>CAXAMN010005113.1:1415753-1492176 GCA_963970005.1 Durusdinium trenchii | reverse complement strand
CACCATCACAACATGACCGGGACACAATATGACACAATCACATGACCGGGACACCATCAAACATGACCGGGAAACCATCACAACATGACCGGGACACCGTCAAAACATGACCGGGACACCATCAAAACAGGGCCGGGACACCATCACAACATGACTGGGACACAATCAAAACATGATCGGGACACGATCACAACATGACCGCGCCACCATCACATGATCGGGACACCATCAAAACAGGACCGGGACACCGTCACAACACGACCGGGACACCATCAAAACATGACCGGGACACCATCACAACATGACCGGGACACCATCAAAACATGACCGGGACACCATCAAAACATGACCGGGACACCATCAAAACATGACCGGGACACCATGGTCACAATCAAGACATGATCGGGACACCATCAAAACATGACCGGGACACCAGCATCACATGACCCGGACGCCATCAAAACATGACCGGGACACCATCCGCGCACCAGCTCTGACGGTGACCCGACGGCGCCCCGCCTATTAGTTTTGCAAGACCCCATAGCATGGCTATTGGGGAACAATTTCGCCTGCCAAGGCCTATCGTATTTGTCCACACCCTCCCAGGAATAAGCTGCCAAACCCCATTTCATAAACGCATTCCCCTGCCAAGCTCCCCAGCGACACGCCACGTTTATGCCAGCGCGCTTTCCTCCCCGAGCGGCATGGACTCACACAAACACACTAACATGCAACCACGACACACCCAGCCACGTAACTCGCGCAAACACGCTTTTCACCGAAGCTGCGTGGCACAGCGACATCACAGACGGACTTTGGCCACACCGTGCGCAACAAGCTACATACAACCATGTCACATCTAGCGTTGCGGGCGCCGCCCATCTCCTGCTCCCGAGCAACACGCCGCATTTACGCCAGCATGCCACCCCCCCCCCCAATGGCACAGACTCACGCAAACACACTTTTCACCGACGCCGCGCAAATCCGACTGGCACAGTGACATCACAGACGGACTTTGGCCACGCGGTGTGCCAGTTGAAAACACACACACGCACACACACACACGCACACACACGCCATTGTACTGTTTACAATACTCTGGACAAGGACCTGCTGCAAAAATATATCCGAAGAATAGCTGTATCATAGGACACCGTCTCATGCATTATACTGCCTTCGGGTCCAAGGTAGAGCTCCGCTATGGGACGGGTACATTAGCAATGAACATTACACCTCAGCAGTTTGTTGGTATCATAAAGCTTTGCGCAAAGAGTGTATAGATTCACACCTCGTACGGTAGGCGATCGCAGCCATGTAGCCAAAGTAACCTCAAAGGAACCAAAAGAAGGCGTTTCACTTTGATTCGTAAAATGTCATCCGCGATCTGAACGAAAGATCGGTACAAAATTCCTGGTCATGAACATTCATGAGCTCATCACGGCTAAGACTCAGCATGTCACAGAAGTCACCAAGAGCATAGCTTCTGTGTTCCCGCTCCTCCATGGTCCTGAGCAACAGCTTTGCGGGCGTTTTCCTCGAACAAAAAGATACCAGCGTTGACCCCAAACAGTTTGTTTGGTCCAGTAGGTCCAAGTCCAGTAAAATCACGCAGCCACAGCACCAACAAAGGACTGGAGACAGTGGGAGGTCAATGGGAGGCAAGTGTAAAATCACCTACACAATGGGTAACAAGTGCAAAATCATGCGGCCAAAGCACCCACAGCGAACTGGAGACAGTGGGAGGCAAATAGGAGACAAGTGTAAAAATCACACGGCCAAAGCACCACAGAAGAGTGGAGGCAGTGGCGCACAAGTAAGTGGGAGACAAATGTAGAACCATCCGGCCAGCGCACCCAGAAGGGACGGGAATGGGAGACAAATGTAAAATCATGCGCCAGGGCATAAATGTAAAGCCACGCGCCGGAGTAAGAACCCCTCACGGGTAAACCTGTTCGAGGAAAAATGTTTTCTTCGTTGTTCATTTTGTATATTCTGTGCGTGATTGCAACCACACCCGTGGAACACGTGCAAACACATACAAAAATGCATCTGAGTCGTCGGCCAGTGAGCAGTTCCGGTGCTCAATCGAAATATGCTCTCTTCATCTGACTGTCGAGACAGGTTGATTCTCGTCGTATGTTGGATCCACGTCGTTATACCTATAAAGAGGGAACGAAGACTTCTGGGCATTCCTTTCCTGAAGAGGTACCAGCTCATCATCTTCTAGGCTTCCATTTGGATTGCCTTACCACAGGGAGATCCAAAAGTAAAGCGAAACATTGCGAGGAAAAACATGGCTCGTTACAAAGGAAGTACAAATGATCAGCGTTCTGAACGCGGAGGAAGCTTGGCTCAATCCTGACGTGTCAGAATCGCCCAGCGGCAATCACAGCATGCACTGAAGCATATTAATATTAAACCAGGTGTGTCCTTTCCAGCAAGGCTTGAGACCACCAAAAAACTTCGTCCTCAAAGATGTGAACTCTTGAAAGTAGGCTATACTGTACTGTATACATCGGTATTACTTACACAGTCCTGGTAAGAACCGCCAAGTGCTTCCAATGCCTGCCTAAAGCTGGTCCTGGGTCTTTTTCAACCAGTCATAATCGGTTTCCCACTGACTCAAAGGCACTATTGTGAGCCCACTTTGCGGTACGTGTCATACCCTGGCAGCTGTACAAGATACAAACGACAAACGAATGGATGAAATCACACCCGTCTTATCTACACGTTTGACGCGGGCTATCGGCAGAGCTTTCTACCGTTTCAGGTTCCGTGGATTGGGCCTCTTGGTTCCAACGGAGTAAACAACTTCACATACCAGGCATGAATTCTGGAACCTACCTCTCAAGTCTCGATCACCGCCTCGCCGCTGACCAACACTCGAAGCAAGTAGTCTGCTTGCGTGAACTTTGTGAAACAATCAGCAAGCTGACTGCCTCCATCAGTCCATCGGAGCTCATCATCCCCGCGCGCCACATAGCGATCCATCCGTCTTTCTCCGTCGGGCCACAGTGCAACAGCCCGCGCCTCAAGCTCGGCGACTCTATTCCTAGGCGCTTATCTTGAACTTCGCGCATCACTTCAGCGCACAAATGCTCACTGAGTGAACGATCTGCAAGATAGAGATGTTTCATCTAGGTTTGTATTCCTCGTGCCAGTTCAACAGTTTCGTCCAGGCATCTCATTCGTCACTGCCCTCAAAGGATCTCCTGGTTTTTGTAAGGCGTAAATTTCCGCCAAGGTCCATGAGATGACATGGTTTCTCAGTCTCACTATCACCCTTGTTGGTGAGACAAAAGTTGCGTCCAATCATCAGGTCACTCCAATCAATTCACCGTTGCCTTTGCACTGCATGTCGTCTCCTGATCAGTCGCTTTGTGGGTCAGGTCTTCCATACCCCTCCATATACCTGCTCACCCATGCCAAGTTGCCAACCACGCTTCGCAATGAAGTAGGCCCTTGAGTCCGGCCCTGATCGTTACCAGCTTGCTTCCTTTGCGACGGCGTAGTCCGGGTCCTGGGCGAAGCGTCTCCACAGTCCTGAATATCTTGCCGATCAAGAATTTGCCCAACAACTGCATCCTTGGTCCAAATGAGCGATCAAAAGGTCATCCACGCGCGCAGATCGACGCAATGATCTTGCCATCATCTTTCCACTTGCAGTAGGTTGCAGGGCAAATATTGGATACCTGAAGTCCGGCTGCAAGGCTCTCTGGGTTCATCCTCAAGTAGAAACCTCTTCAGGCGTCGCAAGTCCCACTAAATCAATGGGAACTCTGCGCGCGATTACTGCATCGTCTGGGATCTCACACCGTCCAAGCTCGACAATCCTCCACGCGGCTGCTCCATTCGGAGAAGTTAGCTCATAGGTTCTCGCCGGATCTACGCGCTTGTCACGCCTGGAGCAAACAATTTGGTCCTCCGCAAGGCTGCAAACGACGCAAGCATCAAGCGTGCGACTCAAGTTCGGTGGTAGGCGAGCCGCATCTGACTTGTTGGCCCGGTCAGCCATCTTCTTGTTGGCCGTCTGGTTCGTGAACTCTATCCATATCCACTCTGGTCCGGAGTTTACACCCTCATGGAGTCCAGCCAGATCTGCCGCATTTTGTGTGGGAGCTGCTCTCTGCTTTGAGGGGCCACACCGCGGATAGAAGATCTGGAACGCAATCCTGCAAGGGATATTGCTACAGTCACACAATCAACCAACCTCCAACTCTGGTCAGCCAAAAGCTGCCAAACCCACACGTTCCTGGATCGATGAGCCGCTGTGAGAGTCCGGGCTGGGAAGCACTCTCCAGCACCAGCTCCGCTACCTTACCAGTTTGAATCTCAACGCGATCCGTTTGTTTTCGTGTCCAAGTGACTCAAGGGCCCTGGCTTGCCCAGTTCACGGCGGTAACATTTATATCTTTCAACATATGGACATAATTTTCTAGATGTCACCAGTAGGCTCCGGACTGATCAGGGGCTAATGGTGGCTGATGAAAAACCATGAAAGAACAATCCAGCCAAGCTTGGGGCCATTCGGTATTGTGGCGGCAGTCAAGATACCATGGAACGCGCCATCCCAAAACATGTACCTTCAAGTGTGTCGAACAATGCAAAAAAAAGAACGTACTTCATGCGTCTCGCGACATACAATGTTGTGATATATCATCTTCGTATATTGTCTAGGTCTAAGGGCGTCCAAATCCACTGGCAGTCGCACCTTGAGAAGGACCCATAACGAAGTCTGGCAAGCTGCACTCACCATGCATGAATGCACATTCAAATGACTCCAAGAATCTCAAGCTCTGCGAACAAACCGGTCTTTTTTGTTGAGATTGAGAAGCAGTCTAGCCTGGCTTTGAGATGCTTTGAGTGTTAAGCGGTTGGCACTTGTCCAGAACCGGAGATGCTGCTTGTCACACGGTCTTGCAATGCGAGTCTTGCAGCATGAGTATCTGTTACTGTTACTCTTGATGGCAGAGCTGCCCCATCGTCCACGAGAGCTACACTCCGAGTTTCGTAGCGTGAGGGGCAGCGGCTGAAGCTGTTTCGTTTCAATTCATGCTCTTTTGAGCCTTTTCGCGTTTCGACTCTTTGGCTTGTCCGTCAAATGGAACAAGCAGCTCTGGTATGCCCTAGTGTCAAGTTGAGTCCGGGTATTGACTCATAGACATTGTTCGTGCGTTAATCAATGGCCACTAGCCAAATATGTACAAGAATCCACACGCTCCATTCCTGACATCGTTCCGGTGTGACAGCTCTCTTTGACAAGAATGACACTTATTTAGACTTAGACCTTTTTGAGCAATGCTCGTATCGGTTGGATCATGCACCTGTTGGCACACTTGACCAAAGGCATCAAGAGCTGCCGGACATCCGCAGGCTTGGAAAAGTGGCCCTTCTTGTCCCTCCCAAAGTAAAACAATGAGGGTCCATCAATGATCTTCAACGCTTGCTTAGATCCCTTGGGTCCAAACGCGCTGGAAGGCTGAGATCCAAATTCTCCAGACCCCCGCGCTTTTTAAAATTAACTTCCCATCGCGATAGGCGCCAAAGGATGATTTTAGCATATTTTAGCCATCCATTGCAAAAGTCAGCCAAGTTGCACCAAATTGATAGTAACAATTGATCATTGATCATGAGTATCATCTATTCAACCAAACCTGCAGACAGACCTGTCGATGTTGAAGTTTGGAATATCTCATATAAAAAAACTCTGTGAACGGTATTGGCTTCGTATAACTGTATTCGCCGGACTGCAAAATGCGGCATTCCGGGACACACTCAGCTTGCCTCACAGGACACACGCAACCATCTCATTCTACAAACTGGAAACTCTTGACTGCAGCCAAATCACGTGAATAAACTTTTTGGGACAGGGCCAGGGTCTCTCTTCTTCATCAGGAACATCTCTGTGCCAGCCTTGGTTGCATACATAACAAACAATGACAACACCACTCAAACAACATTGGATCGAGTAGTCCCTTATTTTGAGGCCTTGCGGTTTAGTTGCATGGCAATGATCTGTGCAAATTCAGAAATCGTTTGCGGTGGCTCTTGATTCTTGATGATATTTGCGCTTCAACGGAGGTGGCTTCTGGTGATGCGATGCAAATACTCGTGTTAAAAATAGATGTTATTTCAGTTATTTCCGTACTGACGTGTGGCGATGCAAAATGGTACCTTACCTAGTGGATCTAGTGGTCTACGGTGGTTCTGGTGATACGCGGTCATTTCTGGTGGTTGGTGGTGCTCTGTGGTATGGTGTCCCAACCACCTCTTTTGACTGCTAAAGAAAGCACAGGAGATCACAGGAGGCTATTACATTAAAAGGCCGTGTGGGAACAAAATCATCTATTCAAGGACAACACGAAAACCTATGACGTCGACGACAACAAGAACAAAAAAATGTACAAAACAAAAACAAGAGTTTGGTGTCAAATATCGGATGATATCGGCGCTCTTGGACTCTCCCGCTTTCTAGTAGTGACAAAAACTGGAACCCAATTGTTGCTTCGAAAGCAACCCTGCAGAACATCACACTAAAGACACAACACGAACAACTGGAACAAGACTGTCCAAACAAAAGCAAAAAAGCCAACAACAGCAGCAGCAACAACAACAACAACGTCGCTGCGAACTATAACAATAGCAAAAAATGCAAAAATACTCATAGATCACATTGCTTTTATGTAGCCTCCACCCTTGCGCATCAGTGTCCATGGAGGGTGGCTGTTAGTCTAGTGGCAGTGCATAGTGTGTATCTGTCTGCCCCTGCCCTGCAAGGAAAGGCGGACAAAAGGACGCAGAGCTGGAGGTGGAGCACCACTTCACCAAATGCAATATTAAGTATTATTCCTTCACATTCCTTCCATACACTTAAACGGTGTCCAGGCTTGGAGAGAGAGAGAGATGTGTGTGTGTGTGTGTGCGCGTGTAAACTTTGCATATATATAATATACACACACCAGTGTAAGTGTAAGTGTATGCATGTTCTTAGTGTATTAATGTGCCTTTGCACTATCCTTGTCTTTGCCCGTCTGGTATAGAAAGGGCTATGCACCGTCGGTGTGTAAGTGTATTATCATGTACAGTATTTTAGTTTGCGCAACATGTCTATGCAGTCTGTGCACTTGAGCCTTTGCAACTCAGGGTCTGCAACAAAACTCTATACTTGGGGGTCAGTAGGCTCGATTTGTATAGCTGTGTGTGTGTGTCTTCGTCAGGCTTTGCAATTTAGTGCCCTTTCTGAACTGCAACAATCCATGGTATTGCATATTTTATACCTCAATGTAGTCTTGCAAGCAATGTGAGCGCTACATAGCGCTACAGCCCCTGCAACGTCGCTGCAACGCAATGGTCTTCGCAAAGCCTATTGGCGACTTCACATTGTGTAGTGCAGCGGGTGCACTATTGAACATATTCTCAGTGTTGCACATGAATATGAAATAGCCATAAATAACGTGCGTGCTAAAGTTTTTGCAACAGTGCAAGCGTATAGTACCTCATACAAGCGTTGAGCGCGTCTCTTCGAGCAATACATTCTTTAAATCGATCGTTGCAGGGTCAATCTCTACCGAGTACCCCAAAGGTTCTTCAGTGCAATCTGTACACGTAGTTGAGGGCTGATTTGCTACACGGGCCCTTCATCACCAAACCATGGCTTTGCACCTCTGCGGACACCAAGGCAGCCCCAACGCTGATAAACACTACCTGACAAACATGACCGGACATCACCAGCGCATGACCGGAACAAAATCACACAACAGGCACGCAACCGCCTCACCAATACGGCGGGACACGAATGAACATGACATGGACAGCATCAGGTGACCGGGTCCACCTATTTGTTTGTAAGACCCTGAAGCAAACAACATCAACTGATCATGCCACTGAGGTGTTGCATCCCAGATACCCAAGGAGGGCGGAAGTCCTCACTCCAGCATGATGTAGCCTCACAAGGACTGGGGTGTTCAACCTGGTGCCCACAGGGAGCTTGGGATGCATGTGGACAGGAGACCAGGCTTGACGGCCTGCAACCCCTCTGACTTTATGTTTTGTACTGTCTTCATTATATTGTCTATGTTGCTGTCTATATCTTTCTATACTGGTGTTGCATCATATTGCAGCCACTTGCCAGGCATATTCAAGGCTACTCCCCTGAGCCTTGGATTGCCTTTGGGACATCTTTGGACAAAGCCACATGCCAGCAACCCTTGACCGCAGAATCATGACCCTCAATATCCTAACTCTCAGGCACTTCAAGGTCTCTGCGCCAACAATATATAAAGTCAAGAGCTTGCATGAAATCCAAGACCCCAAGGTCAGCTACTACTTGACAAAACAAAATTCCATGGACAGAAACTCCGCACAGAATCAAGACCCTCAAGCTCAAAAGGTGCGCATACAAAGTTGAAGACTCCAGGCAGCTAGCCATCCAGCTCTGGGTAGCAAAATTGGTCTTTACAGCATGAATGGACATCTGGACACCCAGGGTCATGATTTCAAGTTTATATATGTTCAGCAGGATTGTGTGTGCTTGACCCCTGGAATCATAGGGGGCCGTTTGGCTACGAAGCTAAATCGCTGGAGGGGAAGCGGATGGAGACGTCCATTCGTGTACCTGCTACATTTTGTGAGTGTTGTATTCACCTTCCACTCGTAAAGGTCTTCATTCAGGCTGTTGCAAGATGATTCAGGTCTGCAGATGTGAGCGCTCGATTTCGGCTTCGTCGTCCGCTTGGGCTTGGGTATTTCTTGAACTCTTGGAACTTCTTGAACTTTGGAAGGCCAATGGTCATTTCTTGAGGATGCTTGGTCACCTTTGAGGCCGCTTCTAGGAACACTTACTGTATCTCGAGTGTGGGGGGGCACCGGGGTTCCAGAAGAGCAGTGGCAGTCAAACACCTCCTCTGGGATCTCCATAAACGAAGCTGCTGAACTGTTCCCACTGTCGTTTGGTTTCATGGCGCTTCATGTCCAAGACTTGTGACGGTACTTGAGTGTTGGAAAGCTTGGAACTCGGAACTTTGGAACTTGTTTGTTCCTGACTTGAGGACGCTCGAGCACTGTTGCGTGTTGTAGAGGTTTTTTTTCACCTGACCTCGGTTTCGTCGAGGGGCGGCCACTCGCTTTTCGTACACCACTCAATATTGAGTCGAGTATGTCCTTGAGTCACACTTGCATGACTCTGTCAAGCCTGCCTTGTATATGTGTTGCATCCTCCCGCCTTTTAGTGTCGGAGCTATTCCCATCTAGCAGCGTCTTTTAAGCACACTTCTTCTTACGCTCTCTTATCCACGGACTCATCAAAACCAATCAAGGGATTCAAAATGATGAAACATATTGAAACATTCCTAGAAGAAACACGGAGCCCCCCACCCAGCAACATCAATGATCGGTCATTGAAAATACCTATATGCACATCTTTCTTATACTGAGAAGGTTGACTAGCTCCTCTTGATCCATTGGTAGATCTTTAATTCGGTAAATTGTTGCTATTGAGACTTGACATGACTTTACCATACAGGATTGTCAGTGAAATCAAAAATAAGAAGGAACCTTCATCACTGCATCCCAAAATCCTGCCGGTTGCCCACATGAATGCCCATTCGACGCCGCGCCACCCAGGCAGGCGAACATTGCGCTGCGGCCATTCTTGAGTTCCACCTCACGGCCTCAATGCAAAGATATGCAAAGTAGCAGCAGTTTCCGCTGTCCCCCATCCAGGGACCCAAGGTCCAGAGTCCAAGCCCTATGGCTTGTCAGAACGGAGTTTCCGCGGGTGACGCGAGCTTACACGCACCTGGCAGCAAGAACATGCCACTGGTATATAGGGCGCTTGTGACTAATGGACCGTATACCAAAGCACTCGAGACGAGAAGCGGGAACAAAAGAGAGAGAATACTTTGTTCAGTCAGCGAGAAGCCGTAAAAGAATTACAATCAAAGCAAGAAACGGATCGAAATGGTATGAAATGGTCATGGTGTACTCTTTGATACTTCAGCGTTAGTGTCACCAACAAGACTTGCGTGGACATGTTCAAACACCAACCTGGAACAACCTTCGCTTCCTAGTTAAGCTTGGTCCAATCATGCAAATGATTCTGCTGGTGTGTGTGTGGCCTAGGAGGAGTTTTGCTGTGGCAAATCAATTCGGTCCTTTGGAATTATCAATCCCTCTGCAAACAAAGTGACCTGCAATGTTTTGTTTGGATTGGGATTCCTTGAGCCATCTATTCTGAACCCATTGTAGTACGCTATCGGTTGTGGTAATCATGTCGAACCCAAGATCAAATCCAGCATAGAATAACAAAGAATTGGAAGTTATGGGCAAGCTCCTTGGATCTTCTTGGCTAGGAACTACAGCGCCATCTGTACTTTCTGGGCATCCCATTTCACGTCGAAAAGTCATCCACCCCCAAAGAGGTACCAAACTGGCTGCTGACAGTTCAGACCTGGTTCTGAACCATCTCCAGCATCCAAAAAACTCGATTTCGCAACCTCTCAGGAGAGTTGTTCACATAAACATCTTGAGCCTTCACATCATTCGCCGGGCCGCTTATGGCCACTATGGTCCAGTCAAAGGTCGTGTCTTCAGCCGGGAGAGGGGGCTCGAGCTTGGAGACCAAGCTATCCAGTTCAGATTCGTCGGCAAGGCCCAAGGGATCCCAGCCCGGTCGAGCCACGCCGCAAGCCCGCCCTGAAGACAGTCTTGAGCACGGGCAAGATGTCACAGGGCGAAATGTCATCAAATGCTATATGGTCAATTGAGAGTTTGCTGTGTGTGTCACACTCTGTTTCCAAGAGTTTTCAACACGCAGGGGGACGGGACACCACTGGCACCGCCCGTCCAACGAAGAGGGTGCCAGTCGGTGCTGATGCAGTGGAGGACGCTCCACTGTGCACCTGCGAGAATTTTTGAGAAAGCTGTGACTCCACTTCTCCATTTTTTTGGTTCATGGTCCTTGCACGATTCCTCCCCAAAACCTTTTCCTGCCGATGAGCCGCGCCGTTCGCTTCGCCACCGCCGTGTCGTGAGCTGTAGATGTGCGTAAACCTTTGTTAAACAATACTGTTCTGCGGACCTTGCCACCTTTCTGTTCCATCGCCCTTTTCGACCTGGGAACTGAGTTAACTGCAAACCCAATATCAAAGTGTGTGTGTGTGTCCGACATATATTCTTATGATAAGTAATGATAAGTACAATGAGATTCAATACAGTGCAAGTGAAACCTTGCAGAAGCCTGTTTGCTGGCCAGGAGAATCTAGCAAGCCAAGTCACGTGGCAGCGCCCCTAAGGGGCCATGCGTTTATGCATGTGCTTTGCTTTCATGGTGTTGACCTGGGGTGGGTGGGGTTCTGTTGACGTCACTTGTACTTGCAAACGCTTTTGATTCTACGCGGTGGACAGGAAACTTTAAGACCAGAATTTTCCTCTATCCAAAACGTTTAAAGGTGTACCGAAACACCTAAATACAGACCTTCCGAGCAACCCTTTCAGCACTTTCACCTCCTCCAAAACAACAATGTCGGAAAAAAAACGCCAGAAACGTGGGAGAATAAGCAAATGCCAACAAACAACAACTTGAAAAACACACTCAAACGCACGGCCCCTTACAGGCGCTGTAACCTTATTTTGGGCACGGCGTTGTTGTCTCTATCCCGTCCTAGAAACAAAGGCTGCAGCGCCGCGGTTGTTTTTTGTCCCCACCAGTCCAAAAAAACACCTCAAAAAAATTAAAGACGGACAAACAGAGGCTTCAGTGAAACAAGTCCAACAATTCCAGCTACTTAGGAAACCAACATTCCATCAAACACTCAACATATCCCTAACCTTGTCCCCTTGAAGATCCAGAGTTACAGCATGTGACAACTATGTTGGGCGGCCTCTTGTTTATGTCCTCCACCACCACCACCACCAACAACAACAACAAGAAGAAGAACAATGGCTGGGGGTCAGCGATATCTGAACGCAGAAAAGATATCACCAGCTGCCAAGATGCCAAGATCTGTCTCAGCAGTGGACTGCCGCGACAATCTCTGCCGCAACTCTTCGGCGTCTTTATCTTGGCCGTGGCAGTCTTCGTCGATCTTGTAGTCTGTCCATGCAGTGCGCCGCCTAGAGTTGCTCATTCTGGAGAACCAAAGAGCGACAAGTGAGTGCTATTGTGTGCTTTAGGTTGAAACCTGGGCTGGACAAAAGCAAAGCAAAGGGCAGAAGTATAGGTGAAGGAAAGGTGGCAGCGCGAATGAAAGAGAAATCAAAGAAGCCGCAAAAGCGAACCGCGCGCCCTTTTCTACGCTAGAACTTGGGCCACTTGAGCCACGGGTGCATGAAGTGAAAACATCCAACACTCCACCTTGAGTTGGTAGCGTTCTGGAGCTTCCAACTCACCTCTCCAAGTAGAGCCAGACGAACCAGTCGAAATCCTCGTCCCAGTCTCCGGCCAACACTATCTTGCAAAAGGTGCCATAGTCATGGCGGTCATCCATCCCCCAATGCACGATGTGGTCAAACGCCATATGGGGGAACGATCGGCTGTAGATGGAAGCCAATCTTGTCCTCATGAACTCCTTCAGCTGGCGCGTGGTGAAAAGTCCAGCCTGGAGCACTCGGCGAGCTCGCTGCTCTTCCTCCCTCTTCATGTATTTGAAGAGGTTCTCGAACTCCCACCAGTCAACATCAACTGGTGGAGGATCAAATGCAGATCGGTTGTTCGGATCTTCTGCTGCCTCATTGTAGCCTTCAGGAGGTGGTGGATCATCTACATCCATGTAAGCAGGCGGCGCCGCATCATTCTCAAAGCTGGGATCTTCTCTCTCTGAAGCCGTTGGCTTGTAGTACCTGTGGTACCCACTCACTGCATTGCCCATAAAGTATTCTTCTCCGCTGAAAGCATCCTCCTCACTTTGCAGTACTCGGTAGTCTGCCAACGTCCCAGTCATCGGGTCCCAATCTGTGATGATGTGACCCGCTGTCCTCTGTTGCGTTTCAGTCTCACCATCCTGCTCATCCATCTCTTCATCGGGCTCCTCTTCATCTTCTTCTTGCACCTCTGTAGATTGCTCCACCTGTGGCGCATGCTCCAACTCTGGTGCCCGTTCTTCTTGTTGTCTCTCTTGCAATCCTTCTTCTGGTTGTTCTTCCTCTTCATCTGTCCTCTGGAGACCTGGAGGTAAATTTCTCGCCCTTCTCACAAGGTTCCATTCTCCTCGGTTTGCTGCAAGTCTTGCCCTCATGATCATGCCAATCTCTGCAAACTCATCCTGTTGCCTTTGAAATTCCATCGTCTCTTCTTGCCTCAAGAACCGGAGAAATGTCCTGAGATACACTGAGAGCTTCACTCGGTACCGGTAGCCAACATACATGCCATAGAGGAACACAAAGGTGGTGTAGATAGCTAAGGCCTTGATGACAAACCACCAAGAGTAGCCCTCTGCTGGTACCTTCTCATCAGCTACCTCTGTCACCGGTTCTCCTCCAGCACTGTGCTGCAGTAAAAGCAAGGTCACTGCTCTCACTACACTGGTAGGGATCTTCAACCCCCAACTGCTTTTCTCCTCAACCACCGTTTGAATCATTTGCTTCTTCACTTCCTTCATTTGCTTGGCCAACATCTTCTTCTCAAGTTCCTGACTGAAAGTCTCCTCACCGACCTTGGAAAAGATCTCGTCTTTACCCTCTGCATTCATCTCAGTGATGCCGATGAGGTACATCAGGAATTCACGGCGTTGCCTCGACAGCCTCTTCGTCCCAATGTCAGAGACATTGAGGAGAGTGGGGATTCCCTCCATGACCATTGTCTCTTTCTTCACCTCAAGCTGCATCCAGAGGTACTTGATGTCAATGTGCTTCAATCTGCACACACCAAGCCGCTCTGTGAAGGCGCGGCGCGAGCTGCTATCGGTGATGGCTTTGATCATCACCATCCTGCGGCTCAAGAACTGCCACAGATCTTTGACCTGAATGGCCTCAGCAACTCCTCCGGCAGAAGCCAGAAACTCAGCCTCACAAGAGCTCAAGGCAATCGACTTCTGTGAATGTGACCAGCTTGTGATCAAGCACCCATTCAGGAACATGAAGACCGAAGAAACACTGTGCCTCCTCTTAGCTGAGCTGCTCTTGTCACCAGCCCAGTCAGAATCTGAGAATACTTCAAGGAAGTCTTTGTCTTCTTCTTCTTCCTCCACCTGGCCCATGATCTCTGCCTTCTTGCTGCGAGTCTTCAAATATGGAAGCAGCAGGCCATAATTCTCTGTTCTCTTCAGGTAGAGGATCACGTGCTTGACTTCCATTTCTGCTTTCCTCGTGGGCTTAGCCATAAACTGGCTCAGATTCCGCACAGCATGCTGAATATCAACCCGGTCTTGGCTGATGTAGAGCAAAGTCCCCAGGCAGAGCGAAACTTGAACTGCTCATCGCCCTCAAGCACTTCCTCTGGAGGTCCTTCCAAATTTTCTTGCGCACTCTCCGGCGTTGCTTTTCCGGCCCTTCTCTCAAGCTGGTAGAGCTCCATCAGGCTTGGGATGTACTTCTCATGGGGCATCACAACCAAACCTTCCTTTGCGAAGAAGTGGCGCTTCTTCAAACACCTTACTGCTTCCTCTTCCAGCTGTCCATCCACTGGGAGCACACCAGACTCGCTCAGCACGAACTTCTCCTTCATGACTTGCGACAGCCATTGCACATGCTCCACCTGTCCAGCAATCATCGTGTCATCAACGTGAGAATCAACGTGACAAACAGCTGCAAGTTCACGGTGTTCATGTCGAAAGAGTGCAGGAAGACTCAAGTGGTCAAGGTCAACAGCTCTTCAGGTCGCCACCATGGTGGTTGCTCCACCAGTACTAACCTGGTCTGACTGACCAGTAGAAAGGCGTCCTTGATGTCTGCAAACATGATTTTCCAACCCATCAAAACATGGGTTGACAAGAGAAGCCGGGTTGCATTCAAGGATGAAGTCGGTGCAAACGTTTTGGAACTGGAAGCGTCTCCTCCTCTGAACTCTCTTGCGACAAAACGACATCTTCTTTTCCACCTTTTCTCTCGAACACGCCAGTCATAAACTGACCTTGTAGTCAAAATGCTGCCTTCTGCAAGCTCATCTGGAGTGGGGTCTTCCAGAACCTTCATCTTCAAAAGCCTCTCAATCTCTTCTTGTCCTGCAGCCTCTTCTATGATTTTGAGTTCCTCTGGACTCACTTCTGGAGGATGTCCTTCATCTACATCCTCCTCAAAATCCAGCGATGGCCACTCATCAGCCTCCTCAACTTCCAGATAGGACTCAAGCTCTTCTTCCCATCCTTCATCATTCACTGGGTATTTCACCTGGCCAATTGACACCACTTGGACGTTCCCGGCATACTTTGGTGGATACAGATGGGATGGACTTCCTTCTGGCTGAGATCGAGCTGCCTTCGCCTGTGGATGTCTCGGGGTCATCGGAAGCTTTACTTTCCCTGTTGTAGGCCGTCTTTCTCCCACTTCATCATCATCCAGTCCAAGCGGCATGGGAGGAATGCAAATGTACTTATCTGCAGGTTCACCTTCAGCTTCTCCTACTGATCTTCTCTTCTCACCCTTCGGCTCTTCTCTGGGGCTCTCACCATCTCCATGTTCTCTAGCATACCTCTCTACATCGTCGGCATCTCTGTCTCGGAAGAACTGACCTTCTTCATCTGCCTCTCAGCAATCCGGTAGTGCCAATCACCATGTGGAGGTCATCCTCGTTGGTCTTACCAACCCACACTCCTGGAAGCCATTGGGGTCCCTGCTTTGCACCAGGTTGCTTGTTCAGGACCATGACAAACTCCCCAAAGCACACAACCTTGCCAGTGTACCTTCTGCCAAAAGCAAGTTCGAAAGGAGCTGCTTGAATCGCTCGATGGGCTCCAAACCTATTCAGCAGCCATGCAGCATGAAGGTAGGACCATTGCCAGAGTGGATGCTCACTGGCCAAGTTCAACTTGCACTTGTCCTGCAACATTTCCATCAATGTTGAGGCCTGTCTTCGAAGAGTTTGGATGGCTCGTTCAACTCGACTGGTTTGGCCCTTCTTCATACTGAAAGTGATGGCGGTCTCCCGTCGAAAACTGTGGCGCAAAGTCTTCACATACGTCAGCAGCGCCTTCATGGTTGGCTCACTGTCGCCAATCACCTCCACATTTCCATAGTAGTTGAGGGACAAGGAAAACCTCACCACATGCTCTGCCTGATTGCGCAAATCAGAGCCTTTGCCTTCCACTGGCACACACAGCAGCATTCGAGTTTCAGCATCCACACCTGTCAGAGAGGTCACCAGCTCAATGTTCTTGTTGACTTCGTCGGCACGAGACTTGCCAAAAGCATAATCCAGCTGGATTGCAGGTATGGACCTTCTGCCTTCTTCCGAGTGGTCAAGAACTCTCTGAGGGTCCACACGGCTCTTGCAAGCAACACAAAAGTCGCACCACTGCTGAAATGGAATGTGTGTCAGCTCATGCAACTCTCTCTCTGCTGTGCTCGGTTGCCGGGGAGCACGTACGGGAACAAGTCCTTGATGTCGATGTTGTTCCCTGAACAGCCTGTTTGCTGCTGTGAAAAGCTCTTTGTTCTCCATCTTTTGGACTTCTTGGTTGATCCTCGTCCACAACGAGCTCTTGGAGCCGCCACGTCCCACACCAAGGAACTCTGCTGCCTCTCTCAATGCGCGCAAAGAACTTCTCTCGCTCAGATCAGTGTCGTTGATCACTAGGGCAGCCTTGTTCTCAAACATAGGTATGGGACCGCTCCAAGGGTCTCCTTCTGCATCCTGTTGCTCAACCTCCTCAGCCAACACCTCCTGCTGTGGGTTCAACTCAAAAGGAACATTTGGCTCTCCACTGAATTGGAAATCATCACTGTCAACTTGAATTCCTCCTCCAGTAGCTGTCTGCTCACCAATGACCGTGCCAAAGAAAGAAATCGGCTCTTTCTTCCTGTGCAGGATTGTCAACGTTTGAGTTTCCATTCCACCACACTCTAGAATCTCACCATCAGGTTCTTCATTGGTGTAGTAACGAGCGCAGTGTCCAACCAACTCCCACGTGTCATCCAGCTTCCTGATCAAAGTTGACCTCAATGGCCACCAGTTCAAGTTCCACATGAGTTGCCCATCCACGAAGTTCTTTGTCTCATAGCAAAACCTCATAGGGTTGCCATCTTTCGTGGTTCGCCAAGCTCTGAGGCCATAGTGGGTCCAGAACTCTTCATTCAACTTCAGGATCACTCGAATCACCAAAACCTCATCATCATCTTGGGCTTTGGCTCCTCCTTCTCCATGGATCTCACCTGGCTCTTGGCATACTCTGCTGATCGTCCCATAGAGTGCTAGTGAATTGCGTTTGAAGTGAAGAGGTATCGAACAAGCTCGATCAGGTGCATGCAAATGAACTCCTGCTTCCCCAGATCCTGGGGCCAGTTTCCATCCACGTTGAAGAAGTCTTAGGCTTATCAGTGGACACTGAACCGAAGCAACCACGAAATCATCTTCAATGCATCAGGGCCTCGAATTCCAAGATGGTCCCTTTGTCCCGGCTGTCTGCCCACAAGAGGTTGGCACCTTGGTCGGTCACCTCCCTTTTGAGCAAGTCGAGATCATGCTTCCAGTCCCGGGTCAAAAGGGTGGTGCAGATGAGAAGGGGTTTCTCCGGGCGTGAAACACGCCTCGGAGATTCCCCTTCCCCATCTAAGTGCCTGGCTCCCGCCGACAAGTGTACTCTTCCGATGACGCTCCCCAATGGATGAAGCACACTTCCAGGACGAATGAGTGAGGGAGACCCCGAGGTAGACCATGGGGTGTCCTTGCTTCTGCCAACCGGCAGGCTTGCTCCTCATCTGCATCAGCTTGCCCGGCCCATACGAGAGCTCTCCTTTGCCATCCTGGGTCAAGGAAACGCTGAAGGGCGGTGTCCGGGGGTGGCAGTGTTTCAAGGCCGGCTTCCCGCATCACAACTCGGCCTTGCTGGTGAGGATCGGCCAATTGTGGAGGCGCGCAAGTAGGCAGTGTGCAGATGAAAGCCATAGCACGCTTCGATGGCTGCTAACACTTGAAGGATGGCCTGTCGGGAGTTGATCCACCGAACAACGACCTGGTTGTCTCCCATGTACAGAACCACCTTCCCCCTCCACTGCTCACTGACTCACAGCAAGGAGCAAAACGGTCAACGCGACCATCAGCTTGTGGGGTTCGTGGTTTTCGTCTCGGGCGCGGTACCCGCTTCGGGAAACTTAGATCTTCAAGCGCTTCTCGTTCCATGCTCTCAATCATGAGCTGGTAGGGTCTCACGTCGAGGGAGTAGGCCTTCTTGTTGGACCAATCCACCGCCCCAACTCTTTCATTCAGCCCGGTTGTCCACCAACAAGCGTTGCAGCTCGATGGCTTCCCAGAACCTCACCCAAACCCTTCTCCTTTGTTCATCATCCCCTTTTGGTTGCGCCATGCCATCTGCAGTTGGCGGGCCAAGCAAGGCGTTGGATGCGGCCAGGAGAGGTTTGAGGGACGGCATCACTGAGATCCAGAACTGCTGATTCCCCCGGAGTTCCTGGATCAACTTGAGTGGGATCTTGGTGTTCCCGTGGTCGAACTCAGGGAGGTGTAGCAAGTAGGAGGCTTTCTCAAGCTTCTGCGGGGGCAGTGCCCGGTGTTCCTTTCTGTATCGTACAACAGTCCCCAAATGAGCTTTCTGGTTTCCAGGGCTCCCTCAATTTCATTTTTGGCTGCATTGATG
The DNA here is from genome assembly GCA_963970005.1 of Durusdinium trenchii. NCBI lineage: Eukaryota > Dinophyceae > Suessiales > Symbiodiniaceae > Durusdinium > Durusdinium trenchii. Next base: position 1,473,436 of record CAXAMN010005113.1, on the reverse strand, counting down.
GCTCCATCGCCAAGGGCCTTTCGGGCGCAGGTCTCCATGGTTTGCACGGACAGCCAAGGTCTCAGACCAATTTTTGGCTCTATCAGAACAGCGTCGTCCATCAGCACCAATGATTGGAAAGCCACCGGGTCATTCCAAGCCTCTTCTGAAGGATGGAACATGCTGTGCCCCAGTTTGATGAGCCAGGCGTACAGCATGTACTCGCCAGGGGCTCCTGTCCAACCGAAGGTTAGGCTGTTGTAAAGCACCGTGATGTTCCTTCCAGGTGCTCCGAACTCAGCTCCAGGGAGATCAGCGGCGAACAACCGGGTATCTCGTCCTCTCACCGGAATCCATTTGGACGCATCCGATACGTCCTTTTTGGATATCAGGATCGGCGTGTTGGGATACCGGGTCTGCCACCAGACGATCAGCCTGGCCACTTCATCGTGTTTCGGTTGAAGGGCTGCGGGGCGTCTGCCTTTGTCACAGAACTCGTTGATGGGCTTGGCATCCCAAATGACCCGCCCCTTCGATGACACAGTCCTGTTGGGCAGCATCTTCGGGACTCTCGCCATAGCCACAGACACAACCCCTCTGAGATCATCCCCACCTTCGTCGAAGCAAAGCAGGACGCGGCCTCGACTCGCGTCCTTCCACAGTTGCTGGGCAGCTTCCTCAAGATGGTTCCTGAGGCTGGGGTGAGGCCCACACTGGACCCTTTCCCCTATACCGCCCTCGTACCTCGCGGAGATCCCCCAGGTCCCCTTTCAGCGACACCCAAGTTTTTCTGATTCCCCGGTTGGCTTCCTCCCATCCTCCAGCTTCCTTCAAGACGCTCCCTCCAAGTTCCGTTCCTTTCTTGAACGCATCCTTGTCATAAGGGTGTGTCGTCACATAGTTCAGGTACTCCTTGCGTGCTTTTTCCAAGGAGGCTTTGAGGGGTGCTTCCAATGGGCCTCGCAGCTTGGGGCCCTTGAGTCTTGAGGCCTTCAAACCATTGGTTAGGGTTTCCGGGCGAGGAACTCGCCTCGGATCCCCCTACCCTAACTGCCGAAGATGAAAAAGAAGCCCCCCCCCCCCCCCCCCACCCACTGCATTGGGTAAGCCCATCACAACCCGAGCAATGATATCAGCCAGATGGGGGGATACATTGCACTCGTGGCAGCGGCGGAGCCTTCCACAGGGTCATGCATGTGGGTGGAGACGAGGGCATACAAGACTGAGAGCCTGCTGCATGTCCCGGTCTGTGGTCCGGATCAACGTGGGTTTGAGTGTGGGCCGCCCGATGGGGAGGACAAGCCAGTTTGGCATTGGTCAAGCCGAGCCCGCAACCAACGGTGATCAGCTAAAGCGGCCACCGCCACAGATTCCTTCCAAGCCATAGAGGTCAGAGGGTTCTCCAGGTGCGCGCGCCGATTGTCTGAGAGCTGTAGCGCACACAAGCCCAAGATGAACTTCAGGTGAACGCGGCCTTCCTTCATCGGCAAGGTCACGTCGCAGTTGCGAAGGATGGCTAACCGAATCCAGGCACAAAAAGGTGTGCAAGGGAACGCTCCCCACAGATGCCGTGGTTTCACCATCTGAACCAAGGCTCGCGCCAGAGATCGGTCTCGTGCGCGGCGGAAATCTTGTCCATGATCCAACCCCAAGAAAAGTGCCAAGCCACCGTGCTCCTTCACCGCTTGTGAAGCTCTTGCTTTGCCAGCGTAAACTTCCAAGAAATCCAGCCCCTTGGTGAGTGCTTGGCGGAAGGTCTCAGTTGAGGCCCTAACCACTCAGCAATCTCCTCCGCAGACCAATTATCCTGCTCCAAGTCCTTGGTCTCGAGAACTCCGGGGGTCCATGCCCCAATGCGTTCCCCGGCGTCAGAGCCGAGGTGAAGTCCAAGCACTGCGGGTGGTCTGGTACGTGATCGTCCTCGGAACCTTGTGCTGCTTCCAAGTGGCATTTCCATCCTGCAGCGATAACCTCACGAATCACTGGCGGGTGGCGCTCCAAAGCCTTTGGGGTCAGTAACCTCATGTGCCCTTGATGGACCAGCAAATGGATCTGTTGACTAGCATGTCCCGACGACAAAGCTCCCATAATCACTTCAGTTGAGAGATTACCATCCGACGCCACGCGAACGACGTGCAAAGTTCTGTCCAGCAGTGGGCCTGCCGGGAAAGATGCCAAAGTGCGGTAGTCCTTGTCGTGAGACCAGTGTAACAGATCGCGGGCGAACACTCGAAGGTCGGCCCAAGTGGCGGCTTGCTTCAGCTGCTTGAAGGATGAGTTCATGTCGCATCTCATTGGTTTGTTTTTGAACGTCTTCCCACGATGGCACCTTGCCTTGCTTCCCTTTAAGGTAGCCAGCAGCACAATGCAGCAGCAGGCACTGTCGAGCCTCTGGCCCCACATCACCACTCCCGGGTAGTAGGAGCTCTTTCGTCCAAGTGCCCGAGGGGTACAACTTGTCGCCATAGTCCCACACATCCCAAGTTCCACCTGCCCATTCAAGAATGCCGTGACCTACTTTTCCATCCCACTCGATTGATGACAGGCATCCCACATTCGGTGAGTAACCTGCCCGATTCAGGTTGGAACCTTGCAGTGCTTCGTCAGCAGCTGGTCCTCATTCACTGGGGCTTCCCGAGTGGGCTTGTCATGGTCGTTGTCCTCGAAAAAGGAAGGGTCCGGGCCTTGAAGCAGGTTCACCATCTCTGGTCTGTGGGGAAGATGTTGGTGAACTCTTCCGGCGGAGATTCTTGTCGAGACATCGCCGGCGGGACATACTCACCAACCTTCGAATCCGTTCCTTGGTCGGTTGCGCTCCCTTCTCCTCCAACTTTTTTCACCTTCTTGCCCTCATTCACCATCTCTTGGGCCTTTGCCTGCTGCAGCTTCCTGATTCCTTCCATTTGTTCCATGACTTGGCTTTCCGACAACGGAGTCCTCCTCGCCTCAGCATCTGCAACTGGACAGCCCAGTCAAGGTGTTCCCATTTCGGCGCTGTGCCGTGAGAGTGTGAGGGCAGGACGCAGGTTTGGCGCAACCCCGATGGCAAAGGTTGCCCCAACAGAGATACTTGGCCCCCTTTTTCTCCTTGGGCCGATGATCCAAAGCCCTCGACGCCTCCTTGTTGCTCAAAGGCAGGCGGTCCAAGAAGGCCTTTGCGAGATCCTTCGGACTTGCCGGTTTTGGGCCCCAGGCGCGATTCCGACGCCTCAGGTTCCTCTCCGGCTTTCCCCCCATGAAGGTTCCCCCTGGTGTCTTCTTCAGTGCCACCTGCCAACATGCCCGTGAAAGCAAACGGTTGTGCCTGGGGATCACGTCGGTCTGAAAGTACTCCAAGTTGTCCTCGAGGAAGAAGGTAGCCATGGTTCACCATCTTCCCCTGGAGTCCCTGGAGCTGTCACGAAGAACCGGATCCGCTCAAAGGTGGGCGATTCCTCTTTCATGGCACGACGAAGTTCTCGATCCAAATCCCTCAGTTCCTCCACATACCGAGACCACAGTGCCTCCCAGACACTGAAGATGGCATGAGCTGGCCACATGTAGGCATGCTCTTCCCCCAGCTTCAAGAGAAAGGTGGCCGCTTGCTCAAAGGCTGAGTAGTGCTCTGAACCATAGACACAGGAGACGGCGGCCCATGCCTCCCTCAGAGCGTTTCGGTACCACGCATTCAGGGTCATAGGGTGTTTGGGGCGCTTCTCAAGCTTGAGGTCGCTACACCCAGACCAGCCATCAAACTCCTCTTCAGAGGTGAGGGGAAAGTCAGCAGCTGAGAGGCAGTACTCAGGCAAGTTCTTGGATTCTTTTCCCCCTAAACTCATGGAAGCCAACCCATAAGCCACCCTGTTGTTGATGTTGACCGGGAATTGCATGATCCTCAGCTGGGGCCTGCCTTGTGTTGAGGTAGCACGGAGAGAATGGAAAAGTTCTTTGCCTACCGTGGCCTTTCCAAGTGGCACCGTGAGGGCATCACATCCCCTCGCGAGGAACACCAGTCTCTCTTCGGTTTTTCCGATCGAGGCCAGCTTCCCTTTGTCGTGGCTCGCTGCCTCATCCTTGGAGGTGACAGCTTTGGCTATAGCTTGTAAAGCCTTTGCGGTTTCATCTAACCGCGCTCGTTCCCCATCCGTGTAGGCACCCATGTGGCGAGGTCTCGAAACTGCAGCAAAGGATGCATAGGAGTTTGGATTGGATGGAGCCGTCCCCATCCCCAGACCTTCGGGTAGAGTGGCAGATCCTTTGGGTCGATACAAGCTAGCCACACTCGGCATCACTTGCCCATCATGTTCTGGGCGAGGTCTGTTCGCAGGTGGAAACACTTCAACTGCCCTGGGGGCTTCCGGTCCCATCAGAAGTGGCATAGGAACCCAAGTCCAGCACCGGATCCTTCACCTCCTCTGAAGCTCACTCACTAATGGGACAATCTTCAGTCACAAGGTAGACTATTGCCTTCCTCGCTTTGGTGGGGTAGTCTCGGGGCAGTCTTGTGACATAGGCCGTTGCCTGACTCTTCAAGTCCTCCCACGTCTCACGAGGGCCGCATCCTGGAAGTGAGCACGCGCGCAAGGCCGAAGCCTCCTCCTTTCCCTCTCGCAGGTATCTTCGCAGAGATGTGGCCTGGGTACTTGGTTGAGAGCCGGCTGCAGCGGATGATGGACCAACCACTAAGGTGCCATCGTCCCGGGGCACGAATCGCGCCTTGGCAGAAGTTGGGTTCTCAACTGGAGGCTTCACAGCCAGACTAGGGTTTCTGAGTTTGGCAGTGGGTTTCGCCCTCTCTTCCTTTGCTCCATGAAGTTTACAGAGGCGCAACCCTGGTCTGGTGGTACCCTTCACTTCTCGGTCACAGCCTTCAAAGACACATGTCCTCTTCGCTGCTTGCCCTTCATACAAGGCCCTGTGTTGGTGACAGCAGGCAAAGTAGGAGTTCCCATCTTCGTGCTTGAGATCCTCCGCACTACTTACCTCAGCGTCACTCGGCAGCAGCTTGACTTTTTCTCCTCGCGCTGCATCTCGACAAGGTACCAGGGATAAAGGTGTTGCTCGTCCATTGAGCAGGTACGCCACTGACTCGGCTTGGCAAATCTCCGAGTTGTCACGCCTTGGAGTTGACACGCCGCTTCCTGGAGAAGCACGGTTCCTTGGCTTCCTGCGGCTACGACACAGGCACCCAGAGCAGCAGACACAAGCTATCCACCGCTTCATCGCTTTGATGATGCTCCCACACACCCCACAGGTGGAGTAACCACATAACCATGCGGCTGTGGCACATCTTGCAAGTGGGCCCTTTCCCGCCGCATCCTGCAGGTCAAAGTCGATGTGTCTCGGAACCACGGCAGCGGCAACAGCATGGAGACAATCGTCATCAGGTTGGCCACATGGTCTCTGCGAGCAGAGGTGTACTCGACAATCCATGCCCTCCAACTGATTGCGATAATAACGGTGCAAGGAAGCATGCACCGAATCGCATTCAGCTTTGAACCCAAATCGATTGGTTCTACCTCGAAGGGTTCCATGGCGGAGTCTGGCAATCGCGTGACTAAGAGGTCATACAGGGTTCACGGCCTTCACCCCTACCCCTGACCTCCTGCTGCACGAAGGCCGCTGACCAATCCTCACGGCCTTGGGGTCCATACCATTTTGGCCTGAAGACGCGAACTCCATGTATTTGCGCCAGTTCGTGCCACTGACCCTGGCCTCGAAGATACCTCCAAAAGGCAATCCCGTGCCTAAACAGTGGGACCAGCACCCAATTGCAAGTCCAAACGAGGAGTTGCAAAAGAAGCAGAGCCACGGCTGCGACGGCCAACCAGTAGGACCATCGAGCAGCTAACCCGATGGAGGCACACAACGTGCCACAGTAGTGCAGGCTAGTGCTCGCTGCGTCTGAGATCAATCTCAGGCTCAATTTGATGAGCCATTCAAACGAGAATGGCCATCCGCTTGGTTGGGATTCTTCGTCCGGGCGCGATGGCACGCCACGGACGTCACCCTCTTCTCCCTTCTTGTCGCAAGCTTCTCCCGCCCTGCATGTTCCGTTTTCGACAAACAGGTTCGGGAAGCTCAAATCGCTAATCCCCCAAGATTGCGATAGACGGACAAGGGGATCACCAAGGAGTAGCAAAGAAGCTAGGAATGTTTTCATCATTTTCATCCCAACCCCCCGGCTACCCTGAAACAGCCTTGAGCCTACAGGTGAGACAGCTAGTGATTACAGAAAACCCTGCACACGCAAGCTGAATGCCTAAAAAGCAACCGCCAAGCATATCCAAGCATCCTGTTGTGGTAAATGCGCCCGTAGCCTTGTGGAGGTCCCTCCACCTCCTTTGGAGGCCCCAAGTAGCAGGGAGCGAGCCTGAGCCATGTTCGAAGTTCCAAAGCTTGGCTGGACTCTTTAGACAACTCATTTTCTATCACTTTCTTCTCTTTCTTTAAAAGAAAAAAAAAAAATATATATATATATATATATATCAAGCCTTCCTACAGGACTGCCTACGAAACGTCGACCTTCCAAAACTACGACTGAAACTTAAGTGCAACGAAGGTGCCGTTTGATCATGGCGCTCACACTTCGTCTTGAGACGTCATGAGCGTCTTGAGAAGCAAGAAGAGGTTACGAGTAACAAAGGGCATCGCCACTAGGAGCAAGAAGTTACTAGTAGCTCCTGGCAGCACTACTAGTAGCAAGAAGCAAAGAAATAAATCAAAATGCCTTGTCTTTGTTCGGTCCGAGGGCCTACAACCTCCAACCTAATAGCTTCCAACCTAGAAGCAATGGCCTCCAACCTACTAGCGATGGCAAAAATTAATAGTAATAAGTTAAATGAATCGAACTCCAAGCATGATGAAAGCAGCGCTGAATTCCTGCCTTAGCCTCACTTACAGATCAGTGTCCAAGGCAGTACTACCGTATGAAATTAAAACAATTAAAACCCGTTGAATGCAAAGCAAGCACGCTAATACCAAGCAAATGTGTCCATGGGATTTCATTTGGGTATCTTGTTTCTGTTTGACTTCTGAGGCACTTTTTACAGCTGACACCGAAGCGATGTTGTCGATTGATAGCAATGGAGGTGCACCGGCAACATCCAGCAACGCGATCCTGGAAAAACAAAATGAAACCTCACAGGGAGATCCAGTCTGTCTAACATTGTCTAACGTTGTGCCAAGCATTGCATGTGTGCAAGAGATAATCCAGCTGGCTTCGTCACCACGTACAACTTGTCATGATCTTTTTTGCAGCCTGGGACAACAATGCCTTCAGCAGCATGTGAACCCTGTTCAGCACCACTCCATCCCTGCCTCAAGCAGTGCTCGCGAAGGTGGCCCTATGACGGTGCGGTGACCTCGACACTTTTGGGGCACTACACCTGTTTTGCTACAGGCCACACCCATCTTGTGCCCAATGCAGCTGAGATGGGGGCAAGCCACTCTCCAGCCAAAACAACACGTGCTGTCCTGTAGCCTGGTAGATCGCACACTAGCCTCAGCACTGCAACATGCTCCAACAAATTGTGCTAATCATCAGTTCATCCATTCATCATTCCTCTGTTATCGACTACGTAGTTGGTCTGTTTGTTCTGGTTATCTGTTGTTGTTAGCATTTGCTAGCTACTAAGTAGTAAGGAGTCAGGACAGTCAGGACAGTTGTTGGGTCCATCCCTTGAGGTGAGAATGGAGTGGTTTTCGATTTGGAATGTGTATAGAATTTGTACAGAATCTTGAACTGCCATTAAGCCTTATTTTCCCAGTCATTCCGGCCATTAAGCCGAGATAGTTCAGCGGTCCCCTCTTTGGGGTACCCAAATCTGGTGTCAAACATCGTAAAACCCTGCCTTCGCCGCCTTCGCCGCCTTCGCCCTGCCCCAATCTCTGTCTTTTTGCAAGCTTCTGACACAGGGTGAACCAAGAGCCACAGGCTCACCTACTAAGTATGTTATGGCATTGCAGCTTGTCAAAAATCAATTGGTTCAAAGTGGAAATGAAAAAGACTCTGACAAAGCTGCAAATCTAAGCTATTTGGAATCCTAAGAATCACCTCTGCAAATGACTCTCAAAGAGGTGAAGGCAAAAAACAAAACAGTCTGCACTGTCCAGGCAAAAAATCGGTCATCGGAGTGTTTTCTCACTGGGAGGCACCTTGGAATGCGCATATCAATGTATATATACTGACTGCAACAAACTTAGAACATCTCAAGAGCAGCTTCTGGATTGTCAAGTCATGTGGTTGGGTGGCACATGGTTTGAGTTGTTGTAGTTGTGGTTGTTGTGATTGCTTGTGGTTGTATTCTTTGGAGTTGTAGCTTCAAGATCCAAGGAGGTAAAAGGCCGCGTTTCGGTGGTCCTGTGAGTGCACCCAAAGCACTCAAAGGAGTTCCATCGAAGTCCCAGGAGAATCTCTAAAATGGTGGCCAAGTATGGAGAAAAGAGCTGCACGAACGAAAGAACTAGAACTTCATTTGTTTCCAGGCTGTTTGAAATGTGCTTTGAGTCAAAGAGACAAAAATAGTTTCCTTGGCCACCGGAAAAATAAGTGGCTGAGCCACTGGTTAACTGTCAACGGCAACGCAGCTGACAGTCCTTAGACATACCCAGCTCGGGCCAGATGGGCCAGCTGAGCACGACCCCCTGTCTGGGCTCAGCCGCAACAAAGCTCACTTTGTTGCACCTTTTTTTCCATGTTTCTTCACAAAAAGTATTGGCGATGCAAAGCTCAAGCTTGACACGCCTCTAGAGGTCGAGGTGCTCTACCTGGTTGGAGATCGATCTGTATTGGAAAATTGTCATTACACCTATGGTATGGTGTACGTAAAGGTCAAGTGCCAGGTCACCTCCAGCCAACCAGGGAAAGACTATGCATGGCAGCACACGTATACTTTTTGAGTTACTGCCATCGACGTCAGGCTGCCATGCATTATAAACAACTTGTGGTGCAACTAGTTCTAACAGGTGTCCGCAGAATCACCTGGTCCTAGCACTGAAGCCAGCCTGGCTTTGAGGAAACGGACACAATAAATTGCGCGCAAACACGTTACTCTACATTGTAACTACATTTTTCGACAGTGTCCTTGCACCAAACATTTCAAACCATTCTGGTTTCAGATTCGGTTTGTTAAACCTCTGCCAAACCATGCCAAACCCGTTTTCCAACGATTTGGCGTATTGCTGCCCAGGTGGAGGCGCAAAAACACGGCAAAAAAACAAAAACAACAACACGACAGATAACAGTTTTTCATTCGCACTGCATTTTTCCATGTTTCAGGTGCTTCACCCCACCCAAACCACAATTTTCACTGCAAAAAACCTACGGTTAGGCCGCGCAACAAAACTAGGAGGTATTGCCAGCACTTCAAGGCTCGTTCGACGAGCAGGTGCTCTCACCAAGAAGCGCTATGTCCGCTATGTTTCGTCAGCTTGAAGTTCAAAAGCTACGCAACGGAATCCTCAAGTGTACCTCCTGACAAGGCTCGCAGTGTTTTCCAAAATAAGCCCACGAAAAATTCCCAACAGGTGGGCATGAGTTTGGTGCTTGAGTCACGGCAACATTTGGCGTGTTGATAAGTTTGCGTAAGTGGGCAAGTTTATCAACAAGTGACGTGTGACATTACTACTGCTTTCAAAGTCCCCAATTTTCGCATCTCAACGCAACGACGTGTTAGCACGTTAGCGTGACCCGTGCCAGTATGACAACATGTCAGCACGACAGCTTGACAACGTGCCAGTGTAACACCACGCGGGCATATCAGCGTAACAATGACCATCATGTGCGACATCGTGTCCACACACCGTCTGCATGACAGCATTCCACATGCACAACACACCAACATGGCACCATCTCGTCATCTTGTCGGAGTGGCAACACCACAGCGTGTCAGAGATCATAGCATCATAGCAGGTTAGCAAAAGCCGCGCGGTAGTCAGATGGCCTGTCAACATGCAAGCATGACAAAAACCTGCATCGTGATGTGCGCGCACTATACGCCGTCATACATCTGCAAGGCGCGCCGGAACTTGTGGCAAGGTAGTCTCAGTCTCCGGAACCTACTCCAGAACCTACAGTAAACCTGTTCCAGAACCTGCTCCAGAACTCGGGGCCTGCTCCGTGCACCGTCCGGAACCAGTAATGTCGCGGCACGTTTCTTCCAGGTTGGTGGTTCATCTCCAGGATCGGAATCATTTCTATGGTCATCGTCATCTTGAGGCCATCGTGCGCTCGGATTGCTGTTGAGGCGCTTGCGAGCCAGCTCCTTCGAAACCTCCGCTCCGGACCCTGCTCCGGAATCTGCTCCGGAACCTGGTTCGGAGCTTGCTCCAATCTGCTCTGAAATCTATATACGTTACGACCCCTAAAGCTTCGCTGTTTTGGAAAATTGGGCGTGTAAAGCACGCAGAGATATGTGACACAGGGTACCTTATATTAGAGAAAGAACGAACGAAGACAAACAAACACCAATTTACAATTAATTGACAGTAACAGAAGTGAGGAGCTACAGCCACTCCTTGAGAGCAACGCGCTCCACTCAAGAAAGGCCAACAAGCGATGTGAGAGTCTCCAACACTCCGGTACAGACCGCCTCACAATACCCGCCTCGTTCGCAAAATCCATCTAAATGTTCCCAAGTGCATCTGCCGTGCCCTGCTTTGTTCAACGTCCTATCGCCAGAACCCGCCTTTCGGAGGTGCCCTCTTTTGCCCCGAGACGGTCTCCAAACAAAGCGCAAATGGGCACCCACCGACTTGCGCGCCCAATCCCGCTCCTCACAACCCTTCCACTTGTGAGGCACTGGAGGGTAACACATGAGATCTGAAGAACAAACACACGCACACCCCAACTTCAAAGATTTTTCTTCAGCTCTCTGCATGTATTTTTGGTAAAGGACTGTGATCGACAATAAAATCAAACAGCGGCTTGCAACATTAACTTTAAACATCGAAGGTACATCTGCCGCGCTTTGCTTTCTCAACGTCCTTTATCGCCACAGCCCGCTTTTCAGTGCCCTTTTTTGCCCCCAGCTTTACAAGTCTCCAAAAATCATTGCCAGCTTCGCTTACGCAGCGTCGTCAACTTCTGCGCCCAACCCCATACTTTAGGTTGCTTTTCCACCAAGCGCCACCAAAAAAAGAACTAGCATCGCGCACTTTCGACCACCTCACCCTGCAAAAACACCGCTGTCTACGATGCTCTGGCCTCTTTCCTGGACTCGACCCACAAACACGTTGGCCACAGCGCTCCCAAAACTTGTTGCATCACTCGCATCAGCAAGGTGGTCGTATATCTTGGGCACGCAAATGTTTCGCTCTCCCCCAGCAGTCTCTGGGTTCATCCTTCCCAAAATGCCCACAACGTAGCCACCCCCACCACACACACACACACCAATATTCGCGTCTTTCGCAATCTGATTTCTATTGATTTCTTGTTCAGCTCTAGTTGGGAAAAATATCATGCTATCCTGACCATGCGCTCGTCAGCGAATCGAGGCATCGGCATGGAAGTCACCAAATCCTCCAAAGAGCTAAGCACTCTCAACAGGCAATGTTGCAGCCATTTGTTCAAAAGTTTTGTTGCAAGAAACACTCTCTCCCACAAGCTGCACAACCTGCTGACAAGCTCCTGGTCTGAGTTGAGAGCTGGCACCTTGCAATGATAAGTCTCACGCACACCCTGCGTAAGCTTTCGCACTTGTACAAATTTGGACATCCAACAATTTGCGGTAACTTGGACAAACAGTGTCACACGGTTCCACAATGTCACAAAGTCTGAGTCCCATCTTGACTGTCGAGCTCTGTGTAAAACAAAGTTGTACCACGAAGCAAGTGCTGGGCGTATCAGTCGCTTGCACAGCTCTTCTAAATCTATCAGGCACATGATCTACATGTGTGCAGCGGCATTTATTTGGTACTAAACTCAAAACACTATCTACGCGGGGGCCCTATCTCGTTTAGACTACTTAAGTAGGAGATCATGTCACAGTATCTCGTTCAGACTAGTAGCAAATCACACTATCTCGTTCAGACTACTTGAGTGTCATCAAACAAAAGTATCTTTTATGTGGGGGACCTATCTCATTCACAAGCGAACACTGATGATAGACAAGCAAATAGAGCATGCCGTAGACTACTTTAGTAAAGCCTAAATAAAACCAATAAAAGTGGTTGCTCATGTGGTATCATGGCTTATCTTGGCATAGGTCCACACAGTGCACACAATACCGTTGTGTTGAGCAATGGCAGCCATACATGACCAACCATCAAATAATTGTTTTGTGAAAAAGCACAAAAATGCAAAACTGACGCAAATGAAAATGCAAAAGCAGCGCAATTTGCTTTGTTTTTGCATGTGCTTTGCTTACCACTTCTGCACTTATGAGAACTTTTACCCGTCAGCAATATTTGCTGTACGTTTACCTTTTGCTTTTTTGTTTGCTTTTGAACATATTTTGGCTCCTTGTATCTATGGCTGGCATGCCCGACTCAGCAATACCGCTCCTCTCCTTATTCAGCGGCGCTCAAATCTCCTGCCTGGCACAAGCCTGGCACATCCTGAGTGTAGTTCGCCTCCGCCACTACAAACGCGTTGGAATATGGTTTTCTGGACTCAAACGTGATGAGAAGCCTTCATGGCCGCACTCGCGAGTGTCCAGGCATGCACCGTGGCCATGTTGGCCGCCTAAAACACTGAAAACATCTGAAAACATGTACACTTTTGTAGGAAGGACGCTACTAGGAGGCCATCGCTATTAGGTTGGAGGCCATCGCCATCGCTATTATATAGGTTGGAGGCCGTCGCTACTAGGAACAAGGATGCTACTAGTAGCCATTTGACAGGTGTTGCATGTTTTGTACAGAGGTAGTATCAACTGAGCATGCCAAATTGTCCAAGGCTCTGCTGTGTGCTCCAAGGCAGCGACGGCTGCCAAGGCCGCCAAACCTGTCCAGATCAAACAGGAACGTAGGAAGCCCGAGTGATTAAAGAAATCTTGCGTCCCTGCATTACCCGAAGGTCCGAGGTTCAAAGCTGTGTGCCCATACTTTGAAGAGTCTCGTAATGGCTGCAAAACAGCACAGCTGCATGCAAAACTCTCTGAAAATCAACCTGCGGGATCACAGTCAATCTGCTGCTGATGCAGCGAGGCTTCATTCCTGCCGCAGGACAAGCAGCCGGGGCACAGGAGCCAATCGCCCAGACTTTTTTCGTGGTGAGTCAATGCAATGTGATGGTCTCGAAGTCTTAAAAGTCCCCACTCCAGCATTGGCTTCTTACAAGGGCAGGTCAGTGGCTTGCTGGTAGGAGTCGCAATTACACCCGGTCCAGGGCAAAGCGTGCTTCAAGTCGCCCGAAGACGCCAGTGGTGAGTAGTTGGCCTGAAACATTTGCAGCGTTTGGGTGGATCACGATCGTTTCAGAAGCAAATGAAAAGAAGCTCGGAAATCTGAGACTTGAAGCAATTCGTTATAGTTGGCTGTGTGTGGCCCATAGTGTTGAGCCAAGATGCCAGTGGTGGCCTAGGTACCGTGTCACAAGAATTACACTGTCACTCGAGAAACCTTAGAAAACCTATGACAATCTTGCAAAGGCCTTCAAGGCGTGACAAGGCTTGAGGAATCTTGATGATCCCAAACGTTGTACGCGACAGCAACACAAAAAGAACTACTGCGAGTTTGACAAAACAACATGTATGCAATGCTGAGACACGTTGGGACCAGTGAGCGTGGTGGAGTATCGAATCCGTCGATTCCTGCAAAAGAAAGCACTCAATGCACCAATCTATATAAGCAAAATGATGACTCGAAGCTGCAGGCTGACTCGAAGCTATCTCGGAATTGTGGAGAGGAAACGATCCTGTGTGAGGACGTCTGGGAAGTGGAACCTTCATGGGAACCTCGAAAGCACTAGGACTGCACCTGAGCATAAGCCCAAATCAAATTGGACAGTTTGTCTCCAGCTCAGCACTTGCTGCAGACACTCAGACCCCCAAGTTTGGAGCTCTCCATCGAAGTTGAGGAGATCCTCAAAGATTGATTTTGTGGCCGTATGGTTCCAAGATCCCTTGACAGCAACGGATTTCAAGATTCAATCTTCATTCCTCCAAGCACATCAGAATTTTCAGAATTGCGTGAGTCTAGGCAATGGGCAGCTGGCCACTGGCAAGGCGTCTGGCAAAAGTAAGATTGAATTCATTGCGGCCCGAGCTGAAGTGACTAAAACCACCACCACCTGCGGAGATGAAGGAAAGTTATCCTCAAAGATCTCCAAGATTTGCCTGCGCCGCTTGAAAGAGCACTTTTGTTTTTTTTGATTGCAAGAATTGCTCACAGAAGATTCAGAGGCGAGCCTCTCTGGAAAATCAAAGGGTTCGCCTGCCCAGCAGATAACACCCACAATTTCTGAGCACCAACTTGTCTCGCGCCTCCAACTAGCACACCAAACGTAGTTGTTTCGCCAATTTGTTTTCCAGATCCTCTGCATGCAATCAGCGTGTGCTCTCTTTTTTGAGACGACCATTGGCAGCAAGTATCCTTTAGGAAACTATTTGCAAATTTGCATTTCCTTGAAAATTTGTAAAACAACCTAATTTACGGTCCTTGTCGCTGGTGAACGCGGCCTGGACTAAGCGGTTTCCTCATCATGGTTCAGCCACTGAGTTGGTGATGTTTTATGATTCTTTGTTAGCCGGTGCCCAGCACCGCGATTGATATCTCTCGTCGTGCGCTGCTGGTATGGCACGCCCAGCATTGCCATTAACACTTGTGCGACGCACATCTACTACGTGTTCCTAACTCTTTACTTAAACTACGACCGCGATCACGCATAAGACTGTTGTTCTGTTGATGCTACTATAGTACAGTACTTCTAATTCTACTTCTACTTATGTTTCTTCTACTTCTACTTCTACTTCTACTACTACTACTACTACTACTACCACTATTGCTGTTACTGCTGTTGGATACTATCTGCAACTACTGCGACTACATCAAATAAGACTGCGCTGGAAGGATGCTGAGAGGTACATGGCTTCCACAATTTGAATTCCGGCTGTCGGCTTCAAAAAGTTCTTTTCAGCCAGGCATCGGTGCTCCCTGAAAACTTGCCCCCTGCCAGAGTGCTAGAGCTGCAGTTCTCCACTAGAGGGATGCGGTGATATCAGAAACATGCAGAAATTTGTGTGGAAACGATTGGATGTCCTAAAACCAATGGTCTCGGGTTTTTTCTCAAGGCGAGAAGCAAGGAACAACGTACAGTACTCCAACCATGGCCTCAGCTTTGAAGCTGCGCAGCTCTTTTGCGCCATGGGCGTGCCGGCACCGGTTGCCCTTGCCAACGTGAAGCATTCTTCTGAAGGCAAACGAAAGGCCACCAAGAATAATCTAAACAGGACTCGCGATCATCCATCCCTTGCCTTCTTGCAGTGGCCTCGCATGAAAAAGTTACAGAGCCTTGGCTGCGCTCAATGTTGTAGGTCTCTCACTGAGCAACCCTAGAGCTCGTCATACAGGGCCATAGATCAAATGAGGCACTGGTACATGAATCAACCATCCATGTTCAAAAGAATATTGTAATTGTTATATATATATATGCTTTCCTGTCAAGCCAGCGTTGTGACAGGAACAGCAAACAGCGGAGGGGCGGATGAAGGGTTGGTTTTAAGTACGAGTAGTGATCCCACGGCACCCTCCAATGTCCATGGATTCACCATCGGCAGGCTCAGTGTCATGAAACTAATCAAGGACACTTCAAAAAATCCAGATTAAGGTGATGGTGGTGATGATGGTGGTGGTATAGTGATGGTAGTGTTGGTGGTGACGGTGATGATGATGGTGATGGTGGTGGTGATGAGTGGTGATAGAGGTGGTGAAGATGGTGTGATTGTGGTGGTGATGGTGATGGTGGTGATGGCGACGGTAGTGATGACGGTGATGACGGCGGTGACGCCGGCGGTGATGCCGGTGGTGATGAGGGTGGTGATGACAGCGGCGGTGACGGTGGTGATGCCGGCGGCGGCGGCAGCGACGGTGGCGATGCCAGGTGGTCATGGCGGTGGGGATGATGCGGTGACCGACCTTGATGGTGGTGGTGACGGTGGTGACAGTGGCGGCGGTGGTGGTGGTGGCCGGCGGTGGTGACGCTGGCGACGGTGGTGACGCTGGCGACACTGCGACGCTGGTAGTAACGCTGGCGATGCTGGCGACGGTCATGGTGACGGTCATGGTGATAGTGGCGATGGAGATTCACAAGCCAGGTGCGGTCGAAGGTCTAGGCGTCTAGGCCCGTCTATAGATAGAGGTGGAGGAAGATGCCTGAGCGCACATAAGACCACATTTGCTGCTCAACATCTACATGTTTGCCACGAAATCTGCACTTCAATGCCCACAAAGCGTTGCGCCTGCCACAAAATTTCCACTTCAAGGCCTGGCGCGAAATCTGCACTTCTAAGGTCCAACAAATGCTGCGCGCGCCACGAAGACTGCAACTCAAGGTTCACAAAGCGCTGCGCCTGTTATGAAATCTGCACTTCAAGGACTGCACCTGCCTCGAAATCTGCGCTTCCCAGAACACATTCCTCCGATTTCAGGGAACGAGCCACATGTCTGAAAACACTTAGACTTAGAGCAGATTTGCTGCGCCTCTCGCCTCCCACTTCAAGATTTCCCCAGTAGCGCGCCTCAACGAAATCCACACGTCCGCACGCCACGAAAGCTGTACCTTAAGGTCCATAAAGTGCTGCCTGCCGCGAAATTACAACGTGCCGAAGACCACCGCCGCGCAAAGTACTGCGCCTGCCACAAATAAACCAGTACATCGACATAAAACCACTCCGATCTCCTGGGCCCGTTGCAACAAGTTGACTTTGCAAAGTATGGACCACCGAAACACGAGCCTGCCACGAAAAAGTGATCGCCAAGTCCGAAAATGCGCACGGCCACAACGAGAGCGCGGTCCCGAGAAGCACCCACTTGCGCCCACCAGATCCTGCGAGCCTGCGCAGTCGAAATGCACTTCGAAGATCCTAATGTGAATGCGTTCGTATTGTAAATTCAAGCTATGGCTCCGTCCTGCCAACACTGACTCAGGGTCGACAACGTGCGGCCTGCAAGCTGCAATGACTGACAAATGTTAAAGGCCAATTCGAGTTGGCATTCTTGACAGATGGAAAGAATCTTGGTATCTTTGTTCTGGAGAGCGCCTGAGCGAAGGGAACAGGAGCAAAAACCTGAGCGTTACAACATCACAACACACAGATCCAGATACGCGCACCTTCACAGCTGCGCAAATCCAGACCGCACATCTGCACTTTGCACATATCCAGACATGCACACCTTGACACCCGCAGATATCCAGACACAACTCCAGACACACACACACACACACGCACACCTTCACATCTGCGTCTTCACGTCCGCACGAATCCAGACATGCACCTTCGAAGGCGGCAGTCGCCAAAGTGTGTAACCGAAGGTTTCCAGTCGCCAAAAAGTGTGTGACTGTCGTCTCGTGGAAAACAAAGGTGGGCGATGTAACTGTCGTTGAAAAGGAAGGTGGACGCTGTCAATTAAAAATACGCAACTGTCGCCAAAATTGAAGGTGGACGTTGCCAGTGTATGCGTGCGCGCGTATATATGGTGGTTGATCAATATTCTTTCATCCTGGAATGGCCATTGCTCGCGGAAAAAAAGATATCTTTCGGGGATCTTTCGCGGCCTCATCGCGAAGCACGGTCCTACAACCATGTCTAGCCAACATGAGCCGGAACATGTCATAGTATCACAAAATAGGTAGAGACATCTTGCAGCATGACCCCAGTAGATGGTTGAACGTTTCCACAGCTACTCAGGGTCACTTGCAGCATCTGTTCGACAATTGTGCCAAATAGAGTCAGGCGCAACTCAACCCAATCCTCGCGCCAGCTACCAACACAGGGTGATACAGCTTGGGGAATGTTGGGGGGCCTCAAGCTGGGAACCTAGACTTTAGCGGCACATTCGCGAAACTTTCGCGGATCTTTCGCGAAATTTCACTGGCGCTTTCCCCGGGAAGCCGTAACATTTGCAAACATCTGCGCAGCCCGTCAGAGCAGCTGCAGGTCGTTGCCTCACTGTCAGGGCTGCGCCTACCCAGATTGCTAGCCTGTGACAGTGGGGACAGGAATCGGAGAATCCTTTACGCACTGCCAGGGCTCGGCACGGAAATGTTGAGGCTTCAGTTCGTTAGTCTGTGACATATGGGGACACTTCCGCCCACTGGCTCTGCCGGAGGATTGCCTTGCGTTTCTATTCTTTGTCAGTCCGGTAGAAAGGAAAACAATGAAAGCGATGACCCTCGATAAATCTTTCGCGGAAAAAAAGATACTTTCGCGAACCTCATCGCGAATCTTTCGCGGATGGTTCTAACAACATCTGAAAGGCTGTTTTATATAAAACTCCTTACACGGGGTTTTCGATCAACTCCCATATATTGAAGGTGGGCGGCCCTAAAGTGTGGAACTGTCGCCCAAAACGAAGGTGGACTTTGCAAAGTGTGTATAACCGCCGAAGAAAATGAAGGAGGGTGTCTCCAAAGTGCGCGCATGGAAAACGAAGGCGGACGTTGCCAAAGTGTGCAATCGCCGTCGTCGAAACTGAAGGTGGACGTTGCAAAATTGCGGAACTGTCGTCGAAAAGGAAGGCGGGCGACGCCATGTGCGCAAACTGTCGTCGAAAATGAAGGTGGGCGACGCCAAAGTGTGTAACTGTCGTCGAAAATGAAAAGGCTAAAGGCGGATGTTCTCAAAGCGCAGCTGCGAAAATACGTCTGCGACGTCGCTGCGCCACGCAGCTTTGCACCGCCACGGTGGAAAGCGCGTTTGCGCGAGCCGGGGCGTGCAAGGCAACAAGCCGGGGTAAAGGAGCGGGATGATTGGCGATGTCCACGAGGCCTGGCGTTATTGTTCATGACGATATATCTAGTCTACAGCGTCTGCGGCACCACAACGTGTGATGCGATGTGGCTGTGCCACGCGGGCTTGGCGCGGCCTCGGTGGAAAGTGCGTTTGCGTGAGTCCGCGCCATTGGGGAGATGGAAACACGCGGGCGTGGACGTGGCGTGTTGCTGGGGAGTGGGATGATTGGCGCCGTACACTTGTGGGACACTGTGGAAAACTGTTGCGTGACACTCTCTCGCGCAACACTGGGACATTCACACTTAGACTTGTGGGACACTCTTGTGGCACACTCTTGGAAAGTTTCCAAAACAAAAGTGAAGCGGGAAGTCTCATCAGAGCGAGTACAAGCAGCCCTGCCAAGCAGTTTCGCAATCCCAGCCCCTCAAAACCACATCCGCCGACGCCCATCAGAAAAGACCGGACTAGCTCTGCACTCCTCGGACTCTGCTCCCTCAATTTTTGTGACAAGAAACTGCGTCTTGTACCTCAGATCAAGAACGAATGTACGGATGTCCACGTTTTTTCACCCAGAGGCGGACATTGGAGGAGGGCTTGCGTTTTCTGCGTTGGTTTACAAGGCTTGTAACAAACTCTGCAGTCATGTTCAAAGGTTCCTGTCATATAGTCATATACTCCTACCAAATCAAAGGCTCTAGGCTCTAGGTAAGAATTCAATACTTTACATATGCTGTTGCTTTGGATGTTTGTTCCTTGGGCTTCCTTGGAAACACAACATGCTCAAAAGCCGACGTGGGCATATCCCGAGGTGGGAATCAAACACGGAAAACGGAGAAACTCTAGCAGCGGGGCAGCAGCATGAGGAAAGTAGTAGAAGTAGAAGTAGAAGTAGAAGTAGTAGTAGTAGAAGTAGAAGTAGAAGTAGTAGTAGTAGTAGTGGTGGTAGAAGAAGAAGTAGTAGTAGTAGCAGTAGTAGTACTACTACTGTTACTACTGTTACTACTAGTCGTCGTGGTGATGGTGCCGCTGCTGAGGTAGTAGCAGAAGTCTACAAAGAAATAGACAATAGAAACAATATATATAGATCGAAACGTCTCCAAACAGTGTGTAGACCTCTGAGCCCCTTTGAAACTACAGAATTATACATATAAACGCCCATGATTGGCGGGCGTCAAGCGTGGATTGGGTTTGACTTGTCATTCACGCAAAGGCTTTGGTTCCAAGACTTGGACAGATCGCTTCTGAGGCTACGGCAGAAGTTGGGGATCTAACCCTCCTCATCATGATCCCCAATGAGGTCTGTTGTCTCATAAGTATTTCTCCAAGCTGCACACTCTCAGTGACGCGAAGCTCCTTGCTTTGGTCATCACTTGGCATCATGAACACTCAACCCCATCAAATGGCAGCCATGGCAATGCCTTCCAGCCCTTTGATTCACAGCAAAAAACATTCATAAGGGATCCTTCTCGCCGTGTGCAAACTTGCAGTCAGCATCGCCGCACTCTCCGCGGGCAAATGCGCGACACATGGCCTTGAAAAACAAAATGCACTTTCAAACGTGACCAAACTTGCGCAGCTTTGGATGCTGACAATGATACCAATTAACGCTGACAATGCATCTTGCAATCATGCTCTGAACATTGCTAAACCGAAACTTCGCCAAGAGACTGTCTTCGTCAGGTCTGGTGGTGCACGTAGCTCTGTGACCGAGTGGGCAAATCGGCATGATGTGTCATTGCAAGAACCTCCAACTCATCTCACCGATCCAAGAGGAAAGAGCCACACAGGCCAAATCAGGCCCAAATGTTCAGATTTCTGCGCACACACATACGAGGAGCTTCAGGTGTTTGCGCAGAAACGCTAAGACCGCGGCCACGAGCGAACCTGCTTTCTGGCATGCAGCTAACGAGAAAAAACAGATGAAAACTGTCCACACACAAACAAAAGGGAAAAGGGAGAAGCAAAAGTCAGTGCTTTTGTGCCTCTACACAGCTGTGCGACTGAGGAGCATCGCACACAACTTGGTCTTGTTCAGCTGGGCCACAACTAAATGGTTCAAATCACCAAGCTCCTCAGACTTGGACCTCGAAATACAAAATGCTAAGCAGTGTTGAGGCAAAATCGAGACCTGAAGACACTTTCAAGAATGCGTTCAGTAAATATCTATACATGTTGTTTACGCACATCGAGCCACTGATAAGTTTAAGAAGCTAAGACAGGAAGCGGCAAAAAGCTCAGGGTTCTTTGCCTGACTGATTGGTTTGTGGAATGTTTGGGAAACCTTAAACTAACCTTCTGAGTCATTTGAATCTCAATCAACATCAAAAATGGCTGCTTCGAACTGCCAAGAAACATGGTCATAGAAAGGGGCAAAACCTGCTGCGGCACTTGAGCCAGAAAATTACTGGTGGAAATGGTCATTCTGGCAAACAGACCGTCAGCAATTACAGTATTACAAGTCTTTCTCGTCAGAACAAGAATTCAACCAAACCCTGTGGTTCCAAGTTCCAAATGATCAGCCCCATAACGGAAAGCTCGAACACAAACACGTTGAGGTAACGACTACAGTAAAAAAAAATCAAAATTTATGTGAACAAAGGTATGCGTTTGCAGAATTGTATCATGTCTTCAATGTTTCACTACTTCGACAATCAAGTCAGAGCGGGCGATCTTAAAGCAAGGCAGCACAAAGTCACCTGACCTCTATCTATAGCTATACATACCATTGACAAGTTGCACTGCACTATGTGACTATGTGTCAATAGATACCGTAGTTTGAAGCGGAAACATCTGTTGGACAAGGCCGCAGCCGGCTTCTTCCACTGCCAATCTGGCCACCAATCGACCAGCGCCTCTAAACAGGAAAAAGAAAACTAGCATGGGAAACAATAAGCTACTAGTAACAAGTGCATCGCTTCTAGTAACAAGTGCCTTACTAGTAGTAACAAGAAGCTATTAGGAAGTGCCTTACTACTAGCTTCTTGTTTACTAGTAAGGCACTTGTTACTAGAAGCGATGCACTTGTTCCTAGTAGCGAACATTGTTTCTACTAGCTTCTTTCTATCAACTCTCGGCATCTGGGAAACTTCAGCGCTGAGTTTGTTGCTCACAGCGCTGCTTGTTAGTCTTGCCTCGCTGCCTCTCCGGTGTCGACAAAAGGAGGACGCAAGGACGCTACTAGGGGCTCCTGGCCTTACTACTAAAGGACGCTACTAGGGGCTCCTGGCTGTACTACTAGTAACAAAAAGCTACTAGTACAAATACCAAATGAATGTGATTGTCTTGCTCCTCAACAGGTATTCACGTCTATTTCCTCTGCACTCTGCACTGAATATACGTCATCTCCAAGGTCCAATGCCTAAAGCAAAGGCTGACACCAATCACCCAGCTTCCGCGTTATTGAGCTCCATGTCCTGCAAGCGTGAAAAGGAAGAAGGAATGAAAAGGCTGAACAGAATTCACTTTCCAAACACATGTCAGAAGGGCGTCTATCAGCTGGCAAACACCATGGCATGGGCACTTGATGGAACGGGGTGAACTCTTTCTCAGTTCCTCGTAATGTCTTCAGTCTGGAGTCTGGAGCGTGCCTTGATGTGGTGTGAGGCCAAGAAAAGGGCTATAGCGGCTATGCTCTGACTTGGTGCTGGGCATCTCGACATGGCGAGCACGAGCATATGTGGCTCAGAGACTAGACTAGTCAGAGATTCACTACTAAGGACCCAATAGCAGTGTGTTCGCAGGCGGCCCACCAGTCTATCACTCGGTATTAATCATTATTGCGTCGTTGACGTTGAGTATATCAGTATAGTATATGATGAGCAGTCATCTGAAATGCTGTCATCCACGATGTCGAACTCTCACAAGTTTGTCGCCCTTGAGAGACCAAGACCACAATCAGATTGCATATTCAGAACCAAGTACGCCCACTCCACAAATTGAAAGTGCAACGCCCAACGTTGCAATCAAATGGCATTGCATGTGAAGCATTTTTCAAACCAGCCCTGAAAACTGTCCAGCACTCAGACATGCGGGGACGGGAACTTGGACATTTGTCCAAAAATGGTGCATACTGCACTCCCCGCAAACTTAGGCCTTAGTCTGAGCATATTGATATCAGCAGTGCATTGAATGTGGTTTGCAGCAGGGAAAAAAAAAGACTAACAAAGCATGCAGTCCAAGGGCTTTGTGCTTCGACAAACTCTACGACTTTGCCCAGTGACCACACATCGGCCTAGGATTGTTTCATTGCTCTCCATCCAGCGTCAACATGCCCAAGAGACATTTATATAAATGATTTTTAAAGATATTTAAAGCATGTCCATGTGGTTGTTCCTGTTCTTTCTGCTTTGACCACGGCAAACATGTAAGATGAGAAACAAAACACGATGCTTTGTAGCGCTGCCGCGTTGCCTGATAAGCATTGAATTCACCCTGGTCAATCTCGGGCGCCTTGGAAAATGGCAACACATTCAACTTCAGAAAGCAACTGGTCTCTTTAAGTTCTTTAATCTATTGGTCAACGTCTCGTCTCTTTGCTTTAGTCGCGCAGGGACCGTTTCTCGCGACTGGTTCCTTCGTTTTACAAAATCACAAAAATGAAAGACCACGTTCGACAACTGAGTTGACCGCACTGCTTGTCAATCGTCATAATAGATTGCTGGTTGACAAGTTGCCGATATAGCAACCCAAACTCTCAATTGTAAATGGCCATATGGCAGGGGGGGTGTTTTGAAGAAACCTGGTGCATCTTTGGTTGTGGTCTGATGAATGATTCTCGCGGTGATTGTCGTGAGGTTTCCTGGTCTTTCAAGCATTAATAATTCTGACCGATTGAGCAGTTTCCAAATTTGCTCTGGTGTAAGTTCTGCTTTACATCTTTTCACGCTGGGGTTTCATGGTTTCACGCGAATTGACTTTGATTGCCATACCGGCGGCGTCGGTTTTTGCTGTTATTGTTTGTTGTTTGCCCTTCACAAGCTGCGCTTTGGTTTCTACAAACCCACGAGTTTTCATGTTGACTAGACTCCCTTCATAGAGGTTCTTGAGGTTGCTACAATGACCTGCATGGAGACAGGGTGCGGGTGTCCTTCATTTTGAGTTGTAACGCCCTGGGTTTTCATCCTTAAACAGTGGCATTGTACCGTCGGGTTTCTCAATTCTAGCGCGATTGTATCTCCGCCTGTCTCCGCGCTAAGTCCCTGTCACGGCATGATACCTCGGTTGTTCCCTTTCTTGTTTCCCTACGTGTCTCCCCGCGCAGTGGACAAAGCCCACGCTTGACAACTGCTTCCGTTTGTCGCAAAAACACACGCTGGCAGGGGATCCCACGAGTAAAGGTCTCACTGATCCAGGTCGATACTGTAAATAACCTATTTTATCACTGGGAGGGATCTGACCCTCACCCCCCAATTATCCCAGTATGCAAGCATTCACATACTTTAGTTGCGCATGGTTGCGATGCAATTGTCATGGCCACCCCCTACCCAAGTAAGGGTCCGTTGCTTGCTGACAAGGCATGTTGCCTTGCGGGCATCCGCGTCGTTCAATTGGTGAGTTGTAAATCATGCTGGCTCATGCCCCAGTTGCCCGCTGTGACAGGACAAACACGCCGCTCTCAGGTTGTTAAGGTCCAGAACCTTGCAGACCTTCTGAGTTAGAGACATGACTACTATAATTATAGATAATATATAGATATATATGCGAACACTCTTTTGATCCAAAAAGGGCTGTAGTCAGTTGGACGACTGCACAGAGTGAAATGTTAGTGGTGTCCTGTACATTTGTTGTGACCTATGCTGAAAATGTTTCACATTCCTTCTTGGTTGTGTGAGCGATCAAACTGCTACTCTGCCACTGTAGTCCATTTCTTCCTTTGAAACGATATTTTTCTCTGCAGGCCCATGCATTTCTTTCAAGAACGGGGTTCCTGGAAAATCTTTGCGCTGGATCGAGATCTGGGTCGTTTGTTCGATACTCTGTTTTTTCAAGTAGATGCTCATTTTTCCTTGTTGTTCAACTCTGTCTGCAAGATCTCGTTCTCCCATTCCTCATAGACCCCAATGTCTTGTTGTCAACTCCTCAAGTTTAGCCTGACATCTACCACACATCTGCACTGCCTGCACCTTTATCTGCCTTCATCTTCATATGCTCTGACCTGATTGACATGTCTCTATTTCCTGGCCTAAATGTTCTATTCAATGGTCCCTCTGATGGGTTCGCACCTTCATTGGCTGCTTCTAGCACCATTCGATGTCCTTCGTAATGTCCTTCTGTTGCTTGCATGGCCTCCAAGCTCCTTCGGGCTGGGTAGTTTCCTGCGTTGATTTCTCACGTTATGTCGTAGCTGGGAATGGCTTGAGTATTTTGGTGTCCCTCTCTACAAAGCCTCCATTGAAAATCAATCCATCCACAATGAATTCTCCTGCGTAGATCTATCTGATGTTCATCTTCTTCACAATCTCCAATCTTGCTTTCAAGTGTTTCAATTTGCTTCTCAACTCTTTTGATTTTAGTTTCCAAATAGTCAAACTTGAAGCGGTTTGAACCAACTTCACTGGAATAGCTGGTCTCAAAGTCATCGTAGATCTTGAAGGGTACAAAGATCACTGCCGCAAAACCAATGAGGTTGAGCACAATAATCACAAACCAGAATTTCCATTCATTGGATTTCTTCACTGCTTCCAATCCGCATCTGGTTCTTTGCCCTCCAAGTGGCTTTGTATTGATGGCTGCCATGTTGCTATCTGTTGGTACTTGTACCATCTTGAAGTCTTTCCTGTTCTGACTCCATAGCAACTTTCCATCCAAATGTCTCACTTTTCCAAATCCCCTCTTCATCACAAGTTGGCGTGCGCTCGAGGAATCTGTGAAGATGTAGCGGTCCACTTTTGTTCCAAGAGCAAATTCAAGAACTGCGCAAATATAGATTCCATCTGACGTGTAGTTCTGCCTCGCGTGAAGATATATAAGCAAACGATCTTCGGCGCCCTGCTGCTGTTGAACAAAGAACAACCGCTCAACGCATGGAACCTTCCTAACGTTGACTTTCTGTGGCCTTTGTTTCCACTAAGCATCAAAAGCTTTCTCCTTTCTTAACATACCCTTCTCCTGCTTGTGGAAGTTCAACAAAGTCTAGGAACTTCTTCAAACGATGAAATAACATAGCTGTTGGATCTGGCATTCTTGAAGCTAATTCCTTCACTGTGAATGCCACACCATACCTCTCTTGGCATAGGTAGATACCTGATCCAACAATGCTTCTGAAAAGGCCAATCTTCTCTCGCTCACGACTCACGCAAGACTTCTGATGAATTGAGTTGTCTGATGGTAACTGCTGAAGTTGGATCTCGCCAATCACCTCCTCATAGGCTTTCAGCATCTGCTGGCTGGATGTAGTTTACCTAACTGGGTCCATAGTCCATCTTTCTTTAGCTTTCTCAAGCTGAACTCACCGCCAACCACTCTTCTCAATCTTGCTCACACTGGTGTCAAACCTGTCTTGAATTTTTTGACCAAAGGTTTCAGTGATGCACTTTGAGTCTCCTGTGAAAATCAAGTCATCCACATGGATTGAAATAGCGCTCTTCTCATTTCTTCCTAGGCGTGGACACTCAGCACTGAACTTGTAATTTTAGTTTTTTGGTGAAGTACTCTGCGGAAAAAAGTCATAACATGCTTACCATGCTTTTGCCCCAACTCTCTGTCCAGGCAAATTTCTCTTCACCAGGAATTCTTCTCCTCTCAAGTTCACTTTCAATGGCTTCTCTTGAACCTGCAAGAATGCGTCCTTCACATCAAGACATCCTAGCATCTGTAGGAATGTTCCTTCTCCCTCTCTTGCTTCTTCCTCCTCACTGACTGAATGAATGAATGAAATGAAATGAAAATGAAAATGAAAATGAAATGAAATGAAAATGAAAATGAAAATGAAATGAAATGAATTGAAATGAAAATGAAATGAAATGAAATGAATGAATGAAGGACGCAGAGCATCTGTGTTACACGGTACTGTGGAAGCACTTAGCAAAAAGAGATCATCATGTAGGTGAATGTTCAGAGGCACGTTATTAACACGAGCATGTGTGTGGAGACCTGACCCAACGACATATCATGAAAGAATCACAGTTTGCGCGTGCGCAGGTGAGCGAAATCTGCAAGCAGCTGAGTTTGAGGTACCATGCACTGTTTAAAGAAGAATGTAACCAATGCGTGCGCAGGTGAGCGAATCCTGTGCGCGCAGGTGAGTTAAATTTATCATGAAATCCTGCGCGCACAGCTGAGCGAATCTTGCGTGCGCAAGTGAAGCGCCGTCCAGAAAATATCATCTCTCTTTCCTTCAGCGAAAGCAAACTCTCTCGCAACCAGTCTTGATCTTCTGTTCCACCTCTTGCTTGTTATTCCACCCGCGTTTTGGTAAGGCTTCTTTCTCCTGTCATACACATTGCGGGTTCTCAGGTAACTGGTTCCTTTTGCGCTGTCTTCTGGCTTCTCTAGCGCTTGCATCTTTTGGAGTCTTTCTCTTCTACTTCATCAGCTACTCTGTCTATCCATTCTTCTGCATCTTCTTCTGGTTCATATTCTCCATCACGCCACAACCATTCAGGTCCATTCACTTGTCTTCTTCTGGCTCACCTCCTTCTTCCCAGTCTTCTTTCATCAACTTATTATGCAACTGGGGATCATCCACATGATAAAGACTTGAGGCCGAGGGTAGGCGACGAAAGCTAGCACGGACTGGTGGGACATCAAGCGGAGTGAGGCAAATCTTTTTTCATAGGCATGGGGCTGTCGGAGGGATGGTTCACAAGGTCTCGCTCATGAGGTAAAACGCTGCGAACATGTAAGACACACGAACAGCAATGACACAGCCAACCTTAGCTTGTGAATCTGTTGAATCTTTCGCGTCGTATCCCAAAACCTCCACGGAGGAGTTGAACCAAAGTGGATGCCATAAGAGGCGTCCGTCCCAGAGGCGTTTTAGGGGGGAGTTGAACCCGCGGGGGGGGGGGCGGCCCTCTACATATGACGCGGCGATCTCGAGGCTTCCAGCCCCTCACTTGCTAAAGCAAGGACAACTCCAGCTAGCTGACGCTAGCTTTCGTGATCTTCGCCTGCCACTTTCACCAAATTAATCTTGGCCTTCTTGCTTGAATCATCTGATGGCCTGAGCTTCTTCGTTGGGCTTTCCTCCTCCAACAGGTCAAATGCTTCCCTTGGTCTCGATGGCGCTGATGGTGATCTCAATGAGGGCAGTACAGGGGGTAACTGGATTAGGCTGTCCTGCTAACAATGATGTAGAGGGAAACGCCTTCACCTTCTCAAGTGTCTTCTCATCTGCAAAGAGAACTTTATGCTTCTTACTTGGGGTTTCTTCTCCACCTGGCTTCCTTTCACCTCCATCTCTTTTCGTTGCTTCAACAATGATTTCCAGCGGGGCTGGAACCGCCATTGGTTCTGGGAATAGTGCCTCTTTCCCTGAATCACTTCCTCCTTCAAGCGCTTTTGCCATCACTGCTTCTGCATCTTCATCCTTGAATTTCAGCGTTACATGTTCTCGGGGAATGTCTGTCTGAGCTACTGAGCTACTGGGCTACTGGTAATGCTTCTGTTCTCCTCTTTGCGGCAATGATGCTGCCTCCAAAATTGGTTTGATACTCTCACGAATAGGCAAAG
The DNA here is from genome assembly GCA_963970005.1 of Durusdinium trenchii. Lineage (NCBI taxonomy): Eukaryota > Dinophyceae > Suessiales > Symbiodiniaceae > Durusdinium > Durusdinium trenchii. Next base: position 1,444,913 of record CAXAMN010005113.1, on the reverse strand, counting down.
AAGCTTTAATTTTGTAGATGGATAAGTATTTGGGCAAATCTTGATCTGTTCTTCTGATGCGTTTGCTCGCGCTACCTGCACACCATCCGTTAGCACATAGGTGTCCTGTCTCTTCCAAAGAACAAGCATAGGTGCAATTTTGCTTCTCCTTTATTGAGGCTCTTGATGTAACCATGAAATGGTTCACCATATTCTGCTAGGAGTCCTTTGTTACTCTTGCCTATAGACAAGCTCATAGGGATTTGCACCCTTGACTGGCTGAAATCTATTCAGCACCCAACTGGCATGTCTTGCTGCCCAAGTCCGAATTGCATGATCAGATCCAATCTTGGTACCAAGTCTTGACTGCATACCTTCAATGAAAGTTCCTGCAAGCTTCCTCACCCTGTCAGCTGCGTTCTCTGACAGGAACGAATGATCTCCAATCTTTGAGATAATCGATCTGGCGGTAAGTCCTGGACTGTGGCGAGCATTGATCAGCATCTCGAGGGTTTGCCTTGTTGTGGGTTCATTGTCACTCCTGTAGGCGATTGCTGAATACCACAACAATTGACTGAAATTCATCAACTCGCGCGCAATAAGGCAAACTTGGTTCTTGCTTCTTAATGGCGCAACATGAATGAATCCAGTCTGGCTGTCAATTGTAACTAGCCAACATACTGCTCTTGCTGACTTTGTCACTGAATCCCTTGCTCTTTTATAGCAAAAGTCAAAGCTTACGTCAGGACTCAGGATTACTTCCTCTCTATATACTCCATCTGTTCTCTCATGGCGATCTGGACGCGCTCGATGTTCAACGCGCTCCTTACACCGACTGGCATATGGCATGTGCGTCAACTTGCGCCTTGTTTGAGCTGCTTCCTCTGGCATCTTTGCAACACTTTTGCCCTGATGCCTCTCTTGTCTCTTGAGCTTTTGCTTCACTCACCCAAGCTTTTGGCGTTCAACAACTCCATCTTCTTGTTGCGATTGAGGATCTTGGCGTAGACCTTTAGCTTAGAGCCACTGCCTGAAGTGCCGAAAATGAACACGCTCCCCTCAAAGTTGCCAAAGAAGAATACTTAGTCAACTCTATTCCATTCACCAAGACTTTGTCTACATCCACTGGGCTCAAGTGTAGTCACATTCAAGGTCTTCATCTTTCTTTTGTTCAGAATCTACCTCATTCTCCGGTGGAGTAGGGGGAATCTTCTCGATTGCCTGATCCACGTTCTTTCTCTGTTCTCTGTTCTCAAGCTTCTTGTATCCTAGTGCAAAGAACCCCATATCCTCTGGCGGCGCTGCCTCATAGCTAAAGATTGCGACCGAATGAATGACTGCGTCATCATCAAAAAATGTCTCATCAAGTTCATCCTTTTTCGTCAGGCGTTCACTATATTCAGGCTTTAGCCGTCTACCCCCCCTTTTCACCAAAGCTCATCAACTCTGGTGATTCTTCCACTTCTGGAATGACTGTGGGATCCACAAACCTTGACATCAATAAGCTTCCGAGTAGCAGTCCATGCTCATTGAATCTCCAACCTCATTCTTTCTCCAAAGCTTCAGGCTTGCGCCTCCAAGCGGCTTTCGTCTTCATCTCTCATGACTCTAATGCGGCCTTGGACTGTCAAAGAGCGATTTTGCAAGTTGAGTGGTACTTTCAAGCCACCATTCTCGAACATTTGCTCTTGTTGATTCCCAACCATGCTCCATCAGTCTTCCATAGCAAAGTATGGGCTGATTCACCTTTGAACTGAAGATCACATTCTCTTTGAGAAGAACCTCTCGTCCATCCAGGTCGCGCAAGGAAATTTCAACGCTTCTCGCACCTCCTGTGGGAATGCGATTTCCTTTGGTCTTTGTGCTGAATTCCAACTCTCCTTCCCCATGAACTGCCATACTCAAAGGCAATAACGCTACATCAGCTCCACTGTCAATCTCACCCTCTTCCCCAAGTCTCCTCACCACGGGTTCATCATCCGAGATGTCAATTTCTTCAACTTCCTGCATCTGGCTCATCACCATCATCATCATCATCATCTCCAATGTAGAAGTGAATTACTCGAACTCCCTGATCTTCTAGCTCATCATCCCTTTCTCGCAAGTCAAAGATGATTGGCTCACCGTTCTCAATTCTTCTGACCACTGGCTTGGCTTGGTGTCTGCTGAGCTACCCTGCTGGCTAACCTTGGCATGTTGTTGACCAACTGTATGGGTAGTCAATGATGCTCCTCCTGAAGATGAATCGGCTGGCTCACTTTCTGCCTGTCGTGTCGAATACTGTTTCTCCAGCAGTCTTTAGCAAGATGTCCTGGCTTTCCACAAGTGTAACATGTTGCCACACCCTTACGTTTCTGGTCTTTGTCATTACCTTTGCCTTTGCCATCACCTTCCTTTCTGATCACCTTTCCCTTTCTTTCCTTCGCCTTTGGCATCTTTACTTTTGCCAATTCGATGGTCCTTCTCGCCCTCTTGCCTTTTCCTTTGGCATCTTGGACTCGATCAATGTCCATTGGCAGAACTACTAGACTAGCCACCATGGAAGTAGCCCACTTCTGCTGAGAACGATCCCACTGCAACACTTGTTCCCTCAAAAGTTGGGTATTGAACATTGTCGCCAAATGTCAAACTCAAGTAGGATTTGAGTTGTCCACCGACACATCTCAAAAGAATAGCAGATTTCGACTCTTCCTGAATTGTCGTCCCTGCCTTGACCGTCTCATCAAATACTTCTTCAAGCTTCAAGGGTCGAGGTTGTAGCGCACTGTTCGTTGAAAAACCTGGTTGAAGTTGGTGTCAAAGCTTTATTCAAACTCCTCCAGGCGTCAAGTCATTGGGGTCCTCCACAGCTTTCACCAATTGCAGCGCCCTTCCTCTCATCAAGAATCAAAGCTAGCAAGCCCAAAAGCTTGATGCACCTGGTCTTTTCTTCTGTAGTTGCCAAGTCCATGTCAAACTTGTCGTTTGGCTTCGCATGAGTTTCCTTCAGGTCGTTCATGTAGCCCTCATGAACTGCACTCTTTCCTCTTCTTGTGACTTATAGTCAAAGATGTTGGGCTTTGCTATCAGTTTTGACCTATCTGTCGTCGAGGGCTTCTTGTCTTCAACCTGCTTTCTTCACTGCCTCAGCTGCTGATGTTGATGCCAGCGTACTCTGCGCTATAATTTGAAGGATTTCTCTGATCTCCTCCATTCTTTCTTGGTACTGGTGTCTCTTGGACACCATGTACGGGGTATGGAGTGTTGCTCACAACAATTCTCCACCAGTCCAGCTGTTTTGGGTTCCAAAGGCCCCAAATCTAGGGCTCGAATCGCACACGGGATCCCAGTGACCTAGGGGCTTTTCCTCTGGAGCTCAAAGGGGGTTACCCTTATCCTTGCTCCGCCACCCTGCGAAGACTCTTCTGATCCAAAAAGTGCTGTAGTCAGGTAGACTGCACAGAGTGAAATGTTAGTGATGTCCTGTACACTAGTTGTGATCTATACTGATACTGAAAATGGTTCACAATATGCATTATACAAGCCCGGAGAACGCAATGTCCAAAAAAACATCAAATGGCTGTGGACTTGCACATCACTTGGGAGCAAACCCTGTAGCCCGGGGTTCCCATGATGCCACACAGGCAGCCAGAAACCCCGAGACGTGTAGTAGTCCCCAAATCGCAAATTTTTCCACGTATGACCTTGGTCTCAAGTTTGCACCGTACTAGCTTCTTGCTCCTAGTAGTAGGGCCAGGAGCCCCTAGTAGCGTCAGCGCTGCCCTTTGTTACTAGTAGTTTCTTGTTCCTAGTAATGCCCTTGTTACTACCAATGTATGACCTTGGATGTCTCAAGTTTGCACCGGTTGGCGCCTATCTGTTCGACAACCCCCTACTAAATCCTGACCTGTTTGGGGAAGAGGCCAGCGTTTCGTACCTTTTTGACTAGTGCAAGCCAGAATCCTGCTCCACATCTTCAACCAAAATGTTGTGGGGCTTGATGTCCAAGTGCGCAAACCATTCACCATGCATAAATGTCAAAGCTTCCGCCACATCACAAAGGATTTGGAAAAGGTGCTCAGGGTTACAGTTTTCAGTGACATAGTTGCGCAAAGCACCTTTCCGGCAATACTCCAGAACTATGTCCAAGGAGTCACCAGAATCAAAGACCCCAAGAAGCTTTACTATACGCTCGTGTTGGAGTCGGAGCAAGCACCGAACCTCATTCACATGTGTCTGAAATGGTTGCGCAGATAGTTCCTTGGAGATTCGCTTCACTGCAACTTTGGTCCTGCTAAATGCACCCAAATATACCTCACAGTTGTCCGTCTTGGCCAAAACACCTCCCACAATGTAAGATTGAGAACCAGCAAAGGGTGCACCTGCAGTACATGGCTTTTGGATGGGCAAACGTGAAATCTTATCTCGGTCGAAAGGTTGAAACTCCAGAGGTCCAAAACTTGGCCCAAAACTCAAATCCTCCTTGTCCCATGGGCCAAGGTGTCCACCGTTGCAGCCAGCTCCTTCTGAGGCGAAGTTGTGCGTGTTGTCTGCTTCAACTCTCCCCACTTTCTTCAATCCGATCTCTGGAGCGTAATGAGCGTAATGAATAGCGCTTACATCTGGGGAAGAACCCTGCGCCAGGAATTTTAAAGCAGTGGAGGAAATGCGCAACTCTTTGGGTTTTTTGCCACTTTGGCTCGCCTGGTTCTCCACAGGGCGCGCAGGGCACGCGGGACACGTCTTCAAGTTGCCCGCGCCACCCTTGTATTGGGAAGCCACCGAGCTGCCGCAACCCATTGGCAGCGATTACAAAAAAACATTGTCTGCGTCGCGGTTGTAATCTGCATGGCGGGTGTGATGTCAAAAACCTATTCTCAACCGCAGATATGTTTCAAAATTGTCAATGCAATAATAATGTATTCCTTTAAAGGTAGCACAATGGTGAAACATTCACTGTCACGCCGAAATATGTCAGCGTGTTTGGGCCATTCTCAAAGCCTGAATGTGCACCTGATCCAAGAACTGAAGAAACTGCAATGCGCTTGCAAGACTTTACAATGCGCTACCAAAAAAATAACTAGTAACTAGTAACCAGTCTTGCTTAGCCAGTCTTGCTCAAACCGCTGACGGCAAATGAGAGAGAGCCCACCAAAGCCGGCCCAACAACAGCGATAAAAACGTGATAGTTTCCACGAAACCGCGCTCTCACACGTACGCCGACACAAACGGCGCTCTTCGAACACGGACATTAGACATTTTCGGGCAGCATGCTTAAAAACACTCTTGTAGGACATGCTTGCGCCGCACTTTTGATTGACACTCTCGCATAATGCTCTTCTAGGCCACTCTTGTAGGAAACTCTTGTAGGGCACTCCTGTGTGGCATTCTTGCGACGCTCTTGTAGGGGGTGAGGGGTCAACAAATAGCAGTGATCAAAAAGCAAATATTTAGGGGTATCAAAAAGAAAGTAGAATGATAGGACCGGATAACCCCACATGTTAACAACTTATCCAAAGATAACGTCTGCGGTGAGAAGGAGAAGCGCCCGGAGAAAAGAGGGGTTAGACGATGGAGGAGAGTGAGCGAGCGGTGGTTGGTTGTGGTTGTTGTTTGGAAGTGGATGGGGCTGGTGGTTGTTGGTTGGTGGTTGTTGGTTGAAAGTTGATTGTTTGTCTCATGTCTGCGTGTGTATGTATATGTGTGGGTGCAGCATCTGAATGGTGGTGGAGTGCAAAAGTCTACAGCTGACGCACACCAAAACTTCACGTCAGTCAGTCAATGCAAGTCAGTCTGTCCTTCAATTCCGTCTCACGTGTGAGTGAATGTGATGTTGTCCATGTGTGGTGTGTGTGTGTGATGTTGTCTTGTCAGTCTCGTGTTGTCACGTGGCTCACGTGTGAATGAATGTGGGGTGTGTGCGTGTGTTGTTGTCTTGTGTGGCAGTTGGTTGGTGGCAATTGGTGGATGGCAATTGGTTGGTGACAATTGGTGGCCGGCAATTGGTGGATGGCAATTGCAGTTGGTGACAGTTGGTTGGTGGCAATTGGTTGGTGGTGACAATTGGTGGGTGGCAATTGGTTGGTGACAATCGGTTGGTGACAATTGGTTGGTGGCAATTGGTTGGTGGCAAGCGGATGGAACTGGTTGGTGCATGGCAATTGGTGGAGGGCAATTGGTTGGTGACAATTCGTGGGTGGCAATTGGTTGTTGACAATTGGTTGGTGACAATTGGTGGATGGCAATTGGTTGGTGACAACTGGTTGGCGGCAATTGGTTGGCGACAACTGTGGTTGGTGACAATTGGTGGGCGGCAATTGGTTGGTGACAATTGTGGTTGGTGACAATTGTTTGGTGGCAAGCGGGAGGAATTGGTTGGTGGCAATTGGTTGGTGACAACTGTGATTGGTGACAATTGGTGGGTGGCAATTGGTTGGTGACAATTGGTGACAATTGGTTGGTGGCAATTGGTTGGCGACAATAGTGGTTGGTGAGAATGGGTGGGTGGGTAGTAGTAGTAGTAGTAGTAGTAGTAGTGGTAGTAGTAGTAGTTAGTAGTTTTTGTCATTGTCTAGAATTTTGCATTTTGTTCCTGGCCGTGTTGAAGAAATAACTGCGTACAAAAAAATAAGGTAGATAAGGTAGACGAAAAACATAAGATAGATAAGATAGACCAAGAGATGAAAGAGATGAAAGGGACCAAGGGATCAGGGACCAAGAGAGGATTAGGAAACCAAGGGACCAGGACACCAAGGGACCAAACAAACTAAGGAACCAGGACCAAAACAAGATTAGGAGACCAAGAGACCAGGGGACCAGGACCAAGGGGCCAAAGGGATCAAAGGACTAAGGTTGACCAAGGACTATTTTTTGGCGTCTAGTTTTTCTTTTGATACCTATTGTTCTTTTTGGTTGATGCCCATTTTTTCTCGTCAGGGAATGGTCTGACCGGTACTCCTGACTCCTGCTCCCACTTATCCTCCATGTAGGATGGGGGTGAAGGCTTTTGCCTCTAGCTCCATGAAGTCAGGCGCATTCTCGATCTGTGTCCACGCGCCGTGAGGAATTTTGATCAACGTCATCCTTGCTTTCCATCCTTACTCTTGGACCTGTCAAATTCGTGGCAATGGGGTCACTGTACGCCACGGTTCCATTTGGCAAGCAACACCAACCTGGTTCAACCGGCTCAAAGTGCCACGAAGAGCTGGCGCCCTTGCCATCTGTGGCCCTTCTTGGTTCTTCCTTGTTCCTCTCCACGTCCACGGAGACCACCGTGAAGATGTGCGCCGTGAACTGTAGTGAGTTCCTGTCATTGTTGATGGGCACTGTTCTCATGCCTCAAGCTCAAATCTCCGGAAGCGCTGCCAACGCTCCACTCTTTTATGCATAGGATGCACATTTCCCCAAAACAAACTCTTGCCATTCTTGCCAACTGTCCGATTCCTTGCCTTCGTGACTCCATCATGGGCAATCTGGTTTCCTTTGGCGTCAACCATCCGAAGATTCTCAGATCCTGGCGCCCATTGTTTGCGCCACTCACTGGTTCTCACCATCTTGCCCATCTTGTAGGTCCATGGCTACAGCAATGCCATCTGGTACTAGCACTAGTGAGTCTATGCAGTCCACAAACTCATCTTCTGACCTCTCCTCTGCCGTCTTGTCGAAGGTCTCCACAATCTCGCCTCCGATTGCACCAACTCTCCATGGTTAGTTGTCGCTGTCTCCTGAGCTTTTCGGCGCCGTCAAAGAGTGACTGTTCGGAGGTGTCTCAAGTCGAACCATCTTGACTGCGGCTTGACCTGACGCGCCAGACCCTGTTTGGCCTGTTGTTGATGATGAGCTCGCTCCGCCAGGATTCTGCTGACTAGTGGGTGCTTGCTCTTCTACTTGACTCACTCGCTTTTTGGCCTGTTGTTGATGATGAGTTCGCTCCACCAGGATTCTGCTGACCATTGGCTGCTTGCTCTTCTACTTGACTCACTCGCTTCGAGCAGTCTTTGGCATAGTGACCCACTTTCCCACAAATGCGACGCGCGCCGGTCTTGCCTCCTTTGCTGCCTTTCTCTGCGCTTTCGCCCTTCTTTCCTAGCCCCTTCTCCCACAAGCTCTTACCTTTGTCTCCTCCTTTCCAAGAGCCCATCCGTGCCTGCTCTGGCAGGAACTCCATCGCCTTGCGCTTCAATTGCTCATAGGTTGTACTGTCTGAGATCCATAGCTGCAGGCGCGCGTGAAGGCGTGAAGGCACTGCCTGCAGCACTCACGCAATCTTGGCGTCATCTCATATATTCTCATACTCAGTGACAACTGCATCACGCTGAGGAAACTGCTCTGACATGGTCTTTCCCTCAGCAAACTGCACCCTGGATAGTTGAGTCCGGGGTGCAAGGGAACGGGCGCGCGTTGCAGGTTGCATCCCCCTCAACAATCTTTGCCATGCCTCGAACCCATTCTAATCCTTCATACGCCTCATCAGCTTCAATGGTCTGTTCCGCAGGTATGAGACCAGTCAACTGTTTTGATCCGAATGGCCATTGCTTTCGTCTCATCTGTCACGTCGTTCAGGTTGAGGTCACTGTTGAGGTTGTCTTCCACCAGCTTCATGCTGTTCGCCATCTGAGGTTCAATGCCTTTGATGTAGTTGATTCACGAAAACTTCCAGTCGCTCCACTGCCTGACTTCGTTGTCTCTACTTTCTGATTCAATTGATCAGGTGTCTTCATGCGTCTTGACCATGTTGTCGATGACTGGTTCATGGCCAAGCGTTGCAAGGCCTGTGAAAACATTCTCAAGCCCTCATCCGCCATGTTCTTGAGGTGCGGGATGAAAGTAAATAAGGTGTTGGTTGTCAGCTTTGGTTCAACTTCCTCCTCTTCCTCCTCCTCCTTCGAGGTGAAGGCCACCGTAGTCGAGCAGTTTGATGTAGTCCCACTGTGACAACAGCTCACAAATGTCCTCAGTCTCTGTCTCGTCTCTAAACTGCTCAGAAGTTCAATCCTCTTCACAAACTTCCACTTAGCGGGGACCACCACTACCAGCTATCTCGCTTCTCCTCCTTTCCTCTTCCCTTCCCTTTCAAGACTTGCACCGTCAACGAAGCCTTGACTGTCCTCCCACTTCTAATCCACCATAGAGTGCCTTCGTAGCCTTCTGCCTCCACAATCACCTTGTGTGTTCTTCTGACTCGTGCTTTGTTCTCAGGTTTGAACCGATCAATCTGAAAACAGAGCAGAGGGCTATCAGTGTCGAAAGCTGTAACCATGCCCATGTAATTGTGCCATTCGTTGATCAAGGCTTGCAGCGAGACTTTTACTGCGTTGGCATCACTTGTGGTAAAGGATGGTGGAAAAAAGGCCGTTCCTCGATCCATGATCGTGACCTGCTCATTGGACTGAACTTTCCGAGTCCACGAACCCGTCAGGGCAGGTGGCCTGGTGTAGGCCAAAAAGGCTTTCAAGAATTCGGTGGCATCGTGTTGCATGCACAATGTCGCACTTCCTGTGGTATTGGAGTTCCGTGCACAGGTTGCCGCCAGCCTTCCCAGCCAAGCACGCCAGCAAGAGGAGCTCGACCGACCAAGTGCCCCATTGGGCTCGCCTGGACCGCAGGGCCGCGCGCCTACGGCGAGTCGTGGTGGTGGCGTGCGGTAGGGAGCGCTCACAAACAGCGCTCCGCTACCATGCGAAGCAAAAAGCGGGGCTTTTCCCTCAAACTTGGGCCTCAATGTTTTGGATTGTTTTGGTACACTTCTCGATTTATGATGATTTATGCGTGAGCGGGTGGCACACTAGACAAGTCGACAAAATTCCAATGGCACAGCCACATTCAACACCTCCAAAAGACCACCCTGCGAACGCCAATCCCAATGGCACAGCGACGAAATGTGACTGCTGACCTCACGAAATGCTGCGCGGAAAACATGCTACGCTGTGAATCGGACACTTCTCGGATCTGTTCGAAAAGCTTCCCCCAACGGCAGGAATTTTTGGTCACACACGGGTCGAACGCGACACGTCCCGGGCCACGAGACAACACGAGGCGAACATAGGTCCAGCCCCCAAGCCCCCAGACTATAGACGGAACCCTCGCTACATTCCGGAGAAAAATCAAAATAGACTCCAAGATATTGCAAAATACTGAAACAGCTAGGATTGTACATTGTACAAGAAAACAAAACCAATACATACCAACACCCTGTTTAAACGCTGGGGGATGTTGATAAACTTATTTGCTGATGAGTCGGGCATTGCCAGGCTTTGAACTGTCTTGACACCTACCTACTCACCCTGGATAGTTGATGTCGATACTTGCTCCCTTGTCATGTTGGCCTGGACTCGACTGGCCACTGTATGAAAGCACTGACGCAGCTACAAGTAGAGCGTAGCAAACTCTGCATAAATAACGGGACTTGCATGCCCCTCTAAGGTGTCCAAACATTCGCCAGAATCTGCATACCACAACTTTGCAGTGCAGTCCCACGATGTTGTTACAATGAATTTTCCACAGCGCGAAAAAGAAATCCACGTGACTGCGTCAGCATGTTCCAGAGTCAGTTCTTTCTGTCCGGAGGTGATGTTCCATACAGTTGCTCTGGCATCTTCGCTGGCCAAAGCCACAACCCTACAATTGGGGCACGACACAGCCATGTAAACAGGCTCTATATGATCGAGAAGCGTCCGGGTGCAAATGCCTGTATGCGAGCAAAACATCTCAGCCGTTCCATTGGCATGAGTGAGGAACACAAGCTTACTGTCGGGTGAAAAGCTTGCGTACTTCACTTCGGACCGAGACCCTCGTAAAATGTAGGTGCGCACGCCATCTTGCCTGTTCCAAATTCGGCCGGTTGCATCCAAGGAGGCTGTTACCACAAGGCAGCCATCTGGAGAGAATTCAGCCCTATTAACAGCAGAATCATGCCCGACTAACATTGATTGACACTCGCCTGTCTCGGCAAAGATCAGTGCAGCTGAACCGTCTTCGGAGGCCGTGAGCACAAGCTCATCATCACATGAGAATGTCGACAAGTACACTTCTCCGTTGTGCGAAAAAGTCCACCTCTGAGTCCCATCCATCCTCCACAAACACGCGCTGTTATCCTCTGATGCTGTCACTGCAAAATTACCACAATGTGAAAACACAGCGGAATAGACTTCACCAGCATGTCTTAAGCACCGTTTTTCGACCACCGCATCTCCAAGGACCTCCCAAATTCTGGCCGATTTGTCCTCAGATGCTGTCAGCAAGTGGCGGTTGTCTGGTGACACACTGCATGCATAGACCTGACCAAAATGGCCTCGCAGCTCGCTGCATTGACCAGAGTCTAGCGAGAAAATCCGGGCGGCGTTATCATTGCAGGCCGTGATAACCACATCGGTACCAGCAGTTTGCAGCAACTCAACTATGCAACCATCTGCCAAGCCAGCATCTTTCAATTGTGCTGCATCCGGTAGCAACAAACCATCTTTCAGTACACGTACTGTGGCTGCAACAACCATCTGTGGCTGCAACGCATCGGAGAATTTGAGACCAAGTGACCGAACAGTGATATCATTTCTCACGCTCAAAGACAATGTGTGGGAACCGCTAATTGCCATCCGGCCACAAATGCTCCACAACTCCCAGGACATGTCTGACATGTCTTCCCACTTGCTTGTCGCATCAGAGCATGGTGTGCTGTGTGTGTGAGCTGAAGCTCAAAACAGGTTCAGTATGTTCTGTGGTATACAAAATCAAAATGCAGTATCTGATCTGCAATGTAATGTATCAAATTGTGTATCGGAGTATCGCTCATAGCGTGCTAAACTTCAACAATATCCCACAGCTCAATCATGTCTAAGAATACCTTGCACTGGATTGTTTGATGTGCCTATGTGAATGCTATGTTCCGTTCCGCGAGCGGGACAGCTCACATGTTCCTTAGAATCTGAGTCATTGTTCTGTGCTAAAGCCAGATTGCATCATCCCAGGCATGAGGTATGACAAACCCTGCAATAACTGCACTAGCCCCGCACCCCAACCTTTTCAATCTTGGAACTTGATCTTCAAATGTGCCATAGTTTTTTTCGCCCTGTTTCTTCTTACAGTATTGATTGTAGTTTCTTGATATGCTCATGGCTAGCCTTCAAGAGTATATTTGTATGTCATGTGGCACACGCATATGCATGCATCATATATGTATAGTCTATGTTCATCAACAGTGAATTTCTCGTCGAACAAGTATATGATTGAAAATACAAGAAACTGGTTTTGTTGCAGTCTTAGTGAAATGATCGTTCAAAACCGTTTGCTTCGTTTCTGCTATATATATAGTATATATAGGCTATAGGAATCTCCTGGAATTATGTGTCTGAAACCGCAATCATCGTTTTTCCGCAAAAAAATGTTAGTATCCATGAGGTAACGCACCGTCCCGTTTGGTCCATACTCAACACACTGAACTCTTGTGCAAACGTCCGCGTCCTTTCCATCCAAACAAGAGTTTTCTGGAGTTATCGTTCTGTGGTTTTTTTGTTTTGTTTTCAGTGGAGTTCAATGGATTGAACATGTTTCTGGCAAAACAACCGTGCAATACATGTTTTATAATATGTTGTTCTCACATGATGATGAACCAAAACATAAATATATACCAAAATAACAATGCATGAACAACGGTTGAGCACCCTCTTTTGTAGCACCAACCATTCCGATCACAAAGTAGTATTCAATGACGAAAGTAGTATGCAATAGCCTTGTGGATTTGGAAAAACCATCGCCAGCCAATGCTATCTGGGCCTCCAGGAATTATCAATTTATGATTGTTTGTTTGTTTGCTTGCATTAGAAAGCTGTGAATGTTGAAAACATTGTATAACGTGGCATTCCATCCGTGATTAATATTTTTGACACCCTTGTCTTATTTTCGGACCGTCCTGCCCCCCCCCCCGGATGTCGATCCTTTCCTGACAAACCAAGCGTGCGAAACCATTTCGAGCGGATGGCCTTGCGTCATTGGCAGGCCTCGTTCCGCATCGTGGAAGTTTCAAAGCAAATGAAATCCTGCTCACAAGAAACCAGCCTCTTTGAGTTTTGAGACCAGCTTGCGCTGTTCATCATTAAGCGAGTGTGGCACCTCCAGTTTTCAATCACAAATTTGTGATGAATAGATTGTGAACACTTGTGAAACCGTAGGTCCTTGTTTCTATGTGCCTCAACCTGCAGTGTGACATAGTGGTCTCCTGGCGAGTGAAGCTGTCAAAAAATGATAGGCAAATCCGAATTTGATCGAATTTGTGTCAGTGTTGTGTCGGAGAAGATGAATCTGTGGTTTGCAAAGTGGCATGCATGTCGAAAAGCTGCACGCTGATCAATCCTCTGCCTTTGGTGCCCAGTTTAGGGGCGCCCCTTCCACGAAGCCGCATTGTTGTGCAAGGCTGGGTTCCTGCTGGCACCTGGCATCGCCAACGCGGCAATGCTTTTTGCGGCGTCAACTCCTTGAATTCCAATGTTGGTGGCTACCTCTGTGATTGCATTCCTGCAGCTTTCAGTGGCATTGTTTGACAACAATTTCTTGATTCCCTCGTCACAAGTACAAAAAACGAAGGGATAAAATTGTGTCATGAGAAAATCCCAGATAGTATCAAATTTGAAACGCTGCGCCACTGTTGCATTGATAGCCACGTGAAAACATGCGAAAACATGCCCGAACAAGGCGGTGGAGAAAGGGAAAGCCGCGTGCCAAGCAGCGGACAAAGCCTGGACAAGGCGGTGGTGAAAGGGCCGTCAACGCGGACAAGCAGGACAAACAGACCCAGATAAGACTTGGATACCTGGACAAGGCGCCGCCATGACGACCCGAACAAAGCCTGGGGAGACAATGCAGCCCACAGCAGCGCAGCGGACGGCCTGGACAAGCTCCAGACCAAGGCGGAAAACAAAGCCCACGGCGCGGCCACGGCTATCATGGCCAGCCATTTCTTTCCGAAACTTTTTGGGGAACAAAGGAGGACATAGGGCTCGCCAGCAGGACACCAAGAGGACAAGAGGAGGCCACAGCATTTGCAAGCGTGGACAAAGGACATAAGGAGGACAAGAGGAGGACTCAAAGCTCGCAAGCATGGCTAGAGTCTAGAGGAAGAGGAGGACACAGGGTTCGCAAGCGCAGCAAGAGGACAGCACCCGGATACAGGGTTCAGGGGCGCAGCCAGAAACTGGCCAGTGACTTTTTCGCTAAGAGAGAACCCGAACAGTAAACTGTTTGGGAAAAAATGAAAAACAATCACACCACCATCACCTGCCTCTATCTCGGTGATGCCGTCGACAGTGGTGACCCCAACCGATGTGCCAAGCATCGCATCAAAGATGCTGATGACTTTTTCACTGTAGATGTCTGCCCCGTCTCGCACAAAATCCCTCGAGGGGCAAATCCTCAAGGTGATGTAGAGGTCGCCTGGCTGCCCACCTCTGATTCCCTTGTCCCCTTCTCCTCTGATACGGAGTTGACTGCCTGCCTTGCAGCCAGGTGGGATGTTCACCGAGATCTCCTGTGTCTGCGTTTGAGTGCCTCTACCACCACAACTGCGACAAGATGCCGTGGGGTCAAGGCCGGTCCCTCCGCATTTCGGACAAACTAGCTGGGTCTGCATTACACCCAGTGGAGTCTGCATCACTTGCAGCGTGGTGCCGGTTCCATTGCACTTGGAGCAGCGCTGGTCTTTAGCAACATCCGCGTTAACTCCGCGGCCATGGCAAGTCTTGCATGTGTCCTCGCGCTGGACTTGAATGGTGTGCGAACCTCCAAAGCAAGCCAAATCGAAAGGAACTTCAATTTTGCATTGTAGATCAGCCCCTTTTTTGGCACCTTTAGTGCTTCCCTTTGCGGGATGACCTCGCATTCCAGGACCCCGAAAAAAGTCTTGGAAAACATCGCCCAGGATGTCTTTCAAATCCATGCTGGACAAATCTGGACTGGTGCTGGGCACTGCCCCCTCACCAAATCGATTGTACTGGTCTCTTTTTTCTGCATCTGACAACACTCCGTACGCTTTAGCGATTTCTTGAAACTTCTCCTGTGCTCCTGGCTCCTTGTTGATATCTGGGTGGAACTGCCGGGCGAGTTTTCGAAAGCTCGATTTGATCTCCCGTTCGTTTGCATTTCGACTTACTCCAAGGACCTCATAGTAGTCCGCAAGTCGATGGGCCTTCTGGTGAAGATATCCTCTTCTGTGAGTCTTCCTCCCGAGGTGTGACAGTATGCCGGCGATGGCAAATTTCGCAGGCCTCCATTTGCCTGAGCAGTCTGAAAAAGTCTCGGAGGAGCGACTCTGCATCACAAATGGTCCAGGTTGACGAAAAGACCCGAAATCCCCAGGCAACGGAGATACGAACGCGATGTCCATGGCTGTGCGCTGGAAAGGGATAGCACAGGAACTTAAAGTGGGTCAGGCTGCTGGATGGGTCTCAAGCTGTGTCGATTCGTCTGTTTCCTCTGTCTCTTTGTGGGCCTGGTTTCTAAACTTGGGTTGAGGAACTGGCTGTGAAGAAAGTACAATCAAGCACATGAAGCAACCCTCTGGATGCAGCCACAAATTGCGTTCAGCAGTCAACAAGGTCATAGGTCAATTGATCCCAACTCAGGCGAGCAAGCGGCAAGTGTGTCAGGCATCTGAACTGCGAACAACAAAACGAATCCCGTGGTGATTTTGATGGTCCGCTTTGTAGTCCGTCGGTTGAGCTTGAGCTCTTTCCAAGGGGCTTCGTATCACTTCCAACCGACACAATCTTCTCTACAAACCAACAGCTGCACCAGCTCAGCTTATAAGCAAGTGTGTTCAACTCGAAACCTTCAGTACGACCGAACCCAGTTGAACTGTATAATTATGTTGACCTTAATGTGCTGAACTAGCTGAACGAGCTCAGGAAACAGTGCTCCATTGGCAACTGTTCGAAATCGCTGTGATATTGCTTGGGAGTCAGGCTCCCGGAAGCTGCAAACGATTCATGGCCGCAGGCTCATGAAAAGCAGCAAGGCCGAAATGTGCATTGCATAAATTCAGGTAAAACACACAATCGTGCAAACTCGATCCTAAGTCTCACTTAGCATTGAGCAAGTGGGCGTTCACAGCTGCATGAGCAATGCACTCCGCGAGTCTGGCGCTGCCAACCACACAGGGTTCGCAAGGAAGCGGCGAGACAGCGAGACAACGCTTGACCAGGAAGATCGTCGGAAAAAGCAAGCACGACAAGTACTGAGTTGTAACATCATGTGCCAAGAACCTGGCTGAATTGAATCAAGAAAGTGAATGAAACACAAAATTGTGTTTGGCCCTGCTTGATCATCTGTTGACCCTTGGCCCTAAGTAAGGAATGATATATAGGTAAAAATATATGCTCTACATTTCAAAGCCATAGGGCCATAGGGTCAGACCAACAAGAATTCCAACAAACCCCTCTTGAATTGCAAGAGCGCGTGAAGGGCTCACTGCGAGTCGTACCTGAGGCAATCACCGAATCTCTCTCATCATAACTCACATGTGCACTAAAATGTGATGATATGATGTGTGCATACAGTGCTGTTTGATGCTTTATTTCATCTTTTTTCAGGGGGATTGTCCCACCTAGCCAGGGTAAGCACGAAGGTCACGCAAAAGCGTGGCCTTGGTCGAAGGCTTTGCTCCGAATTTGCTACAGGTGCGCCAAAATGTATGAAGAAACGTACGCCATGGGCCATGCTCACACGACTCACAAGCTAGCAAAGCAGACAATAAGAGGCACGCTCGTGACCAAAGCGAGGCTTCCACGCACTGCCTAGCACAGTCCGAATTGCACCCAAACAGTGATCCTCGAAGCCTTCAAAGCCCCACCTGTGGCAGGCAGCGCGATTCCAGAATAACCTGCATGACCATCGCGCTCAAGTTGGGACACACGGCACATTCCCCACACACCCTTCTAGTCACATTATTCTAGTATTTCAAGATGCTCAAAGACTCCTAATGGATTTGTGCTCTGCAAAGCTGGATCAATAGACTTGCTGCGCCAGCTTGCTTTGCGCTGCCAACCTTGGCCAAACCTTACTCATCATAGTGGTCGGGCCTTGCCAAAAAACTGTTGGATGTTCGATCAATTTTGTGAATCGGGCAATCCACCTCCAACAAACCACTTGGACCACTTGGGTGCGGACATGGCTGCTTGAAGAACCCGTGCAACCTTCAACCCCTCCTCCTGTGCTGCAGGATGAGCACATCAATGAGAAAAGAGGGAAAGCATACAGAACTCACTCGGACATCTTGCATTCTGAACTAAAATCAATGTAGTACTTATTGGGGCCCTCTCTCGTTTTAAACAAGGTCAAACTCTAGGATGTTGAACAGGTTCATGCTTGATCGTGGTTGCATGGCCTCCGTTGTCTGTCGACTGTCGACGGTTAGTTTCCACTTTTGAGTATATAAAGGAAGCTAGTGACGTGAGGCCGGTCTGGCCCATTCCCAAGCCCTTTCCGGATGCTTTGGGTGGTTGTCACTTTCCCTTTTCGTGATTTCGGATTGCAACCCGACAAATATCCATTCATCTACCCAGAAGCAAACCCCCAAACTCAGTTCACTCACACTGGAGATAGTCACCTTTTGAGACACGATCAACACACTCAAATGAAACGAATAACGAATCAAAGATCAACGGGGTCGGCACCTGCGTCAAATTTCGTGACCGGGCCTTGGTACAAACACGGGTCGTTTCCCTTGTGCCGCAACTGTAGTGGAAGCAATTGAAATATAAGCTAAGGAAACAGCTATGAGTTCATGCAAAGACGCCATCTGGCAAACAATCCAAGTGTCAATACAAACTGCTCACTACCATTGCGGCCATCCGTTTGTTCACTTCGCTCACATGTTTCAAGATCAAATCACACGCCTGCTCATTGAAAGTCAGTGGCCTTTGGGGGAAGTTGTGACAGCAGCGCCATTTTGTTTTTTGGACGGAGTACTCAGGTTGCTCAAAAATATCATTCCTTAAAGAACCTGAACTTAGCATATTGGTACATCTCACCAGGAATTTTATCAAATCTACTCAGGTCTTCACAAGAGAACACAAGAAAAACAAACACTGCTGTAAACTTGGGCGGCGGCTGCCCCTGCAAAGGAAGCTGAAGCTGGTAGGGTAGTGCTGGCATTTTTTCAGCGGATCCGGCCTTAGCATTCCCAAGGACAGTGTTTCCACGTACTTTGCAACGCACTTCCACTTTCTGATCACCTCGAACACCTCCAATTGTATCCATTCTGCGCCCCTTCCTGGCACTAGCACTCGCAACTTGATCCAAATGGGTTTGCCGATGATGTCCTCGTTGTCCAGTGCGCCTTTGGGTGGTGATGGGTTCATGACCTTGTGGGATCTTGTGGGGGCCATTCCCGTCTCACACTTGACGGGCTGTATTGTCTTTGGCTTGGTGGGGCAGCAATTTGTATTTGATGTGTGCATTTCCTATCGCTTGCCAGGGCTTGGGGCATCTCCAGCATCTTCCATGGCATATGTACGCAAACACTCCGACACTTGATCTACAGCATCCCGAGAAGGGACAGAAGAGAGAAAGAGAGAGAGCGAGAGCGAGAGCGTGAGCGTTTGTGAATGCTGAAGCTGCGCGTCACAAACTTTGCCAAGTTATTAGGACAAAGGCAATGGTAAGACGGATTTAACATGCGCAGCTTCGTTGGTTCCATGTACTCACTAACAAATGAAAGCAAAACATCAAGAGGTGAACATGTTCGTGCCGGTGACCGGGCGCCGCTATTGAGTTGAATTCCTCAACGGCCCCACCCCAGTTTCCAAACATGGCTCAGCGAAGTGGCAACAAGAAAGGGAACCAGCGATGTCAGTTGCAGCTGTCGCTGACGAAGAATTGTGAATTGTGACGCCTCTGACGCATTCGGTCCCAATGTCTGCGAAGACACCCCTGACACTGGACATATTGACAGTTTCAATCACTCTTATGAGACACCCTCGGGAAAAAACAGGCAAGCTGGCAAGACACTCTTCGCTCCTTTCACGCTCTTGAGCCACTGTCGGCATGGCTCATGTCTCTTGACCTGCGCGCACATCATCCTTGCGCAGGGGTCTGCACGCTAAACTCTGGCACCCCGCCTCAGGGTTGGTTCAACTGTTCAACCCTGCGCGTCTTCACAGACACACAAAGCTTACGCAGCGCTTCTTCGAAACAATAACTACATTCATTGAAATTCGACTTTTCATCTTCGCTAAAAAATGCACCCATTCTTCTGGGTCACTCCCTTCAGACGTCTGCAAATTGCAAACCCATGGGCCCATGTGTCATCTCAATCTTGATCTTGATGTTTCTGTCTCCTCCGTGTCCACATCTGCTCCACTGCTCAACTTGTTCAAGTCGTCTCTTGCATCATCTCATCATCTCGGTTTTGGTCCCTGATGGTGGCCTCAGTGCGGCCAATCATTCGAAGTACTTCCCCGACCTTTTTCACTATGTTACGCTAATGATTAGCTAATGAAGCTAGTCGGCTAATCTCACTGCAAGCTGCTCAAAGTCAGGGATTGTGACGTTAGCTCTGCCAGTCTGCCATGGTCATCGAAGAAAGCAATGGTTGCTCCGCTTTCCTGCATCTCACAACATCCCTCTCTCTCTGCGTTTGTTCTTGCCACCTGTCTGCGCGTCACCACCATTTCATGTTCTCCTTCTCCAAGTAGTCGCCGCTTGTAACCACTGAACTCATTGGTCTTGAGTGGGACTGCTGTTTCACTCCAAAAGTTCAGCTCGTCTGATTCTGGAACATGGGCGCGACCAGGGTCATGCCCTGGTCCTACTTCTTCTCAACCTTCACCATGTCCATGTTCTTGTGAATGTTCGCGTTGATGTCCATGGTTCGTGACCGCGTTCACCGCCTGGTTCTGGATCACCACTTCCTCGCGCATCACTATTTGTCGATCTTCGTCCTTCTCTTGGTCCGGTTTTTCTCATCTTTCTTCTTGATCTCCTTGTCATGATGTCATAGTTGGCAAAGCACACCCACGCTCAATCGTAGTTGATCTTCTCGATCAGCACTTCCGTCACGTTCTGGCGAAAATCTTGATGGTCCAACTGGGTTGTATTCACTCTAAGGCTCAGTCTCAGACACTTGCACCCCCGTGTTTATGACGGCGAATCAGTCCTCCAAGAGTCACATTCTCTTTGGCGCGAAGTTGGCTGAAAAGAAATGCCTCCAGACTCCAGAGTCGACCAATCGATGTAGTTACTGTATCAAGATTGCATTCACAATCGCCACGAAGACCGCCACTGTCCAGGGTGCAATAGTTGTTGAATCTGGAGTTGTGGTCGCACATCCTTTTTTCAAGTTCATGACTGCTGCCAACTGCATCACTCTCACCATTTTCTTTCCAAGATGAAGAGGTAGATTGTTCTCTTGAAGAAATGCAGACTCGAAACCAATCTCCTTGCACCGATGTTGACGTTCTCTTGATCGTGGTGTTTTGTGTTGAGATCTGCTGGACTGCGCAGTGCTGCTATCCCCCGTTGAATCCAGGAACAACTTCATTTTGAATTGTTCTCCAAGCCACCGTCATCCCCACAAGGAATTGCAAGAACTGCTTGATTTCGATTCTCTGCTTCCATATTCCACGAAGAAGCTGACGTCTGAGTTCTCCAATGACCAAAAATGCAGCAACCACATAGGAAAATCAACCCGCTTTCTTGACACCTATTCAAGTTCAAAGGGTTTGAAATTCATGTTGCTTTCGCCATCATGGTGCCATCGGCGAAAAACAAAGCTCCCCAAACTCACTTTGGGATAGCAAGGTCCCGTGTCACGTATAGCGCTAGCTTCTTCAGCGTTGCCATTGGCATCGATGTAGGCTTTCCAAAATGCGAGGCTAGGATCGGGGTCCAACGTTTTCCTGAACGACTTTGACGTTGATGCACACGCCCAACCCACTCCTGAAGGTTCTTGCTTCTTCAAACACTCCTCATCCGTGGTGTTGTCTTTGTCGTGATGCGAGGGAACGGTCTTCCCCCGCCTGTCTTTCGAGGTGTAGGGGTTCCAAAACGGTGGGATGTACTTTCCGCGGCGCATGATGTAGAGACCGTCGTCTGATGGCCCAGACTTCCATGATCTTCACATCCCAGTGGGCCTTCAACTTTGAGGGTGAAATTCTGACTGCAACAGACTGCAAAACTCCGAGACGTCCTCTTTGGACCCAATGAGTAGCATGTCATCAACACGCACGCTGAGATAGTTCTCTTTCGTTCTGCACCTGTAAAGTGTGCCACCCACAAAGCTCGCGTAGCCAAAACCCCATCCATGCACAATTTTCCAAAGAACTCACGCCAACACCACGCTGCATTCCTCTGTCCTGGCAGACAATGAACTAAACACCAGTACTGCAGGTCAGGCTTCTGTAGTGCGGTCTGCACCGAATCGCGAAGCAACGATCACCAACGTGAAAATGCGTCGCTGACGTCAAGCGCCGCCACACATATATATAGTCTTTTCACTAAGCACGCAGCGCGAGCGGAAAGCGTGTCTGTGGCGCGCGCGCGCGCCGTCAGCGAAGACTGCGCCGTCGTGCGCCGCCATGATGCGCCGTTGCGCACCATGCGCACCGTGTGCGCCATGTGCGCCGCGCGCGCCGTCTGCGCCGTCTGCGCCGGCAAGCATCATGAAAACGGAGACGGGCTTGCGCGACCGCTGGCTAGGCTGCTTCTTTGTCATCCGCCTCCAGCTGATCGCTGCGCCAGTCAAAACAAAAAAGAGGACCTGGACCACCATGATGAATTGCAGATCGTTCGCAGTGATGGGGCGCAAGTTGTGTACTTTGCCTCCCAAGGTCAGCGTCGGGGGCAGCAAGGGCGTCACTCTTTCGTGAAAACACTGCAGCTCCGTTGTCGCAGTTGCATTCGCATTTTTGTTCGAAATTTTCTTTGCGTGGAAAGTGTTTAAAAATTTGCTTGGGTTCGGCCCCACACGTGGTTGCCAGTCGAAAAGGTAAAAATGCATTGAGCGGACCTGCGCTGCGCCCAAGAAATGTCCAAGCCCCGTGCCCAGGCATGGTCTAATCAGCGCGCCGCCTGGTCTTCTGTTTCAGCAAGAGTTGCCGATTGAAACGCTCCTTGAAGCTGCCCCCATGATCCCACCAGGAGCGCTGCTGCCTGCATACACAGTGTTAGTCTGTACCCCGCAAGCGTTGTACTTCGCAGTATCCTGCACAGACCTGTCGCCACGGCCCTGGTAGCTCATGATGAAATGGAACAGGTCCAGAGCGTTTTGCAAACATTTAGATGTTGCCGCACATAGTGGGCGAGGTCCGTGCTTCTGCCTCAGACAGCGAACAACATCCTTTTGAAGATACGAAACCTGTCTTGACGGCATTCCTCTACGAGGACGTGAAAGCGCTCCAGCAGCACATGAAAATAGGGGTCGTCCGTGATGAAGCAATTGCGCAGCTGGAGTTGGCCAACCCAAGTTCAACGCTTAAAGCCATGCCCTCGCGTTTTCTCTGAGGGTTGCAAGCTAGACGCTGCAGTCTCGGACGACCCGCCCTGCCAGAGTAATTTTTCACGGTCCCCCAGAATAGGCCTGAGAATGCCATGAGAATTTTTCACCTTAAAGCTATACCACAAGGATGCCAAAAAGAGCGAGCAAAACTGCTGCACCTTGTTTATTGCGCGCCGGCGTGGCCGCGGATCTTGACCCTGACAGTGAGGTTGCAGAACTGGTCCCAAAGCACTGAAGAAAGATGCAGGTGCAGCAAGCAGTCCAAGTTTTGTGCGAGAAAAGTGCCCGCGGTGGATAATTAATTGAGCTCTACCATGAGGATGAGATGGAGTGTGATCAAGCGCAAGTGATTGCAGTTGAATGGATGTCGTGGACCAGGTTGTTCAAGGATGGTAGCTAGGGAGTTCACGACCACTGAGGTTACGCGTGAAACATCTTCCCCCACTATCCCTTTAGTTTCATTGTTGTTTTGCGACAGGGATCAGTGTCTGCGCACCATCCGCACTGCCACCCGCACCATCCGCGCCATCTGCGCCGCCCACGCCATCCGCGCCATCCGCGCAATCCGCGCCGTCCGCACCATCCGCGCCACCCGCACCATCCGCACCGTCCGCGTCCTGAACGTGCTCATCCGGAAGCTTACATTGAAGTTTGTCCTCCAAGGAAACAGTCAAAATCTTCAGTTGGTTTCCAATTGTTTGTACCATTCATTCAGCCAATGAAGCTCTGCCCTTGTCGTAGCTACAGCAAAGTTGCCATGTTGTTGTTTCGACTGATTGTTTGCGCACGGCTGCTTGCAACGCTGGCTCGTTGTCAAAGGCTAGCTCCACACGTTCGTAGTATTTTGGTCTCTGCTCCTCAAAGGCTCTACTTGGACCCGTTTAGGCCAGATCCACCGTCAGAAGCTGGCCTCCATGAAAAGAATAGATCGATCGCACTGAATCGTGGGACGCTCTCTCACTGAACTCTCCTCGGCTTATGTGGAACCTCTTGTCTACCTTGGCCTTTGGCCTTCCCTGCAATGCAACAAAAACACCACGGTTGGAGCTGTAGGTGTGTGACCTCGTGAAAGTCTCCGTTCACTTGCGGCGTGGGCTGTTTGGGCGCGTTACGAACATGTGGCACAGGCATAGTTTGAAGGAATTGCTCGCGCGCCACTTCCACTGATCTTCTGCGCCAAGACACGCACACTTCAACCTCTGGGAAATCCTCTGCTTGCTGACGGATGAACTGACTTCCAAGAATGCTGCTGCTGTCCTCAAGGCTTTGGTGGAACAGTTCTCAGTGATGGTCAGGCCACCAATCTGCAGGCGTTCGTTCGTCTTCTCCTTAAATCACAATCAATGTTCTGGTCCGTCCGGCACATAGACACCTTCATTGATTCCTCCTTCGCCGTCAAGCAAATGATGCTCCGTCGTGAAACACCGTTTTCCTTGGCCATGACTGTCAATCTGCGGCATTCGAGAGAATGGTTGCCCAAGGCCCAAGGTCTCAGTATTTGCTTGAAGCCTCAACCAGACACGATTCATCACTCTTCCTCCAGCACTCCGAAGTCTGTTCTACAGCACAGCGTCGGAGGGATTGTCCGTAGGGTTTGTACTCCAAGTTTTCACGACTGCTTTGTCATCAACGATGTTCCAAGCACCGTAGCGCTTGTCACTCTTGTACGCACTCTTGGCAACAGCTCTAATCATGTATGGTTTCTCGTCAAGCACTTCAACACATTGAACTTCTGCCTTGATCGCCAGAAAGTTGTGTTCATAGAGAATTGGGCTTTCAAGGTACACGCCTTCTTCTACACCGCAGTTGCGAATTTCCCAGCCATTGCAGTATAGTTCACGCGATGCTTCCCGTCACCAACCACAAGCTTGCGCTCAAGTTCAGCCTCACTGCCATCAGTGTCTTCCACGATGAGAGACCACCTTGACAATCCTGAAGATGTAAAGCGTCACTACGCTCACCGGCTCGATCTCCAAATGAAAGCGGTACCACGGAAGCATCTGAGCCTGGGTCATCACCACGCCTTAACGCGCAACTGCTCCTGACTGATCATTCTGACACATCCACTCACGATGATGAAATGTGCCAATGTGGAAGGTTCGTTTCGCACTGCTGACCTGTCGTTGACGAAGTCGCTGTGGATGGAAATCGTGAAGTTGAGCTACCAAGCTCGCTCACTCTGCTGTTGAACTTGTTGAACTTTCTGCGGACATTCACTGGCCCAATGACAAATGTCCAACTTGCCTTTCTGCATTCGCCTTTGCCCTTGCAGCCCTCAACGCGGCTCACGGAGTCAACATTTATGGGTTGTGGGCCTTGGGCGTTCTTCACCTCCAAGGACTTGATGACTTGATCGCTTGTCCATGTTTTCACTGCTTGATCATAGTTGAGGGCTTTGTTTGACTTCTGCGTGCGTAATCTTGTCACTGGTCGGCCGATCGCGATCTGAAGATGCTCTCTCACAACTTGGCATCGCAACAGTGTACAAGAGTCGCCGTCTTCAGCTCATCTGGATTTGTGCTTGAAGAGATTGCCTCAACTCTTCAACCACACGCTCACATGACAAGATGGGTTTCCAGCGCAGGCTCAAAATTACCAAATTGTTCTGGTATATACCTGTCACACTGCATGAAGCAAAGCCACCGAGCACCTTTCCACACCACCTTTCGGCGCGCAATAAAGTTTATCACGTTTTCCCTACCTGTCAGGCGGTCAGATTTTTGAAGAGGATCCCGCCTCATCCAACTGCCAGCTCCTCATCCCGCAGCCAGATCGCAACAGCAAGCGCTGGATTTCAGTGACCTCAACAGGATCGCGTAGCGACGGGCCTCAACTGCAAGCTTCGGATCGGAGTGGGCACTCCCGGACCTCCATGCAAAGCGCCAGATCGCAGCGGGCACTACCGGAACGCGACAACAAGCGGGCACTACCGGACCTCAGCCTCGCAGCGCACTCCCGGACCTCAACCGCAAGCGCATACTAGGACCAAAGCCAGTCCATACGTCACATCACATGTCAGACAGGGAAAAATGGCAGAACACACGCCAACACGCACGGACGTCAGACCGCCAAACATTTCGCAGGTTTTGGGATAGATGATGCGTCAATGCGCAAACCAGACATGGTGCCAGAACAAGCGTCAAAACATTGCGCTTACTGTAGATACCAGAAAGCTGCCAGACTACAAAAATGAGCCGAATCCAGTCGCACAAAAGATCGAACATACTAAAGTGCCAGAAGACGCCAAACTAAACAAATTCCGAGCGAAATTGAAACACAGGCCCCGGCAAGGGCTCCGTGTTCCAGAAAGGTTCCACAAGGTTGCGGAATCGCTTGTCCAGCAAGGCTCCACGACGCCTTAAATGTCTGCCCGGGCACTTCGTAGAGAAATGAAGTCTGCAAAATGCACGGCCAGCGATGAAACCTTTATGTCTAATATACAGAAGGGAAACGATATATTACTTGGCTATAAAGTTGCCACTAGTGATCTAACAACTTTCTCAAAAATATGAACATGCATCTACAGTTATAAATTGGTATGTTCTCCCAGTGAGAGACCCAAATAGTGCGTTTAAAGCTCTAAAGTCTAAGGTCCAGAGGTAGAAGTAGAAGGTCTAGAGTTATGAAAAAAAGCTATTGCTATCTCTGGAGTGTTCAAAAATGTTTATTTTTAGGAAAAAATAGGAACAAAATAGGACCCCAAAATAGGAATAAAATAGGGCTGACAACAAAAAATAGGAATAAAAGAGGATCATTGCCTCGGTCCACCGACCTAGGTCCACTGGGGCTAGGTCCACCGGGGCTAGGCCTAGGTCCACTGGGGCTAGGTCCGCCAGACCTAGGTCCACGGAGGGCTATTTTTCCTAATTTTTCGTATTTTTTCCTATTTGGGGGGGAGGGGCTATTTTTCCTAATTTTTCCTATTTTTTCCTATTTTGGGGGGGGAAGCTATTTTTCCTATGTTTCCTAATTTTTCCTATTTTTCCTAATTTTTCCTATTTTTTACTATTTTTAATTTAAAAATAGGAAAACATTAGGAAAAAATAGGAATTGAAAATAGGAAAAAAATAGGACGATTTTCGCACCCCCCCCCAAAATAGGAAAAATAGGAAAAATAGGAAAAATAGGCCAGGTCCACCGGGGCTAGGCCTAGGTCCACTGGGGCTAGCGCTAGACCTAGGTCCACGGGGCTAGGCCTAAATACCCTGGGGCTAGGTCCGCCAGACCTGGGTCCACTGGGGCTAGGTCCATTTTATGTTCCTGTCCTAGAGCGCTGCCATTCTTGTCCTTTCCTATTTCTAAATCCAGCTCTTTTCTTTTCCTATTTTTGAGACTCATCCTCTTTGTGTCCTGTTTTTTCCTATTTTCAGTTCCTATTTTTTCCTATTTTATTCCTATTATTTTCCTAAAATAACTATTTTAAGGTTTTTCAGACATAGCAGGCAGCTTTATGTCATAAGTCTAGAGATCTAGACAAAATGGACTCCAGAAGAAGGAGGTGATGGTGGTGGTGATGATGGGGGCGGTGATCAGGGCAATGGTGGTGGCGATTGTCACGGTGGTGATGGTCGCGGCGATGAAGGCGGCGATCATGCGGTGGTGACGGTGGTGGTGATTGACGCCGTGATGGCAGTGATGGTGGCGGTGGTGATGCTGGTGGTGATGGTAGTGCTTGATGGCGGCGGTGGCGGCGACGACGGCGGTGATAATGATGGGCGGCGGTGACGATTGCGGAGTAGTGGTCGTGGCGCTGGTGATGATGGTGGCGGCGATGGTGGTGGAGGTGGTAGTATTAGAGTTGTGGTAGTAGTCGTCGTCGTCGTCGTAGTAGTAGTAGTAGCCGCTCAAAGCGCAGAACGCCTCTTTTGCAATGGTTGCACTGCAGCCAGCCACCCAGCCATGCAGGCATGGGTGGGCTGGCACTTGCTGCCCGCTTCTGGAAACTCTAATAGCAGCTGTAGCTGCAAGCAACATGATCGCTGAGTCACGCAAGGGTTGGGGGCACCAGGCGGCAAGCCACCAAACTTCTGCCGTAGCAGCAGCAGCGGCAGCAGCAGCAGCAGCAGGTGTTGTTGTTGTTGTTGTTGTATTGCCACTCTTCTCATCGATTCGGATCAACTGAATCAGGAATTGGGTGTGAGATTCCTTTCGGTCTCAACCCTCAACTCCGAGAGTTTGCTAGGTGATCTGCATCTCCCAAGAATTTGTCTGACTCTGCTCTCTTCTTGGGCTCTGCCGCTTTGGCTCCTCTGGCTTCTTCTCCAACTGTGGTGCTTCTCTCATCTCAATCCTCTTCACTCCCGCTATTTGCTGGCAACGGCGGATTGCTTGCAGATCCTGGGCCAAATCCTGAGCCTCTGGCTTCATCATCTTTTCTCTTCGATGCTGCCACACTTCTGCGGCTAGGTTGGCCAGATCCCTGATGGCGATATTCAATCGCAAGGCTCTTCCCCACACACATGTCGACCAATGGTTGGTCGCGGTTCTGCACACTTCTCACCCCTCGAATCGCAGTAGACCCCCCGGTGCTTCTCAACCTGATCTAGCTCCTTGACTTCAACCTGGTGAACGGCCTCGATTGGAAAATGAACCTTCCTCCTTCCCTGATGTCGGTTTGAAGCTCCTCTGGTGAACCCTACAAGCGGATGAAGCAGAACTCCTCAGGCGATGCCTCGGTCTGCCTATTGGCGCTTCTCCAAATACCTGTTTCCTCTCCGTTTTCATCTCCTTGGCCTCTTCAACCTTCTGCTTCTTGCGGCTGCACCAGCCGTTCGCCAAGGCACGTTGCCGAGTCCTCGTTCAGCACGACCGTGGAGCCTGGGAGATCTCAATTCCCAGCTCTGAGGGTTTCCGTCCGCCGCCACGTGGGAAACACCCAGCTTGGAGGAGCGCTCGTCAAAATCTCCGGCTGCACCGACCGCCTGAGATGGGTCAGGATCTTCGGTCTCTTCCTCTTTTTTCCTACTTTTCGGATTCTTCCTTTTCTTCTGCCTTTTTTCAACTGCAATCTCGGTTCCGGGCAAAGGTTCCTCTTTCTCTTCTTTCTTTCTTCTTCCTTGGCCGCCGGTGCGACTGAAGCAGCCGCTGCTTCCGGTGCCGACTCCTCCTCGATCGCCTCCTCCTCTGAGAGCTTTCCACCGTTCAGATTCACCAGGCTTTCTCGCTACCATCAAAATCAAAACACTGTATCGACGCTACTGAGCATCCTTCCTCCTTGAGCTAAAACACACACAAGTCTTGGTCAGAACTGTACAAGCAGAGTATATGTGTATATATATATATATTGTGTGTGTGTCCACCCCTGGACAAAGGGTTCTCAACCAACTTCGGCAGGGGGATCAGGCTTCCAGTGACTAACCTGATCCAACGAAGCTGGGTCACTGGAAGGGATGTGGTTGAGGACGCTTGACCATGTACCTGCTGAGTTTTTCACAAGCTGTCACCCCAATCTTCCTTGGTTTGCTTCCATGGTGTTTTCGCACGATACCTCCCTCTCAAACAGGTTTCCCACCACACTGCAGCTGCTGAACGCCGCTTCCACTTGCACGCTTTCGGAAACATTGTTCAACAATACTTTTCT
Source organism: Durusdinium trenchii (assembly GCA_963970005.1). Classification (NCBI taxonomy): domain Eukaryota; class Dinophyceae; order Suessiales; family Symbiodiniaceae; genus Durusdinium; species Durusdinium trenchii. Next base: position 1,415,895 of record CAXAMN010005113.1, on the reverse strand, counting down.
GCGGACTCATGCACCTTTCCGTTCCTTCACCTTCCTTCTCAACGTGGGAACTGAGTCACTGAAAACCAATGTCAGAGTGTGTTTCGCTCAGCCGTCCCACTCGGGTGCTGAGTGTGATCCCCGTCACAGGGGCGCCGTTTTT
>CAXAMN010005113.1:1372016-1415743 GCA_963970005.1 Durusdinium trenchii | reverse complement strand
CCTTCTCAACGTGGGAACTGAGTCACTGAAAACCAATGTCAGAGTGTATGTATGTATATATATGTGGGCTATACACTTCGACAGAATGTCTTCTCCAAACATATTACATAATGTTACATGTTTGCAAAGAGTCCCCTCGTTTTCCTTTGAATGACCCTTTATGTTTCTTACGTTCTTCTTCGCAGAGATTTCTTTTCCTGGACACCCCATTGCCAATTGATCCACTTGTTCCTCCACGTTCTTTCTGAAATTTTGCTTGTGTGCACTTTTGGGGGGGTAAAGTGGCAACAACAACAACAACAACAACAACAACAACAACAACAACAGCATCAACAAGGAATGTAGACCTCAACAGGTGGCTACTCACAAAGCATGCGCAGTGAAGGAGATGTCAAGATATGTCAAGTGCGTGTGTGTGTGTATGTATATATATATATATGCAAAAGTGATCGCGTGTGTGTGTACATAGATACTGTTCTTTTCAATTCTGCGTTTCCTGGTTGTTCAACACACGGTTTTAACTGGCTCATGTGGATTCGCAGCATTTTTGGCTCTAAGATCTTTAAGTATGCCAAAAGGAGGTTCTAAGCCTAAGATTTCGTCTGTAAAAGACTCTCTCGGGATCAGCATGTGTGTCAGGGACCAGGCCTTGGAATCAAGATTTGAACCCACTTGTGGAGCACACCTCAGCTCTTTGAAACAGTGGTGCAAGGTGACTCGGTGACGCAACAAACACGCGGCTGATGAGGAGACTTCGCGGGCAAAAACCGAGGCCAGGGCCATTGTGGAAGTTGGCCTTTCCTCAAGGCATTTTGCTTTGCACCGTACGTACATTATCGCGTTCAAAAACGATTATGTCATCTTCCAAATTCATCTATACAATGAAATTCAGATTCAGCATTGCCATGTAGGAATGATGGGCCAACAAAAATGAATTGACATGAAAGAGGCACGATGGGCTGGAAGCAAACATGTTGTATATATAAATAATCATATACATTTCTTGATGCACAGCATGAATGCCAGAAGCTCCACCATGGTCTTGCTCGCAGGGACAGCCATTTCGCTCGAGGAAAATGAGCGCGAGCTAGCCCGTATGTTTCGGTAGGATCCGAACCCGTGGTTTCGATATTGGTAGCGGAGCCCCGAAGACCGGGGCTCCATAGGATAGGATTCCTTGGATAGATTAGCATGAATGCCATGAGCTCGTCGAACGAATCCACCGGCCTGCGAACGTTCAGTGGTGATACTGAGGACGCCAAAGAGTATAAACGTTGGCGGACATGGGTTACAAACAAGATCCTCACCCTCGGCGACAAGGTTCCCGACAATGCCAAAGGTGCTTATGTTTACACTCTACTTGCTGGAAAAGCTTTGGAATGTGTTGAGCACCTGGAGCAATCTGCGTATCAGAAAGCTGGAGGTGAAAAGATCATTTTCGAATTGCTGGATCAAAGATTCCCTCAAAAAGACCAATCTGATGAAATGTCGGAGGCCTTGACCGAGGTGTTCCAGTTGCGTGCCCATGAAGGAGAATCACTGAAGGCGTGGGTTTCTCGTGCCACCGAGCTGTTCGATCGAGTAAAGAGGAAAGTCAATGTGGCTTTCCCAGAAGAGGCTCGTGGGTGGATCATCCTCCACCGAGCCGGACTGACGGAAGAACAAAAAGCTGTCATCCTCTCTCGATCGCTCGGAGTGCTCAAGCGCGAGGAGATCGGCAGAGCTATGCGTTCCTGTTATCCGGAGTTGATCATCGGCAAGAAACGTGCTTCAGCTGCTATCGCCATCGTTGATGAGGAAGATGAACCTCCTTCAACCTGGGATGAAGCGGATGCTACACTTGCTGATATGGAGCAATTTCTTGCAGAGCATCAACAGGACGTCCCAGTTGATCCTGATGAGATCTTTGATGAGCAAGAAGTGGCAGAAGCACTCGCCGTGTCTTGGCGAGAACGTCGAAAGGAAATGGTGAGCTTGAAGCGTGCCCGTAAATTCACCCACGCTGGTGATTCCAAGAGAAGCTTCAAGGTCGAGATCGAGGAGATGAAGCGTCGAACTCGCTGCAATCGCTGTGGACAGGTGGGTCATTGGGCCCGTGATTGCAAACAGCCAAAAGGAAGTGGCAAGTCTGTGAAGGGTCCGCCTACCTCCTCCTCTTCTGGCTATGTTTCAGGTAAAGGAGGCGAAAGTGGTGCTGCCTTTGTGGAAGATTTCGTGGCCATGGTCGAGTCTCAAAGTTCTTGGCTTTCGTTGCAACTGTTGCGTGAGCGTCGGGAGGTGCACAAGACAGTCAACACTGCACCTGTCTCCTCCCCTACGTTGAACATTGAGCAATTGTTGGTCAGCTCCCCCGGATATGGCGTGTTGGACAGTGGTTGTGGTCGTTCCATTGTGGGCGCCTTGACATTGAAAGAGTTCGAACCACTGTGGCAAGCCCGTGGCTGGACCATTCCAGTCCCCTTTGCCCAGACGAATCACCTCAAGTTCGGCAATGGCCAGAAGGAGACGACGCAGCTGTCAGTCCGAGTTCCAGTACAACTTGGGGGCCGCCCAGGTACAATCAAAGCTGCCATTGTTCAGGGTTCCGCTCCATTGCTGATCTCACGAAACGCCCTGAGGACTTTGAAGGCCGTGATTGATTTTTCTGCCAGTGAGCTGATCATCTTCGACGAGCGCGTCAAGGTCCCCTTGTTGACAAATCAAGCGGGACAGTTCACAGTCGATCTTTTGGGTGAGCAAGATGTTGCTCTGGAACCTTTTGCAGAGGTCATGACCCTCCAGACCTCTCTCAAGCCCGATGAACATGTTCCACTGCCGGATGAACCGGTTGATCAGAGTTCATCCCACTCCGTTGAGCCTGCCTCACACTCTCAAGATCTTGCGTCAGGCTCGGAAGGTTTGCATGTTTGGAAACGTGAAGATCATTTCCTTAGTCATGTTCCATCCCTAGGAAAGCAAGGCCCGCTGTGGAGCTCAATTCGTCGTAGAGTGGTCACTGACCTGGACACGAATACAATCTTGTTTGACGAATGCATCAACCCACAGGAAGGTAAGAGTAAATATAATCACCCACTACCCAAGCATGTCATGCACACACGTACTGAATTTTGGTTCACGCCTCAGGAACTCAGCCTGGCCGTTGAGACGCTACCTGTCCACCAGCTCCGTCAACTGGAGAGTCAGGTTCGATCGGCCAGCTGCTCTCAGATGTCAGATCTAGAAGGCAAACCGTTCCTGGTAGCAGAAGTGTTTTCTCCACCTCGATGTGCTCCAATAGCAGAACAACTTGGGTTTGCCGCTCGTTCCTATGACCTGAAGACTGGGTATGATTTTCGACGGAAGTCAGATCGTGATCAAGTGTTTTTGGAACTGCAACAAACACCCCCAGAACTTTTGGTTCTTTGCCCACCATGTACTGATGAAGGAGGTTGGTTCAACCTCAACTCTCTGCACATGTCCACCGTCGAGCGTGCGCATAGGATAGCCCAAAGTCGCATGTACATCAAGTTCTGTGTTCAACTGTACGAACAACAAGTCAGCCTAGGTAAGAAAGCTCTTATCGAGCACCCTCACGGCTCCAGGCTGTGGAACTATCCTGAGATTCGCAAGCTTTCGCAAAGCGGACACCTTTTGAAGTGTCACATGTGCCGTTTCGGATTGCGCCTGCCCGGATCTGATAAATTGATCAGGAAGACCACCAGACTCTTAGTCAGTGATGAGACCATGTCATCACTAGCAAGGGAATGTCCAGGCCATCAGCATCCGAAACATCAGTGTCATCAAACCATTGCTGGCTCGGCTCCTGGGGTGGGATCAATTAGTACCTTCGCCGGAGTGTATACACCCCAGTTTGTCAATGCTGTGTTGGAAACGATTCCTGCCTTTAAACAGTGTGCAGCCGCCAGTGTAGTTGAATGCGACCTCTCGTCGGAACCCGCATGTCAAGAGGTCCTCGTGTCAAAGGCAGATCTCGATGATGCACATGCTTCGGATTCACAACTGCTTCAAGTGTTGGACAAGCTGCATCGCAATTTAGGACATCCTCCAGGTCACGACATGATCAGGATCCTCAAACATGCACAGGCCAGTGAACGTGCCATCGCCCTGGCACGAAAGCATGAATGTGATTTGTGCAAGAAACACATGCGACCCCATGCTGCTCTTCCAGCCAAGACCAGTCGTGTTTCAGAGTTTAACCACACGGTAGGCATTGATGTGAAATTCTTGCCTGGTTGGAAAACAAATCAGAAGGTCAAAGCCCTGAATATTGTTTGCCACGGCAGCTGTTACCAGTTGGTTTTGCCATTCCATGAAACTGAAACGTCCTCTGTCATTCGAAAGCTGTTTGCAGAGAACTGGGTTCGTGTGTTTGGTCCACCACGTGTGATTCTGATCGATCAAGCCCAAACAAACATGGGTGAGGCCCTTCAGAATTTCCTAGATCTCCAAGGCACTGAAGTCAAGCAGATCCCAGGGGAAGCCCACTGGCAACTTGGTCGTACCGAAAACCACGGAGGTTGGTTTGCTAGAATCTTGTCAAAGGTGATTAGTGAACATTGCCCTGAAAATGTACTCCAGTGGGAAGAATGTGTGATCCATGCTCATGTGAAGAACAGTATGATTCAATACTATGGTCACACACCTCACCAACATGTTTTTGGTCAGAATCCACGAGTACCGTCAGACCTGCTAGACGAGCCTCTGAGTGTCATACCGGCCACTGCCAGCCTTAGTGATGAGCAAATGGCCAAAGCACAGGCAATTCGTTCCTCGGCACGAAGAGCTGTGATCGAGATGCAGGACAGCAATTCCTTGCGTCGAGCACTGTTCGCCAGACCTCGTATAGACCTGCAGTTCGCTCCAGGTGATCTAGTAGCTTATTGGAGAAATCAAAAGTTTCAAGCGGGTCAAAGTGTGGTTACGGGGGGAAAGTGGTTTGGTATCGCCGTAGTCATTGGCAGTATTGGTAGGAACTACATTGTTGCTCATCGTCGTCAAGTCTTCCGAGTTGCACCAGAACAAATGCGTCCTGCCACCTCCGAAGAAAAAGCCACTGTACTGACTCCTCAAGCCGAACTGTTGGGAATCAAAGACCTTATTGAAGGGGGCACATTTCGGAGTCACAACTTCATTGATCTTGTTCCTGGACATTATCCTCCTAGTCAACCAAGTCCTGATCCTCCAGATGCTAACATGCCTGGTCAAGAGCCGAACAGTGCTGAGATTCCTCAGATTCTGCCAGAGAATCCGAGTCGCACGGATAGCCATGACAAGCCGACCACTCCAGAACCACCTGTTGCTGCAGAGATAAAGACTGATACTGTGCCTGATGAAGGAAACCATCCTTTAATCTCGGATGAAGATCGCCCTGATAAGTCTTGGCTTGAACCCTCATATGGTCTTGTTCGTACCAAGCATAGGTTGGATTGCAAAAGTCAGCCGTCACGTTTGTATCGTCCTCCTCAAATGAGTCAAGATGACTTTGTTGAAATCATGAGAGAATTAGTCCCTCAGCTGATCGAACAAACAGTTCACCCGTCATCATCGGAAGCCAGTAGTGCTAGTGGAGTCAAACGTTCTGCTGACTCGCCACCATCCCCTACGTCAGAGCCACCCGCACAAAAGCCCAGAATCGATGAACACTTGCTAGTGGAGTCCGGCACATGCCAAGAAGTGCTGTCTGTACAAGACTGCCACGAACTGTGTCATGTATGGCAAACTTCTCAAAACATTGAAGTGCTTGTCGCTGCATATCTCCAAAAGCGAGCTGCGAAAGAGATCCCAGCTTCCGGTAATGAACCAATACTACAAGAACTTGTGGATGAATCTAAATTGGTTGAGTGGAATACATTGTTGGAAAAACGAGCAATTCGTGTGCATACCGGGAAGCACGCTCAATGGTTGAAAGAAAATCGCGCAGATCGTTTCATGGGAAGCCGATTCGTGATTGTTCGTAAACCCCTTGAAGAGAACCTTCATTTGAATGTGAATGACCCTGCCACATACCGAGTCAAAAGCCGATGGTGCTTGCAAGGTCACCTCGACCCAGATTTAGAGCATGAGGGCCTCTTACAAAGTCCTACCCTCAGTCAAATTGGCAGAATGATTCTCATGCAACTGATCTCATCCTTCCAATGGGATTTGCAGCTAGGGGATATAAAGGGGGCATTCCTAGAGGCAGGACCCCTTCCTGAACGTTTTCGTCCGCTGTATGCCCGGTTGCCTGCTGGTGGCATACCGTCCGTTCCGGATGATGCTGTGTTGGAGATTACCGGAAATGTCTACGGACAGAACGACGCCCCGGCGGCGTGGCACAAGGCGTTCGACGCTGCTGCAATTGAATTTGGTTGGGAACGCTCACTGTTCGACGCCTGCTTGTATTTTCTTCGTGATACTTCAGGCAAGCTCTGTGGTGCCATGGGCGTTCATGTGGACGACACAGCCCTAGGAGGCCATGGTTCTTACTTTGATGAAACCGTAAAAAGGTTGAAAGAACGATTTCCGTACCGGAAATGGCGAATCCAATCTGGAGAGTTCTGTGGCGCCTTTTATACCCAAGATCCACAGTCCAAGAGCATTTCGATGTCTCAACAGACCTTTGCAGAGAACATTCGACCAGCTCACATAGCAAAAGGGGCCAACAATGAACAAGGTCTTCAGGATTCGCAAGTCAGAGTTCTTAGAGCCATAAACGGTAGCCTCAATTGGATAGCCTCTCAATCCCGTCCAGATCTAGCGGTTCAAACAAGTTTGAGTCAACAAGCCTTTCTGCATCCCCAGATCCGTCATCTGCGAGAGGTAAACAATGCAGTTCGTAGAGCCAAACAACATAAAGATGTGAAGATACAGTTTCGAGCGATTCCACCTGAGAACTTACGCCTGTGTTGCCACTCAGATGCAGCTTTTGCAAATGTTGGCTCTCATACTCAGGCAGGGTATGTTATTGCCTTTGTAGACCAAAAGCTGGATAAGGGAGAAGTCAGTCCTTGGACTCCAATGACCTGGAAAAGTTACAAACTTCCAAGAGCAGTCTCTTCAACCCTGGCTGGCGAGAGTCAAGCACTTTCTACTGCCACCGGAACGGTGGAATGGGCCTGTCTGATTTTGAGTGAAGCCCTCGATGGAAAGTTCGAGCCTCGTTTGTCCCGACAGCGATTAGGTCTAAGGCCGCCCATCCTAGCAACAGATTGTAAGTCATTGTACGATCACCTGACCTCTCCATCATCCCCGACAGCAGTGGATGATAGACGTACAAGCATTGACATCGTAATCATCAGGGAATCCACAAAGGCCACTCATGCATCCATTCGCTGGCTCCCAACGAATAGAATGCTAGCTGATGCACTCACCAAAGATAAGATGGATCCAGTAGACTTACTCCGTTCCTGCCTACGTAGTGCTACCTACCAGATTTCTCCTGAAGAACATGTGTTAGCACAACAGGCTAAAGAACGAGAGCTTCGATTGCTAAGACGGAATCAGTCCACCAAGGAAAAGAAGCCGCTTCGTGAGCAAGCTGATTCTATCGAGAATTTAGAATGCTGATCACTTGAGAAGTAATAGTAAAAGAAATGTTTTTGAGATTTTCTCTGAAGGGGTAACATTCTTTGGAACTATTCGAATCAAGTGTCTTAGATGCATGGTTTTGTGTTTCGTTTTGCCAGCTGCCGAGAGCCGACCGATTTTGTTTCAATCATGAGCATAGAAATTGATTCTTGGAACCGGCATCCTTTTGTGTTCAAGTGGTCATCGCTTCACTGACCTTCGGCCGATCGATATGTCCTGGACTCAGGAAGAAGCAACTCAGCTTCGCGCCTTGTTTCGCAAGGCCATGCAACATGGCATCGAGCCGGTGGAAGCCTTGGGAGGTTTTCCCCATGTGGATGATTTTGAGTTGGTGGGCACCATGTCGGATGCCGCAAAGCGCCAATCCGATGGTCAATATCCAGTTCATTCGAAAGCCAACCGCAAGCTGCCGATGCCCATGCCCTCAACCAGTGAAGATGTTGACAAGCAGGATGGTTGCTATGCCACGAGTGCAACAAATTTGCCGTATCCCTCCTCTTCCGAGGTGCCACTGCCAAATTCGAGTCTCCCTCCTTTTCCTCCAGGAGTGACCAATACAGAGCAGTGGGGCCGATCGATCATCAACTTCGGCAAATACAAAGGAAAGAACATCTCATACATCGAGCTCCTTTCCTCCACCAGTGAGGATATGCGTAGTTATGTGAAATGGTGTTCTTCTCGACAGAGCACTGCAGGTGGTGAATTGAAAGACCTCACCTCTTTCATGCGCCGCTACGAGATGGAAAATTCTCACAGTGCACTGATTCGTGGAGAGTTGATTCCAGGAACGACGGCCCGACGAAGTTTCAAGTGAGCTTTTGATGGCCCTATGCTCGGTGGAAGAATGCTGAAGTGGAAACCTCAAGTTTCTTGAAGATTTAAGTTTGGAGATTATAAGGAATCTTGATGCACAGCATGAATGCCAGAAGCTCCACCATGGTCTTGCTCGCAGGGACAGCCATTTCGCTCGAGGAAAATGAGCGCGAGCTAGCCCGTATGTTTCGGTAGGATCCGAACCCGTGGTTTCGATACATTTATACATATGTATATATACACAATACGGATCAATACGGTATCCGCAAGAAAGAGACGCGACGCTAGACACCTCCAAATGTGTGCTGAATTTATGTAGCTGTCGCATTCTGTTGCAACCACATTTGCCAAGCGGCGCATTGTGAAGAAGATGCTGTGATGATTTCAGGTTCAGTATATTTCAGCTAAGGCTCGGGTAAATGGGCTTTGGCTGATTCACATTCGGCTGTGAATGCTGATTCGCACTTGATTGACTTCGAGGCCCCTTTGCCTGTTTGAACTGCGGCCAGCTGGACCTGATTTCTATAAGCAAGACACAATGACAGCAAACAAAACACGTACGCTGAGGGTAAGGCGCTTCCGGAAGTGTTTGCCGTTCGTTGGTCATATCGGTGCCTTGTCAACAGTCGTTTGAAGGTCTTAACAATCTCAACTTGCTTTGGGTCAGAATGGACTGAGGACTGTGCTTGTTTTCGCACGCTTCACTTCAATCCGACGGCCCTCCTTGAGCTCCAGGAAACATGATCCCTCTGCGCCAAGGAGCTCGTCCACCTACAACGCGGATAAATGCAGAGTAAACCCGACCACTCCGTCATACTGCCTGTCGTATGCAAATCTGAGCAGTATTGAGCCATGCACGGTGTTCGGGTCCTGGAACACGACAAAGCCAAAGCCGCGATGGTTTGACACTTGGTTGTGCCCGTTTGCCTCGGTGGGAGGCCGATTCAAGCAGGCGAACAATGGCGAACAATCACATTGATATACCTCGGTGTCACCAGATTCAGCTCTGTGCAGATGCGCCACCGTCAGAGCGTTGGCGTTGCAGCCATGCCTTCAAGCCAACACGCAATGCTACAGTAGCCTGCAGCCATGGTTCCTCGACAGGAAAGACTACAAGTGGCCTTGCTCACTGGCCCGAACGTTGAGAAGAAAACCTTCAAACGGAGCTTGCACAAGGTCTTTCTTGACAAAGACCCCCTTGAAAAATGTTTGCACTGAGGGATGCGCAACCAAGTCCTCTTGTGTCATTTGCTGAGGAATCCCTCCAACAAAGATCTTTCGCACCTCACACTCAGTGTAACACTGTCTTACAGTATCTCACTGTGTTGATCTGCGTTGCATAAAAGGGAAGTAAATGGAATTTCAATAAGTGAAGCAAATCTGGGTTCACTTGCTCATAATTGCTCCATCTAGAGGACTAGACCTGAGCCTGCAAAGGGGGCAAAGCTTTGAAGCGTTCTGCATCCTGTGGCATGCACCAAGTCAACAAAGCGAATAAGGAAGTGTGAATGATCCCGACAGCAAAAGTGACCAAACACTATCAAACACTCTAAACAACAAACTTCTGATTAGAACCTGGCCACTCGAATTCGCTCTTCGGGTACATTGTCCCTGTCCTGAAGTGTTGGTGTGGGAGCTGCAGAAGATGGAGTTGGACTGAGCCTCACGAAAGGAGGCTTTTTGCTGGTGCCAAGTTGAAAGGCAAGGAGCAAGTAGATCGCGATCATTGAAACATGGTCAATAAAACATGCCAGGAATGCTGCATCCGGCCTGCTCGGATTCGAGCTTAGGGTGCTCTTCAAAAATCACAAACTATCAGAAAAGGGACTTTGCTGTGGCTAAACCGACTGGGGGACTGACACTGTTCATCCAGGCTTGGAGTGGCACCAGCACATGTGCTGACAGAGCTCAGGGGTCTATTCCTCACGAAGCCAAGCAAGGATTTAAAAGTACAGCTGCAAAGGCACCTCAAGCAATTCGTAGCAACACACTGGGATACTCACTCACACTCCCAAACCAGGCGTCCAGGTGCGGCACCTCCAGGTTAGGAGAGAGAAAGGCAACTCAAGGCCACATTCCATGGAAAGTTTACCACAGGAATTGCACAAAAAAGGCCTTGTTTGCATCCCGATCTCTCATGATGACAGACATATGGATGTCTTGTTGACGCATCTTGTTGAGTACAAACTGCGTATCCCACCACAGCTTCTCTAAACTTGATGATGAATGAGCTTTTGCATTTGCTCGTCCGAGTCTGCTACCTACTCATCTGACAACTCTGACTCAGTTGTGTGTCCATCTGCATTGTAGTCACAACGAGGGCCGACTAGACAGAAAAACAAAAGTCGAAAATCAGGGCATATAGCCGACCAAGCCTTTAAAATGCCCATTTTGTTAAAACACCGCGCAAATGACCCAGCACTTCCCAAAAAAATCACATGGCCAGGCTTTTCAGGCCAATATCATGGAAACCAATGAAGGCCATCCCTTCCAGAGTGCTGCAAATGCAGAAATCACCAAGGAGAACTGGGCAACAGGATTGACGGCCAACAGGCCCAGAAATTGCAGCTGAACCTGGACACAGAAGTAGAAACTAATTACAGTACCGGCAAAGCCATGGCACACGATGTCGTTTCCAAGCTTCTTCGCACAGTGTTTAGCGAACAAATGCTCATGATACCTTTTTTCTTGAATGATGTTTCCATGAAAAATGAAGAAGTACCAGCTGAGTTTAGGCAAAGGTTTCCAAAGTTCAGTAAACACCAAGGAGAACTGGGCAAAAGGACAAACAAAAACAGCCAAAAGGCTACAAATATCCACGAAAGTTGAACACCAGGCGCCTAAAGCGCTGCAAATACAATTAAAGTCCAGATCAAAATAACAAATCTCTCACAACACTGCAAACAAGAGGGAAACCAATAATAGAAAGCCAAAAAATCAAAGTAGAAGTCAAGATCCATGGATGTCCATCTACTTGGCCGTCGTTATGCATACCTAGACTGAAAGTTTGTTCAGCATTGGGGGACGACTTCAGCCTGACTTCACCTCCCTTACCATCACAGATTCAAGGTCCAATCACCACAAATTTCCTCGCAATGTCAATTCCGAACCCTGGATAATTCTGGGACTAAAGCCAGCAGGTGCTGAAAAAGTTCAAGTACAGTAGTAGCCTGCTGGCTTGCACAAGTTTCATCCTGCCAGTGGTTTCGGTTCAAGGCGTGGCTACACAAGTCAGAAGTATTTACCTGATATACGGCAGAAAAGATCGGATGTCAATCACAGACTCGACTGGAAACGGGACCGGCCCTGCCCTGAACTAAAACATCCGGCTCGGTCTTGCGGCTGCTCCGGATGTGTATATATGAAAAAAGTTTGTATATATAAAAACTCACGGTCGATTCTTTTCACAACGCCCCGCAGTTAGTCACAAAAAGACATACCGAATCCTAACAGAATGGTCTTTCTCCAGACCTTAACTCTTTAGGTTTGACCTGTCCAAGGTCGAAGGAGCTCAGCTTTCCCAACTCTCGCCTAGCCAGAGAGAAGGGAAAACCCCCCTTGCCCCCCTTGAAGCTTTTCGCCTAGCCGAAAACTTCAAGCTGGTGCCTTTTTTCGAAAAAAGTGGCAAAGAAAGACCCCCCTTCCACGTCCCCCTTTTTCTGCGGCGCGCCCGCGAGCTCAAGTGTGGAGGTGAAGCTTGGTTATGAAAAACTCGCACGAAGGGCAACAAGGATTTTTGGGGAAGTCTCATGTCCGCCAGCACTGCCATGCTTTCGTTCAAATATATTCGGGCAGTTTTGGCAGCTTGCCACCTTCCAGCTACCATCAACTTATCGAACGAACCGTGCTTGGTGAACCACCAGGTGGCACCCCCCCTACGTAACGAGTAGGGTCGAAACTCAAAGAGGGTCAGTTGTAGTGCTTGCAGGCATTCCGAAAACAGCCTACGCCAGGCTGATGTTGAAGAGGCGAACAGGGCCTGTGGTTTCACACTCTGCTTCCAGGCCCATAACCACTGGAGGGCTACCGCAACCGTCAAAGTGACCGACTCAGACGCACCTACACGTTTCCCACTCTTAGTCAGTCCAAGGCTAAGGACAGCGGGGGCAGATGCTGTCTTCATGAAAACGGAGAACTCCGTAAGGTCGTCAGTTCACCTGTACGCAGCATCCGACACGCCGAACCCGAAGTGGCCATGAAAAAAGCTCCAGCCGACCATCGCCTCAAGCGCGGCCTCTGTCAGCGGTGGTGCCCTATTCGGGACTTCATTGACATTCCATGTCTTTAAAAGTCTCCAGGTCAGCTGAAGCTGACCCTTAAGCTTCGGATCTGCGTCCTGCAGGCCGGCCACCGTATCGGCTGCCAGGCCGCGGCCTTCCCCCTCGGACCACAGGTGCTCTATGTATTCCGCCAGGAGACTGTCAAACTGCTCCCGCCGGAGAAAGTCATAAAACTTTGTACGAGCGGCTGCATATCTATTGCTATTGCTAGTTTGGTTGAAACAGTGAGACTTCGAAGCGTGCCTAGTTCTTTCCTCTGTGCTTGCCTTTGCTGTTTTGTCTGACCTTCAAGAACCTTCTTGCCTACTTTCCCCATCGGCGGCGCACAGGCCTCCGGCTAGGCCGGTCGGCCGGGTTTTGCGAGGTATGTATGTATCCCCAGAGGGGATGAAGGTCAGCCGCCAACAGCAAAGCATTTAGCCTCATGAGGATCGGTCTCAACTTGCGACTCGAGCTTCGTCCCCGAGTCAGCGCATGTAGGCACACCAAACTGTCTGTGAGATGAAGAAAACGTACTCCCAGCTTCTTGGACCTGCTCACCTTCCATTTTATACTAGTATAGATTGCCCGCATCTCCAGGAGATTTATATGTTCTCCCGCCAGCTTCCATCTCCATCCCGAGATTTCACGCCAATGCCACAGGCGGCCAGGGATGCTTGCACGGAGTCTGAAGTAACGCGGGGCTGGGTCACTCACCGCATGAACCAGGAGGTCTTCGCCTTTGCTGGAAGCGAGCCCTAAGCATTTCGCCACCAAGCGTTCCTCCGCCCCAAGTTCAGCAGCCCCCAGCCGCCCTTGATGAGGTGGCCGCATCAACATAGATGGGAACTCCCGCGCTTTGCCAGGAGTGGTAGCATCGACGATGTCTTGCAGCGTCATCTTGGGCCCAACCCCCAACTGTTGAGTGAGCTGACCGATCAACCAAGCTACCACACCTACGTGCCAACGCGGGCATCCTCATAGTCTTGCCCCTGTTGCTCTGCCTTCACCGCGCAATGCTTAGTATAATTGATGGGGAAGCCCATGCAGGCCTCCCTTTCCTGAGCCGATGGCCTCCGCCATTCACCCTTTTTGCTCCAGCCGCCATGGCTGTCCCTATACTGGTACGGCGGGAACCTGTAGAAGTCATCATACCACCTAGAACCCCGCAGGCCTCCGCCCAGGAGTATTCCGTGGCCTTGATGTGGTAAAAGTCGGCAAGTGACATCCGTCTCGCACACTCCAACCTGGTAGTAGCAGCGCCTTGCCATCCACCTGAGCCTCCAACTGAAGTTTGCACCAGCCTTTCCCGTCTCCCTCCACCCACAAAATAGTCCAGTACAGCCTTGGCCGGGCGCACAACAACATGCCTTTGGCGTCCACTCTATGAGGGGTCCTCTGAAAGGCCTCACTCATGATTGCTCTGTCAGTTCCTGACATGGATGCCACGTTCTCCACCATCTCATGCACTTGGGCCCAATAGAACTCCCGCCTAAACAATGCTGTAATCCTGGGAACTTCTTGGAATGAACAACTGCGCTCATCCCTGAGAGCGCCCAGGCGGTCTGCGTTCAGTCCGCTCACACCCTGACATGGAGGACCTGCACCCACGATGATCAGCTCCACATTGCTGTATTTTAGTGCCAGGGCTTTGACTTGCTCTTCACCAAAGTCACAAACGTCTTCGAAAAACTCTGTGTCAGGGAAAAAGCTCTCCACCACTCTCCTACACTTGCTGTCCTTTTCAATACTCACGTGGCCTGCCATTGGCAGCCCCAGGACGTCACACGCCACACGGAGTGCGGCGATCCCGTCGAACAATCCCAGGGACAGCACCTGTACAAGGTCGTGTTCTTCAGGAAGATCACCTCGGGCAGGACAACTGACTGCACTCATGCCATAACTGGTTAGGCCCTTGGAGGCGCAGAGACCACCTCCAAGGGTTGAAGCGTCTGAGCAAGTCACCTCTCCATCTACTGGCGAACGAAACTCCATTTGGGCCAGTGGAGTCAAAAGAATGAACCTGGCAATCTCAACCTTGACCTGGTAGGGAAGACCAAGACGAACAACCGGTGCCTCGCCCTCGAAACGCTTCATTGGCACCTATCTCGTAGGACCTGAGAGGTGTCGGCTCCAAATAACAAGCTAGCCACCTTCCGGAATGTACGGCAAAGCCTGCACGTACAGTCCGCCGGAGGATGTGGCCCTCCAGGAGGGCCAGCTCGCATTGCTGAAGCCAAACACACTGCGGATGAAAGAGAATTCAGGTCCGTTTCGTTTTTATATCTGCGTACGTGACCCATATATGTGTGTTTGTATATATATATACATGACATTACATGGCCGTTTTCACCGGCGGCTGTGCGCGCGACTAGTTTTTGGTTTTGCGCCTGAGCTGCAGGTTGCGGCAATAGCTGAAACGGTAGGGAACAACTCTGAATATCAAAACGTGAGACAGGAACCTTGGCGGTACCCAGTGCAAGCTAGACCTGGGCAAGGGTTCAAGGATCTCATTTGCGACACCACCAAGTCTGACTCATTTGCCACACAACGCATGGCGTACACACACACACACTTTTAGGCCCATGCTCGGAAGAGTTAAATCAGTGTGGAAGCTCCACTCTAGTGATTACATTACCGGCTTAAAGCGCTGCGCAACCTGAGACCTGAGAAACAGCCCTGCGAGGGAACGGCAAGGTGAAAGGTGGGAGGTGTCTTCGTTGGCCGGAGACCCCCGAGTGCTCCTGGGAAACAGGAGTTGACACACACTCAGATAAATGCTCGCCAGAGCTAAGCCAGTTGTGATCTTCCACTCTAGTTTACAATACCGATGTAGAGCGCTGAAACCTGAACCTGTCAATGGCCACGTGCGAACAGCAGGGTGTAAGAGTCAGCCTAAACAGCATGGTTTACACCAAAAATGCTCACATGAAGTCGCAGGTACGTTCAGAGAGCGTCCTCTCCGAATACCACATCCGATCAACAGTGTCTTTGTTAGGCAGTGACTGTTGAAAGGATCACTGCCCCCCTGCACTGCACAATGATGAAAAGAGCTGTCAATCGAATTAAATTGTTACATTCCTTAGTGTGGTCGAGCTGCTTAGAGACAGGAGTTGACACACACACAAAAGGCCATCTTTCGGCGCACTCTGATTGGTGGGGTGGGGGAGCAGAGGTGCGAGAGTCCGGGCGTGCGTTGATTAAACGAGCCTAAACGTCGACCTAACAAGCCTGAAAGAAAGACCAAGGAAACGAAAAAGGCAAGGAAGGAAAGGTGCAGGGGTGCGGGGGGGGTCGGGAGTGCATTGACGAAACGAGCCTGAAAGCCGACCTAGCAAACGAAAAGGGCAAGGAAAGGAAAGAAAGGGTTCAGGCGGTGAGGGGTGGGGTGGGGTGGGGTGGCTGGCTCAAGCCCGAAGGCATTTGGTTAGAAAGCCGTAATCGGGGCACCCTTGACTTAAAAGTTTACCTGAGACCTAAAAAGCCTCTAGCAACGAACAAAAACCTGAAGAAGAGGAAAGAACCCTGGAAAGAAGGATGGCAATACCGTGCATGAATTACTCAGTGTGAAACGTACGAGTGAATACTTAGCACTTGGCTAAAAATTAACTTGAGACCTCAAAAGCCTCTAGCAACGAAAGAAAACCTAGAAAACGAAGAGCAACAGCGAGAGAGAAAGAACCAAAATCCTAAATACTATGATTACTTAGACGCATGATGCATGACATTCTGCGGAGAATTCAGTAGGCCCTGTGGCGTAGAATCAGCATGTTCGAGCAGAAACGCTAGGTCAATGAAGATCCAGTGCAGAACCGGTGATTCCTGGGAGGTTCACCCGTAAGGGCATGTGCAGTACCTCGCCCCTCGCTGGGGATCACACCACAGCCCACAGTGGGGTGGCAAGACACACTTAGATAAATGCTCGCAAGAGCTAAGTCAATTGTGATCTTCCACTCTAGTGATTACAATACCGATGTAGAGCGCTGAAACCTGAACCTGTCAATGGCCATGTGCAAACAGCAGGGTGTAAGAGTCAGCCTAAACAGCGTGGTTTACACCAAAAATGCTCACATGAAGTCGCAGGTACGTTCAGAGAGCGTCCTCTCCGAATACCACATCCGATCGACAGTGTCTTTGTTAGGCAGTGACTGTTGAAAGGATCACTGCCCCCCTGCACTGCACAATGATGGAAAGAGCTGTCAATCGAATTAAATCGTTACATTCCTTAGTGTGGTCGAGCTGCTTAGAGACAGGAGTTGACACACACACACACTCTCTGACTCTCTGACACTGGTTTGCTGCTAACTCAATTCCCAAGTGGAAAAAAGGTGAGAGAACGGCAAGGCGAACAAGTCAGGTCACTTGAAATGTTGATCAATTGGTGTATTCAGCGGTCAAACTCTCGCGCAGCTGGCTGCAAGTCACGAGCGGCTGAAAACTGCGGTGGGAAACCTGTTTTGGGGAAGGATCACATGAAAAACCATGAATCAAACCAAAGGAGTGGACAGCGTGGGCAACAGTTGATTGCAGGTACGTCGGCAAGCGTCCTTTCCGATATCCTAGGATCATGTGAGGAGCTTCGTTGGATGGAGCCTGCCATGTCCTCTCCATCCCCCTGCATGTGCACGAAAACAAAAGGGAAAGGAACTCTTAGTAACAGAGGTTGACACACACACACACACGAGCACTAAGGCACACAGGCACACACGGGCACAGACTGGCACACACGGACACACGGGCACACAGGCGCACAGATATCGAACTCTGATTCGCACACACCACGCCCTATAGACTTTCTCACACATCTCGAAGTCAGATTTGCACACAAGCCATTCTGGCATGTGTTCTGACACTTGTCCGGCTGTGAAGTCTGTCATGTGTTCTGTGGTGTGTACTTCTGACACACGCTCTCGCATCAATCTGACAAGTTGCGGGACGTGGCTTTAGTTTTGACATGTGTTCCGACATTGGTTCTGTCGCGCATTCTGCACATCAAGCCTGCTATTGTTCCGACACATGGCAGTATGACACATGTTCCGACACGTGTTCTGTTATGTGTTTTGACACGCGTTCTGTCATGAGTCTGACATTTGTTTTGGCATCACGTCTGACACGTGTTCCGACA
This sequence comes from Durusdinium trenchii, assembly GCA_963970005.1. Taxonomy (NCBI): domain Eukaryota; class Dinophyceae; order Suessiales; family Symbiodiniaceae; genus Durusdinium; species Durusdinium trenchii. The sequence continues at coordinate 1,397,980 of CAXAMN010005113.1, read as the reverse complement.
TTTGTTCTGACATCTGTCTTGACACTTGTGCTGGCATCAAGTTTGGCATGCATTCGGGCATGTGCTCCAAATAATGAATCGTTACATCTGCCTTGAAACATATTTCTTGGCATTTTAGCATTCTGTCTCACACGCCTATCTCACATTCTAATTCTGTCTGAAACATGTTCTGCCATTTTAGCTGGCCTATCTGACCTGACATAGTTTCCGCTTCATGTCCGCGCGATGTAGCTGGAGTTCCCAGTGTTCGGGCTCGTGTATGCCCAGACCGGAGCTCCCTGTTGTGTTCGGATCCGTCTCCCAAGATTCGGCTAGCGCTTGCTATGACGTCACACCTGTCATAGAATCTAAAGACCGCGCGGGTCTCTCAAAGGGGTTGGGACATAGGAGGGGATCTTGGCCTTGCATGACAAAAAATATTGCATCATATTGTCGTTTTCGAACGAGGTGCAATCGTAAGCCCACTCTCTCGTTGACAAGTTGCTGGTCTTAACTTATTCCATTACACCGAGTGCTGCGGGCTGAAATGGACCTGACATCTTCGAGTTGCCACAAAATAGCTCCTTGAGCTCCTCAGGGCCCGAACTGCAAAGGATTTTGTGCAAAAAGTGAACTCCAGGCTGGCTAGGCTGAAGAATCTGGCTCTGTTCAGCATCTACGAACAAAAATAGATTTGCACACAATATTGACCATCTATCATCACAAGCACAATCACAAGCACGATCATATGATGTCCTTGTGTGATCTGATCTACGTTCCCGTCCAACGTGTTTTGGGACTGTGGACTTTCTGGACTGAGGAGGGCTCCTTCTCTGCCTCCTCAGTGCCGGCAATCATGAACCTGAGGTCAAACGCATGGAAAGGGAGAGGGCGTGTACGGGCGTGCTTTGGTGCGCTCAAGTCCCACAACAGCCAAGGCATTTGCGCATTCGGGAACAGGCGTCGTGGTTGTGGACAAAGGGTTTCAGGCCTGGGGCAAATGATTATGCACCTACCTACTCAGGCTCAGGAGCTGAATAAAGAAGAGGCTGCGGCGACGAACTCCCCAGCAAATGGGCCTGCAGCGTTTACAAACTCACAGCACAACACCATGCAACTGTTGAAGACCCAATAAAAGCTGTCCAAGGTGTCCAACGGTTCCTGTAATTGGGCCCATGTTTGCTCATCTCCCGCGGCCTTCGAGCTCGACTCCCTCATTGGCGTCCGAGGCGGTTCTGCCACCTGAACCACAACAAATCTCAACCGCCTCTCTCACAATTCAAGTTGCGACCAGTTATATATAATGTGTGTGCCAGGCTGCACAAGCAAAATGTTTTCATGACACCCGTATTTATGTAGTCTCAGGGTCCTGTAGCCCCTGCTAAAGCAAACTCCACACAAAAAAATGAGAATGCAAAACCTGGTGTTGACCACATCCTCTGCCTCAGAGGTGCTTCGGACCGGGCTTTGAGCAGCATCTCCTTGCCAGCATGCTGAGGCTGGTCGAAACTGTTTAACGCCAAACGACTGTTAACCGGTTGAAGTGTGCGTACCATACACTGAACGATCTGCAATGCGCCATTCGATGTACAGTGCACTACATGATCCGGTCAGCACATGAAATATGGAGCACCTGCTCCAGTGTCTGGCTGCCTGGCATGGGTAGGTCTGCGTGTTTAGCGGTAGGCCGGTACGACTCTGCCGCAGGCTGGTCTTGCAGCAATGCGCCACCCACTTCGGTTCCAGAAGTATGAGTAAGGGGTGCGGTGAGATGCGCCCAGCGCAAGCAAAGGCAAAGGCCAGCTGCTGCAACTGCGAACTGGCAATGGAGGTTGGCAGTTCTTGGCCCTAAATGCTCTTCATATTCAATTCTGGCGGGAGGGGGAGCTCCCAGGGGAAAGACGGATCCTAAAAACCTGCTCAAAGCATATCTGAAAATCAAATTGTACACAAAAATATGTAACGAAAGTCTGCTGAAAACACTGTAAATACCAATGGAATTGCTTGGAAGGTGGTGTTTGGGGGAAGTAATAGGGAGGTAGATGTGTGTATATGTGTATATACATATACTATTCATTAAGTTTGTAGATCCTGTTGCTTCAATTCAACACGCTTCAAAACTCCCTAAACGACACTTGGCGGTTGCAGGCTCGATCTGAGCAGCCTTGAAAAGGGACGGAGTCACCCTTTGTGAGTGTCGACAGCTCCGAGTCAGGAACACACTCTTGTTGGTCATGTTGGTCATGTTGGAAATCCAAAGAAGGCCACCTGACCTCTATGTGGTGGCCTTTCGCCACCGTCCATCTTGCCAATCCTCCCTGGGTGGAAGATTGCATGATTTGGCAAGGGATGGTTAGGAACCAAATCACCCTAGACTCAAGCCCACGCGGCTGATGGTCAAAGGCTTGAAGGATGCCCGGTCGTAGATGGAATCTTGGTACCCGACTCCTCAGCTGAAGGAGCACCCTGGAAAAGTGAACACAGCCCCGGGGCATACGCAATGCAAAGCGAATTGTTGCACCAGAATTCCGAGAGCTGAGGAAATGAGAGCTCGATACGCCTGGTGCAAACCGGCCATGCCGCGATATACAGGGTATGATTCGGTATGATGGTCAACTGCTGGAAGGACTTGCAAAATGGCGCACGGCCTTGGCGCAGTCTTGAGTGAGATGGGCTATCAGCAAGTTTTTGTTTTGCGACAGTGCAGGATACAATGCAATGCCTCACGGCTTGCTGCAAATCAGCGTTCCACAATATCAATGGCAACTCGACTCCATGTGTCCTATCAGAGCGGTCTTCAACCACCTAGTTATATACTACGTCCATCAGCCATCAGCTATCTACCCCTCAGACACACACCACAAGCCGTACCCAACCAAAGGAAGCAGACAGAAAAACTTGATGGTCGAGGTGGAGTCCAATTGACGCCGCACCACGAATCGCAAGTTATTCGAGGCTTCGGCTGCATCTTTCTGTGGATGGCCATTGCCATCATGGAAACTCGAAGGCCACGACGGTGTGCCAAATGGGTGGGGTGAAACCGATGGGAGGGAGTCTTGAGCGAGAAAGATTGCACGTTCAACCTTAAGGATTGCAAGGTTTCGGCTGCATCTTTTCATGCCTGCTGGAGTGTTCTCTGTGGGTGGCCATTGCCATCATGGAAACTCGAAGGCCATTTCTCCCACATTCCCTGCATCACCAAAGTCGTGGCCAAGCACATTCGGGGATCATCGCCTGTTTCATGGAGACCGCTTTGAGGAGGATCTCGTTGAAGTTCCTGCAGAGCATACTTACTCGGCTCAAGGACTCACTAGTCATCTTCTGGGTGTACGTAGCGAACGTTGTCTCTTGCAGGTAAACCTCAAGGACTCTCGTCGAAAGCCATCTCCCCTTGATCAACAAACTCAGCATCTTCCATAGCTTGCAACCAGTATGTGGCGCCACCAGGACGGAGGCTCGAAAGGGAGTAGGGAAGCTCCTTCTTCCCACGGCCCCCGTCCAAGCCAAGTGCAGTTTGCAGGATACTGAACCGCTTTCTCAACAATGAAGGCGACCGGTTCCAAAGAGGCTCTGAGGGTAGGAGCTGGGCAAATACCGCTTCTAACAACAGTACTATGTCCTCGGGCTCGATCTTCGCTGACTGATGCCGAGCTGCACGTCCTCTAGTCTTAGGGAGCTTGATTTTCAGTAAACAGAAAGTCACTCCTGGAGCAGCTTCCTTTGGGAGGATTAAATCCTCCTTCTTGGCGGCGAAGATCTCCCCGATTCTGAGGACTCCAGTCCAGCCCATTGCAATCAATGCTGCTTCTCGACACCAACCCCACAACAATGCAAGCCCAACCAATGCTACAAGTATGGATTGAGGAAGGGCTCTATGATGCTCGTGGGGTTCGTCGACGACCTAGTTGAAAGCCAGGTCCCAGCATGAAGCGACTTGTCGCCTCAGGATTGGCCGCCGTGATGTCACGGCGTTGATGGTCTCTGAAAACCTGCTGTAAGACTTACCAGCGGTGTACAATTCTTTTCCGTAAGCTATGAGGGCCTCGGACACAAACTCGGGGTCAAGGTTGTGGGGTTCCAACAAAGCCTCAAGAGTGGTCCTGAGGTTCTCACTTAGCCATCGGTCGAAGGCTGTCAGCAGCTGGGTTCGTCTGTCACGCGCGCTTTGCAGCACCACCCTGTCCGGTTGCAGAACAATCCCGGATCTTCTCTGGGCTCGTGAAGCCTCGTCCCGTTAACAGGTTGAAGTGGCATTGCGACAACCGGACGAAGCGCGACCCAAATGGCTGCGGCATGGAAATGGGAAGTCCCAATCCTAACCTTTGGGGGGATACCACATTTCAGGGGCACAGACTCAAGAGAAGTCCAAGTACGGGAGAAGTCATGAGAAAGCCCAGATCCGAGGTGGGGCGACAGACTGTAAATCCAGGCGAGGAGGAACCAAGCCAGGCCAAAACCAAATGACCAAAATCAATCAAATGTGCCAAGAGCAGGGCGATCGCCAGAGCTGGCAGAAGCGACCGGGCAAAGACAAAGCACAGCCAAAAGGTAGAGCCGAACCCACAGTTGGCTGAAGTCCTTGAGAACTGAAGTCCATGCGAGGTAGCGATCTCCTCTGATGATAATGCTGTGGAGAAGGAATGCATCGCGGGCTGAGGGGAATCTTTTGTTCAGGCAAGTCGGAGCAAAGCTAAAGGCTGGATGCAGGTTGCCAGTAACTTGGTAGGCACAGGAGCGCGGAGCAAAGACGGCCGCAGGGCAACTGAAGAAGATCTCTTTGGCGTGAGCCCCTTGGCCACTCGGCTGTCAAGGAGGACAACAAATCTGCAATCGCCTCCTTCATCAAGTAACCTCCTCTCTAGGGCCACGAAAGCTCTGCTCTCCAAAATATTGATATGTCCCGGCTTCCTCCAATGCCAATGAGCTAGTATCGACCAGCCATCTTGCAAGAGGATGTCATTGATCACAAGGCCCTCAAGTCTTGGGCCCTCTGGCGCATCCTCATCTGCTTCAATCCTCGCCAGGGCCTTTGCAAAGACAGCTGCAATGCGCTCAGCAACTCCTGGATGATAAACTTCGTGGCGCGGGCTCCGTAAAAGATCGATGGGAGCACATTTGATCAGGCCTAACTCTGCTGCCGCTTTAGAGAGGACTCCTGAGCCACCAAAGGTCTCCACAAGGTTGAAGACGAACGGGATGGCCTTTGAAGGGTTAGCCAGCAGTTCAGCCGGATCATGATGATCATCGCAATCTTCGCCCAGAGCATCAAGCATGGTGTAAGCTCCTCTCTTGTCTCCACCGAGCCATAGTCGCTCAGCCACGTCACCAGGTACCTGCTTCTTTTCCACAGCCCGCTTTTCGATCGACGCATCCGTGGCATAGATGCGGTGGTCATAGGGCACTGAATTGTCGGTGGATACTATGAGACCCACAATGCTAGCCAGACCCAGCTCCTCTGCTGCTGCTCTTGTAAGGCTCACCACATCCTCTGAGTCATTGACATTGTGGCTCCCAAGAGTGAAGATCTTTGAGAGCAAGCAACAAAGGCACCGTCTGAACATGCACACAGAAATCCAGTTCGCAGCGAGTAGGGGGGCCAGGGTCTTCGTGATGACGGGTAGGCAAGCAGCTCTCAGGATCAAAATGACCAAAGGCAACCTCTTTGATAGCGATGCAGCCACGAAGACGGAGCCTGTAGATCTTATCCTGTCATCTGCCAGGACCTCAGCTCCAATGATCTTGAAGCTGGTAGCGGTAGCGCCTTTGACGGTCTTGTCATCCGAGCCAAAGACGCCCTCATTCGAGTAAATCTCCTCAGCTCTTTCAAGGATCTTTGCAGAAACTGCCTCGAGATTGGGGGTTGATGCTTGATCACAACTGATCGTGAAGAAGTCATCTATCACAATCCCTTGCCAAATAGGTCCACGAGGAAAGGGGTGATGGCCAAGAATCGTCTCAGAGGCGGGCAAGAGTCCACCCCTTTGCAGTAAGTCAGTGTGACTCTCCAGGGCAAACTTGACACCCAAGTGAACTCCTTGGCAAAAACTCTTGAAGCCGAAGAGGGCCCCTTGGACATTCTTCTCTCGCAAAGGTCGAGCAGGGGCCATAAGCAATCTGTCCCCGTGTGTCTCGCGGGGAAAGCAACCTCCTTCTGCCTCCAAAATCTCAGACCAAGCTCTCAGAGACTTGCCCTGCTCAACGTCGAACTCAAAGGGGAGGGTGTTGGTGAAGGCCCTCTCTCTGCTAACTGTTGCTTGATGATAGAGGTCATCTCTGTCAACAGCACATTCAACCAGCTTGAAGCCCAAAGGGCAATGCAAGGACGTAGCCAAGTAGCCGGATGGAAGAAATGCAGAAGGGCCCCAAGGATGACACTCTGCAGAGTTAAACCAGAGCCTGTCTCCTATCTGACGGTCAACTGTGTTGTTCTTGTGGGCATTGAATACCCTGCTTGCTAGGCCTGATGGATATGATGAAGGAAACACAGCCGATGGGCCTCTGCTGTCCCAATTTTGCGAGCTCAATGTTCTCCTCCTTCGATTCCTGCTTGAAGTCAGGGCCACTGAGGCACTGGGGCTGTCCGTGGAGCAAAATGCTCGGCTCATGAAAGGTGAGCCCGAGACTGCGGTAGAGGTACTCTTGCATATCCCACTGTCCCAGGCCAGAAAGCTTCAGCCTGGAGGCGCCGGCCGATGTATAGGGCTGTAGGGGCGAGAAGGCCTCCTCAACCACAAAGCGATGCTCTTTTTGCATAGTGCCAACTTTTTCAACTTCAGTCAAGGTAGATCTAGGCGACCCATCGTAGTTGAAGTCAAGAGGTGGACACGTGTAGACAAACTTCTCCAACTCAACAAATCTTGCAGTGAATTCAAAACCAGACCTTCCCGGTGGTAGAGGGAATTCTTCACCAGGTTGATCACACGCAGTCAAAAGCGCCTTCAGCCGATGGTAGATCTTCAGCTGTGCCAAGGAGGGGCGCCATCCAAGTGAAGCAACTGGAAGTGGTCTGCAGCCGTTGTGGATGTAATTCAAAGCCATCGCAACAGCATGCAGGGCTCGTTGAAAGCACTTCTTCTTCCACTTTGCCTTAGGTAGACGAGAATTCCTCTGCTCATCAAAGAGGCCAGCATAGGGTACTGGTAGAGGAAAGACTGCGGTAGCCGGACCAATGCCGGTTCTGTAGACATGAAAAGTCTTGGCCAAAAAGGACGCAGGGGGCGTCCGGGAACGAAGAATCCAGCGAGGAAGGGAAGCAAGTAGTCTCCTCAATGAAATTGTGGCAGAGAGCTGTTCCTCATCGGTCATCACAACCTCTTCTACTCTTCCTCCATGGCATACGCAGGGGCTGCTTTTGCTTTTGCCCCTCCTCTGCCTTTGCCCTTCTTCTTTGGGCCAGGTGCTGGATGTGTTGTGGTATCTGAGGCGGTCTGCTTTCCTGCTGTCGCCTCTGCTCTTCTGGTGTGAATGACATCCATCTCCTTGAGGTACTGGAGAGCAACTGTCACCCACTTCTGACTTGCTGTAGGAGCAAATGGTCGAGGATTCGCCGCCACGGCCAAGGACCTTCCACTGAAGAGGGAATGAGGAGGGTCCTCCACCAGGGCCAAGAGAAGTCCCACATCCATCTTGCCATTGTCCATAGCTGTCTGCTCCAAGCATACGAAAAGAAGGCTCAGGGCATCCTTGGCCGCAGGGTAGTTCTCCTCTTGCATATGGTTCATACATAGAGCGACTTGCCAGACAATGAACCCGATGTCCTTCGTCTTCCCAAAGCCGCCAAAACGCTCCAAGTATTGGGTCGGTGTGACCCCCCGATCCCGGAGGACTGACATCTCCGCCTCGGCTGATTGGGCGGGGTACATCCGCCTCAACATGTTCTGGATGACACTCGAGAAGAAAGAGCCCCTGTGGGCAGCCAACTCGGCTTGTAGTCTCGCCCTGCCCAAGGACCCTTTGCTCGACAGGGATGATGAGGCCGAGCCCAGATCGTTGAGAGGGTCCTCAGATGCTCCCGTATTTGCGCAACCAATGATGTCAAGGCATGAGACTGCATCAACATCGCCCTTGCAAAATCTGGAGTCTGTTCGGGTAGCTCCGTGAGGAACTCTTCCGTGTCTTGCTGAGTGAAAGCCACCTTTGGTTTCTGAGCTCCAGTTGCTTTGGGCGGAGGCATGACTGTCACCAGACTCTTCAAATTGGAGGGATCTGGCGATCCAGGCATCGTCAAGCTGCCAATGGGCTTTCGCAAGGCTGAAGACCTATCGGTCACCTGTTTTGTTGCTGCCTCCATCGCTGCCGTCCTCGAGGATAGGTCTTGCACTTGGTTGACCAAAGCAGGAAGGGTCTGACTGATTTGCTCCAAGCTCTGAGCCAAGGATGCAACTGTGGGCCTCTTCTTTTGCGGGGATGTAGTTGCTTGTTGTCCTCCTTTTCCTCCACCAAGCGGAGTGCTGGCCCGCCGGCGCGCAGGAACTCGCGCCTCCGGTTCGCCTCCGCCTCTGGGTGTTTCCACACCGTCGTCGAGAGGGCCAGGTGTCAGCGGCACCTCGTCGGCAGAGTAGAACAGAATCCTTTCTCCAACTGAGTCCAACTCTCCTCTTGCCCATTCGTGAGCCCTCGCAACTAATATCTCCGGTGCGGGGATGAGTAGTGGCTCCCGGTAGTCGAAAGACAGGATGGACATAACCTCTGAGACCTCCTCTACACTCCTCAGATACCTCAGGACCTCTGCACTGAAATCCACCAGCTCTGCTGAGACGGAACGATCCACCACCGGAGAAGGCTCCTGCAAAATTGACACTTCGTCCAACATTGCAGCTCCAAAATCCAGCTTCAAATGGGGTCCCACCAGAGCGTGTGCATCCGCTGTATCTCCTCGTGCCAGGGCAGGTACTGCTAATTCGGGAAGTGCCAACAGAACTCCATTTGCTCGTGTCAACCACTACAAAAGCCATGCATTGAGTTGTATGAGGGGAAGAGAACCCCAAACCGGCAAGGTCCAACACGTAGGGCTGAAACATTGCTGGGCCGAAATCGGCATGCAGTGGGATAATCTCCTCCTCCTCCACCAAAGCTGCTTCTGCCTCCATGTCTACTGAGGGAAGGGCACGTTAAGGTATCCTGCCCCCGCCAAGTAGACCTGAGTCTCTGCCTTCGAGGGGAATCCGTGGCAGATGGTTTCCGAGCCCTCAAGCTGTCCCACTGCACCAAACAATTCCCTGCTGGTCTTGTAGATCCTGGGCGAGCTGATGTTGGCACCCCTGACCACAGCGTAGTAGCGGTTGCCGATGTCAAGTGTTGGAGTCCTGTTCGGACTTCCCACCAGTCCTTCACGGACGGCTCCAGCCCAGCTTCCAGCCTTCCAAGCCCGCTGGATGCGCTGCTCAGCGGTCCAGCCTGCAGAGGTGGTAGACAAAGAAGATGCCAAAGCACGCAAAGAGGAAGGGCAAGCCGTAAAGGAAGCCTCAATTGAATCCCTGCTCTCGTACCTTGTTGGCGGCGTCGACGGGTCCACCTCCTGCCACGAAGCAACACTAGGTGCCGAGGACGGCACAGGAAGCACCACCGGCTGAGAATAATAGCCAGCAGAGCCAGAAGGACCGGCAGCACCAGGGCCAGAATCTGAAGCCAATCGTTGGACAAATGATGCAGCCTTTTCAGCGTTTCCCCGCACCGAGATCTGTAGACCCTGGAACTCCAGGGACAAGTTAAGCTCCTCGTCTTCGCCTCGGGTGGGAGATGAGCGAGTGCTCATTCAAGTAGGCCCTGACTCTTTCAGGAGGTGATGCTGTCCCGGAATCGGCCGAGGACGGAATCCAGGATGGACGTCCAAAGCACCAAATGGTGAACCACTGAAAGCAAAAGGCCTGAGAGTAGGCCTAAAAGGAAAGCCGCGACGACCGATGGAAGGCCTGTCGCAAAGCAGTGGGCCGGGCAGGCCAAACCCCACCAGTGAGTCTGCACCCCTGAAACCAGGAACCTAACCAAGTTAGGGGCCCATTCCATGCACCTTGAGTCTTGAGCGAGAAAGATTGCACGTTCAACCTTAAGGATTGCAATCGCAAGCACCCGTCAGTGTGTTGGAATTGGAGGGCACCAAAATGTGTGTGGGTGGTAGATGCAACCCGCTATCATCTGATCTCTGCTTGCGACCATGGATGAAATCCTTTTGCGAATGTTCAGGTTTGCTTTAAGTGAAAGCTTGCCCATTGCCTCAAGGCAACCCCTCTCCCAGGTCTCTCACTTTTGCACGCAGAATCGGACTCACTTTTGCACAGGTCCATTTACTCCGTTTTGCACACGTGTAAGTCTGAATAAATGGACAGCGTGCAGGATCAACAGCCTTGCAAGATGTAAGCTGTGATTTGGTGGCCATCGATCAATCATGCTATTACCCCCACCCATCCCTTCCCCCAGCCTCCCCACCCTACCTCCCCACCCTTCACACACAAATCGCAACATATCAGGCTTGAAATCCTTGACAGCTCCCACATCTCAGTAGTAGTGCAGAGAGTGTTGGCATGTGGCATGGGAGTGTTTGCGAAAGTGAGTTTTGATGCTGGAAGTGTGATTTGAAAGGCAATTGAATGGCTGTGTGCAAATCTGAGTTTGAGATGTGTGCGAAAGTGAGCTGCCTCCCCTCCCAGGTCCTCGGGACCGTCGGCGGCGTTCTGCCCTCACGTTTCCTGGCGCCATTTATAAAGACATGCACTGCATACCTATATACAGCATGTTGGTGCGTTCAAGTATATATATATATATACATGTATGTACAGTGAAAACCCCCCAAAAAAAATATATATCAGGCAGTGGGTGAGATGTGGTCGTATGATGTGGATAGTTCCCTGAGACACTGACTCATCCCGTGGCCTGAGTTAGCCAGGACTAGCCCGGTAGGTAAGGATGTCTTGCAGGTCCACAAAAAGCAGAAAAATTACACTATCCGAAAGGCGAGACAAAACACCGGAGCTGAGCTGCCAGCGTCGCACGTTCCGTCCCTCTCTACGACTCCCGTCCGATCCGAGAGCCACCCGTTGACTGAGCCGATTAGGTGCAAAAGAAGTTGAAGCCGTTTGTGAACATCAAACGACACTGCCAAGCACACACAGGGCAAACGAGTTTACAGTAGATCAAATCCAGGTTCAAGTCATTCAACAATCATTCAACCTCCTTGCATCGCACAAGTTGCCCGGCTTTTTGCAAAAGTTCTCTGAAGCTAAGTGAAGGTTGAAGGCTAGCTGAACTATGTCACTATGTGCTTTGAAGTGGATCCTTGGACTCTGCCACAGGTGGTCACACAAGCTGGAAGATGTGCAGGATAGATTCATTCAACAAGACTTAACTTTTTGACCATCCCACAAGCCACAAACGTCAGATTAAACGTAGGAGCTCGGGTAGGCACTATCAAGGTGCTACTGAGAGATGCATCACGACCTTGGCTATTCACATGCTCACATCCCAGTGGAATTGAACATCAGCTCAGAGTCTGCTGACTCGGTCGACGACTTTTGCTGCGAAGCCAAACTCAACCTAGAAGGGAAAAGCGCGCAAACATGGAGGACATCTTCAAACTGAAATCAATTTGGCAAAATGTACATACAGGAACACGTTGTGCAAAGGCCACACTGAAGCTCTCACTCATGCCACACTTTTTTGGATTGCACACGGTGCATCAACAACGAAGAAATCGGGTAGGCTGAGCTGCAGCCAAGCAGAACTCAACCACCCATTGATATTTATAACCTGGTTAAACAGCTGGAAACCAAAAATAGAATAAAGTTGCAAACTAGTGAAATGTGGAAGAAACGTGAACAAACTGTCGAAAGAATTGTTGCCCTGGCTCTCATGTATATGATATGCGGGCAATTATGTATGTTGGTTGCTTGGTGTGTTACCTGAGTTGCGCATTTTACTGCGCAACTGTCAGGCCAGCCTTGGGCTCAGCCTGGCGAGATTACTTGTCGGGCTATCTCAAATCTGTACAAACCCCGCAGCTGATCTTTCGTTGCGCCCTAGGGTTCAAAGAAATTGGACGAAAGGTGTTGAAAAGTACGCCTGTTCGTGGCACTGCTGTGCGGCCAGCTGTTGAGTGCGCCACTCAAGGGGTTCGAGAAGCCCACGCGCAACTAAAAAATGCGCGATGTTTGGCGAACCTGGAGGCGTGCAGTGCGCCACTCTGTGGGCACAGTCCAATCTCCCTCATGCAAAATTGACAGGCCTTGAGCCGAGCGTCTGAGAAAAAACGAATTTGGTGCAACCAGAAGAGTACTTCAGGTTGTCGGTTCTTGGCAGCCTGTATGTCTGCAGAGCTGCCATCGTGAAACAACAACGCGCCCCAGATCTCTAGGTCTGGAACTAGGGTCACCTGCAATCGCATGCACTGCACCCTCTGGATGCTGACTATGATACATAGTGCTGAAGGCACAAAGCCTGTGCCGCCTATAGGCACAGCCCTACGAAATATCCTTCAGCTCACCTGGGAGTCTGCACTGGTGTCTGCTTGATGTAGGTGAAGACTGTCTCCCTATCAAAAGACACCGTCTTCTCATGGGACTTTCCAGCCTTTGCAGCTCAGTGCAACATAAAAGTATGTTTTCAATGTTTCCACAGTTCTTCAGTTTCTTGCAGTCCTTTCTATACAAATTGCATAGGCGCTCGCAAACTAGGCGCTCGAACTGGCAAGCTAAGCTCGAGGCTGTTGGCTTGCAGCTCCTGCAAGTGCTTGAGGTGGCTCAAACAAATAGGAGCAAAAATGGGCACCATAAAATGTAACTAGAATATATACAAACCAGTGGCAAAAAAATAGTAGGAGGAAAAAACTGAGCTGTTCAGTCGAGCATCGGACAGGCCCCACCCTTTTTGGATGTTCTGCAGCTGTTGCAAACCAAATGTCCACAGGACGCTGTTGTCAAGCTAGCCTTAGGCAGTCACGTCACCCAGCACCTGTGTCCAACTTGAGTGTGTTTGCCCTAGCTCTTGGTAGTTTCAGACTTGGACCACGTCAGCAGAAGTGGAACACACATAGCATCTCCCATCCTCAGTCACAAAGCGCTCAAGGTTTTGTATATGAGAACTCTCTCTCTCTCTCTCGGCAGCGTCTGGCCACAATTCAGCCGACCGCTGCTGGACCACTCACTCACTCACTCACTCACTCTCTCACTCTCTCACTCTCTCACTCTCTCACTCTCACTCTCACTCTCACTCACTCTCTCTCTCTCGCGCACTCAGGTTAAAGTTCAAGAAAAACGTCGAGTCTTGGATGTCAACGTCTCAATTGTCAACTGCTATTCGGGAGCAGGATAGCTTTGCTTGGAGTGAAGTGCCTTTTCTCCCTCTTTATGGGAACACATCTCTCCTTGTGCAAACGTGAGAGGGTCTGGCAGTGATTTGTGAAGCTTGTGTGTGTGTGTCAACCCCTGTCTCAAAGGGACCTAATCTAGCTATCTATTCTCCTAGACTGTACAGAAACTCATCAACCACCACAATCCTATCCAACTATGGCGCCAGCACCACCACATCACCCAGCACCACACATCTACCCACACCACACAGCATTTCCACCACAACCACAATTTCCACCACAATCACACTACACGCCGCCCTCACCACACTTTCAACCACACTTCGGACATCCGTCCACAACTTCTCATCCACTTTATCCAGTACAACATCCACCCACCGCACCACCGCATACCACCTTGGATTCCGTACAGCGTCCACAACAACCACAACAGCCACCACAACACCCACCTCCGACAACAGCGCAGTCAGCTCCACCACCCACCTCGGATCCACAACTTCCCAACCCTGCCACCATCCCCACGCACACAACCCCACAGGCTGCATCAGACATCACACAAACCAAAGCAAGAGCTGCACCACCTGATCAACCTGCTCCTTCACCACAACAAACATCTCAAGCTACCACTTCAGAACAAGCCATCCCACAGGCCACGTCAACACCCACTCCGCAACCAGCCAATCCAACACAACCCACCAAAATCACTCGCACAGCTCGACCGACGCCCTCTGTCGCACCCACACTCAGCACCACGCGAGGCATTTGGCGAGACCCGGAACGCTCACCACCACGCACACAAGAGCAACGTCGCTATTCAGCATTTCCCGCAGTCCCAACCAGTACTGCATCACAGGCCACCTCCAGATCCAGAACACGCACACGATCCCCATTGCCACGCAGGAGACGCTCTACCACACAATCCATTTCCAGTGCACATCCTCACACCACTGCTTCTCACACACTACCGAATCCACCACAACCACAAAGCCATCAATCTCAGCAACCCCACGCATCACCTCATGACACACCACAGCTTGACAAAACAAAACAGTCACAACAAGCTGCAGCGCCTCCTCAGAGATCTCACCACATCACACTCAAACCCAACCCACATTTCAGCTCTAAGCCAACCACCACAACCACAGCACCTTCTGCACCCACACCACCTACCACCAACACCACAGCGGTCCCTGTACAACGCAGACCTCACAATTTACCGCTACCAAAATTCCAACCACCCACAGATCCAGCCCAATTGGAAACCTTCCAATGGATCAGCCAGCATGCACGCTCGCTGCACGTATACAATGAACCCATCATCTCATACGTGGCCAAAGTGCTCGCAGCAGCCCATCTTAATAGCACCCTCTTCACCGACATGCAACTTCTCACCCATTCAAAGTGGAACGATGACACCAACCGCAACGACCGCCACACCTTTCTCATGTTAACTATCCCAACACTAGCCAGCAGAGGACGCACCGACTCTTCCACCAACAAGGAGAGAAGCCTTAAATATCCCACCGATCAAACACATCTTTGCCGCTCACGTGAGCGAAGAGGGGAACATAATCTCCATCCTTGAGGCCGGCGAGATTGTTCGATCAGTTTTGCACGACGAGCGCAATGTAGGCTTTTTTAGTCAAGCCTTCGAGCTCAGCAACTACGAGGAGCACGATGCTACGGAGGCCGCTAGGGTTCTATTCAACGCCTCCAACATGTCCAAAAACCGCAGTGGGCTCATACTTACTATCAAGGCATATGGCCATGGACAGAAGGTGACGCATGGAGGCGAGTCGGCTGCAAACGACCTATTACTTCGAGGTGAGGGAATCGTGAAGTATACCCCCGGCAAGTGTTGGGCGGTCCACCCCAAGCACTCCCGCATTGAGGGGATAGCGTGGAAGAGTGACTCCAAGCCTCCGCTCAGTTTCATTTGATCCTCTGCGTCACCAATTTGCTCTTCACCAAGGTGTGATACAATGCCATTTTCACCGCTTTATCGTGGTAGGCGCGCGACCACAAAAAATATTCGATCAGTTCCTCTCGCTTCTTTGGTTTTTCACTTCAGTCCGAGTTTTTTTGCTTTAGTTCATGATGATGCAGTAGAAGGACACCAAGTATTGGTTTTTCCTGTCCAACTACCAATTAGAAGTCGCTCACCATCATCCCATGATTGCACCGCTCAACAAGCGATGACCGATTTTGTCTTTCTTGACATCTACTCAACAGAATTCTGTGCCACACTATTTCTGTACAGGTTTTTACTCACTGTTATTACTTCCATCAAGATTATACCTTGCCCCGCAGCCATTTTCTGTATTCAATCTATTGTTCGCGATCCTACCACATCTCAGTTTCCTTTACTCGGACGCTACATTTCGCATTGCCTTTCGAGCTCTACTACAAACTTTGACCATGACATCACCTATAGACATACCGTTGGCTCATCGATTACTGCTGGCTCACTTACAAGCAGCCACCTCCATCGCTACCACATTTCAGAACTTGCCACTTTTTACACCACATCCACAGTCTTCAGACATCCAACCCATACCTGCTCCTCTCCAACACCGACGCCCTTCACCACCATCACACTCAGCCTCACGTCGCAGCCGCAGCCCACCACGAACCACAGGCCTACCACACATGCGCTGCAAGCCAGAACCTTCAACCAACACTACCTCGGACAAACACCTGGCAGCTTTCTCCACAAGCATCACACCCAGCTTATTCACTACACAGCTCTAAAAAGAAAGCTGCGCCAGTGTCATTCAAGGTGCTGCAAATCCCAGGCTGAAAGTCACGCGCCGCAAGGCCCACTTGAAAAGCTGAAAGCTGCTGTTGCTGCAAGCTTCAACTGAATGCTGCAAGCTGCAAACCCCTCCAAATCCATTCTTCAAGCTGCAAGCCCTTGCAAAACAGACTTCAACTGAATGCTGCAAGTTGCAACTCCCTCAAAAAGAAACTTCAAAGTGCACCCTTGCAAAGCCCTTCAAACTGCAAGCTCCAACCCAGGACTCCAAACCCTTCTAACAAAGTATTCCTTCAAGCTGCCAAACCTAGAACCTTTTTGGACACCCAAGCTCAAACTAAGGGTGTGCTTTAAGCTTCTTCAAGCTGTCTGCAATCTAGAAATGCCACCCCTCCAAGCTGTCTTCAACTCTTCTTCAATCTTTCTTTGAAGCCTTTTCTTCCTTCTTAAAAGGATTTGCCTTCAACATCTCCACCACTGTGTTTCCTGCAAGCAAGTGGGGGGTGGTTGAAGCTGGAAGGCAAGGCTCAAAGGCTTCAATATTCCAGATTCTAAAGTGCTACGACTCATTGAACATCTCTTAAACCCCCCTTCCAATGCTGTTGCTGCTGTTGCTGTTGCTGCTTCAGATGTCCATTGAAATTTTGGAGATTTCCATTGAGATTGGATGCCTTCTGATGCAGATTTCCATTAAACATTTGAAGATTTCCATTGAGATTTGATGCTTTTGGATGCCTTTTGATGGAGATTTTCATTAAACATTTGAAGATTTCCATTGAGATTTGATGCTTTTGGATGCCTTTTGATGGAGATTTTCATTAAACATTTGAATATTTCCATTGAGATTTGATGCTTTTGGAGGCTTTTGGATGGAGATTTCTATTAAACATTTGGAGATTTCCATTGAGATTGAATGATTTTGCAGGTCTTTGGATTGAGATTTCCATTGAAATTTAAACAGTTAGTTCTACTTCCATTGATTCATTCCCTTTTATTGTAATTAATATTCCAGATGTCTTCAAAGTTAGGAATTCTTATTTCCTTTTAATTTAATATTGCCAGAGTAGCTCTAGAGGTAGCTAGCTAAGGATTCCTTATTTAATTATCAATTGATTGATTTTCTTATACATTTTTTTGGAGGCCTTGGTTGTTGAGGGGGGGGGATGTGGTGGGGAACTTTTAGACCAATGTGCCGCCAGGGCTCCTTAGCATACTTTTCATGCAAAACCATAAGACTCCCACAAACGACCAGCAAAGCAAATCGACCTAACAAAAAAGTAATTTGCGCGAAACCATGACACACACAAAGCAAAACAATGCTTCATATTTTTTTAACCATGCATCATCAAAAAGTACATACAGACGCAAACTTGTGATTTTTTACCTTGAAATGTTAAAGTAAAAAACCACAAGTTTTGTAAAAGAACCTGGATAAAAAGGACAACATAGAACCAGACTCATCCTTACCAGAGCTCTCCCTGAAGGAAAAGAACATAGAAATCCTTTCTGCTAAATGGATACCGCTTCGTTTGATGTCTGTTTTTAAGCTGGTGACCTGGATTACCTGAACTTTGGATTACCTGAAACTTCACAATATGTTACAAACAGGCGATTTGTAAACTATTTTAGTAGCACCACAAACGTTTTAAATGCGAATGCGGGGGCGAAAAACATTAGGTTTTACATTTCAGGAGAGGATAATACCTATTTGGATTTGAGTTCAGTAAGGTTGTTTGCAACTTTGCAAAATAACGATCGAACAAGACACCATTTCTTACGTCCATTAGGAGGCTTACATGCCTTTATTCAACGATACAGAGCAATAGTAGGAGGTCAAATGGATCGAAATATTGTTGAATACAATAGACACTGTGAGTTGTATGTTAGAGACATGGGTGACATAGAGATGTCAGCTAACCCAAGATGGGACGCTGACTTTCATGACTATGCTACAGTAATGGTTTGGATGTATTATTGCAGGCTACTACTGCTGGTGTTACTCCAACCCCCGGTGTAGTAACTGTATCCCCTGACGGTGATAAAAATGAATGGGGTAGAATAGATAAAATATACAGTATACAAGACACTCATTGACAAGAATTTCCGGCGCTAATGGTAAAGCCCGATTCAGCCATAAGCCTGTTTGTGGGTTGATGCAATCAAACTACTATTTACCTTTGAGGTATGCGCCTTTGGAATGAGAATTCACAATTGTTAATGATGAATTGGTACCTATTGTAGAACCACAAGGAGGCGCAGTAGGAAACCCGAACACTCAAACTGACAAACAGGGGTATTACTTTCAAGCAGCTAACACTTCTACACAGTGGGAATTAAACAATGTTATTATCAGAGCTGAAGTAATGACTTTAGACAACACTGTTAATAACAACATAGTAAAACATTTGTTGGACGGTGAGTCACTAAAACTGGTCTTTCCTATGTATCACACACTGACACAAACCTTCAACACAGGAGGCGGTGAATTGGATATGAACATTGTTAAGTCATCATTCAAACTCACAGGAGCATTCAGTACTTTATACAGAACACCAGGAAATGGAACTATCAATGCTAACTATTTGCCAGACAACTATGTTCATAAGCGATGGAACTACTTTTACAAGTCTCAAATTAACTCATTCATCTGGGACAATGGAGCAGTAGCAAATCCTCAAGACCAAGGCAAAGGTTTCCAAGACTATGGTAGAAACTTATAATGGCAAATCCAGTTAGGCAACAAAAAGTATCCAGAGTTTGAGGCACAATCACTATCATGCAGAAACCTTCTACTATTTGCGAGGAGCCATACGTTACATGAACCCGGACCAAGATGCATTGATTTTCAGTTACAGGCAATACAGAGAAAACACATTTATTATTGGTATGTCATTTGAAAAGATGGCTGACGTCAACTTTACTGGAGTTAACACAAAAATGGGTAGTTTAATGACTATGAAAATCCGCCCTACTGAAGGAACTCTAAACACTACACCCGGTGATAGCACTAACGCAATTTATGCTGAAGACATTCAAGAGGTTTTTACCCACCTTATTAGTGCAAGCGTGTTAGAAATTTGCGAACGCGGGTCTGTGGTATACGATTAAAATAATAAGTCTACATTATTAATATATTTGTCTAAAACAAAATATATTAATAATGTTTAAGTATCATAAACACAACAACAAAACAGGCACTAAAGCACATCTTCACAATTTTTTAATAATTTTTAGTCCATTTGATATGAGAGATACAAGTTATCTGGAGCATTTACACAAGGAACTTAAGTTAAGAAATGCAAGAGAGGGCATGGTAGCATTAAGAAAGGACATGATACAAGAACATGCTAGGTCAAAGTATCAAAATGAACTGGACAGGTTGAGAGGTGAAGTCCAAAGAGACAACCTACCGCACAACACAAAAGAACACAGCATTAAGCAACCTAAAGGCCTGTTTTTTCATAAATATATTAACATGTTTACCTAACATATTAATATATGGCAACTATGGCATTGGAAATGATAAATCCTTATTCAAAAAATGAACTGAAGAGGCGACCAACATATGATGAAATAGCAGGGTTGATAGGAGAAAATGAAACATTAACTGGAAGCCTTCCAGACAGAAGGGCTACATTTTTTAAAGCAAGTCCTGAAGGTAGCTTCTTTGACGGCGTTTGAAGTATTGAAGGAACAAAAAACAGAATACAAGAGAGACAGATGAGAGAACTATTATTGAGACACAATTTAGGAGGTGGAACAGTTCATGTTGAAAGGATGAGGCAACAGAGTAGAGACACAACCCCAATAGAAGCAGAGACGCCAAGAGATGACAACGTTAATAATGCATCCATTCAAGCACAACTACAAGAAAGAGCCAGAATGGCACAGGAGAGAAAACAACAAGGACAAGCGCACCAAAGTTTATTAAGTAGGAGCGCCACACCTGTTATTGATATGATATTTGGTGGATTGAGTAGAACAAGTAGCAGAGTAGGAACGCCAATGGCTCAACCGGTGCCACAATTAGCAATTGATTTAACACAAGACAACCAACAAGCAGAAGATGAAGTAGAAATGATGACAGCAAGAGAAGAACGCGAAGCCCCTGAACCCAAACAAGCAGTATTAAGAACCATTAGCTATAGATTAAATGTAGGAACTATGAGCGCAGAAGCATTGAAATTTCAATTGTTTTTGAGAGGCTTTGATGTAGATGACCCAGAGAATGAACTACCAACAAGAGCAAAAGGCAAAGGAGGAGGCAAAACAACAAAGCAATATTATGTAGATGTTGATATGATGCAAACCGGTGTATGGCAAAGAAGAATTGAATCAGAACTATTGAAAAGCAAAATGAAAGAATACAGAAACAGACACAGCGCAAGGGGAAGTGAAATGGCATAATTAAGAATAGAATCTAATTATTATTAATCATGATTTTAGTACACAATAGACTGAAGAAACACATATAATAGATGATGATGAACACTTACATTATTTTTAAATAAGCCAACAGAAAGAAGAGAACGAAGTAATGAGATAGAATCTGAAGATGAGGCAACACAATTCCCAGAGATAGAGAACAAACAAACGCAAACCGATAAGAAAATTACGTTTGACAAAGAGACTGAAACAGTAGATAAATTAAACCGGATAATAGGAAACTATATTGTGAAGATGAGTTCAAAGAACTTCAAAAGTTTAGAGCCATCAAGTAGTGATTTTGAGCCATCAAGAAGTGATAAGATGGTAGAAGCTTTTACAAAAATGATTGAAAACCCTAGCAGTAGTAGCAGTGACAGTGAAGGCAATAGGTGATGTTTCAAAAGACATAGAGGGAAATTAAAGATGGGTTTTAGATTGGCAGAAGTAGCAGGAAATACAGCTATGATGGGTGGCAGTGCTTTATTGTCAGCGATTGATTATTTGACCCAAGCAGAGAAATTACAATGATAATGAAGAGGAAGTTATAAGCGTGCATTCTTCACCTGCAGTGAGTGTCCATAGTTCTCCACCACATTCAGTAGTAAATGTTTCATCAAGCAGTTCATCACACAATCCACCCATGGTAGCACATCCAACAGACTTACCAATACCTACATCATCAAGCTCATCAAGTAGAAGAAGTAGTAGCGCTTCTGCTTCTGGTTCAGCATATCCAACAAATAAGAATAACAAATAAGTAAATATTTTTTAATAGTAAAATCATTTTGGAACCACCATCAGTATTTGCCTCGTTTCACTGTTGGTGACAGGTATCCTTTTTGGAACACCCCGTTCTTCTCTCTTCTTTTGTTGTCTGAGGCGGTCTCTGTCCCTCAACTTTTGTGCATATTCAGGGTCTTCTCTTCTCCTTTTCTTTTCGTAAAGCGCCTGAAAGATTGACATCTGCACTTTAATTTCATCCAGTGTTAGGTCCGGTCTTCAATGTTTAATTGAGTAGTCATTATATCTTAATGTATATAGTTAATATGTCTTTATATATATTCCATGTTAACGATACTAAATAATAAATAGTTTATAACATTAAATGGTTTTTGTTTTAAAGCTTTAAGCTTATTATATATCAATATAAAGTATTATATGACAAAAAATATCTATAGAAAAAACATATTACCAGTTTAAGGAACATAAGAGACAGGAAAAGAGGCAGGGTTGACACTGCTACACTTCCAAAAATCAATACTGTTATTGACCTTTATGAGGACAGGAAGATTGTCCAACATGGCACTGCTGAAAAATTGATAGAAGGTGTCACTGCAACCAATGACAAGAACCTAAAGAAGGGAGTGAAAGCCTTTGACAAAGCAAGAAAAATATGAAGATGCGGTACCAATAGGTGAAAGAGAGAAAGTAAAAAAGGCAACAGAACAGGCGGTAGTAGGAAGAACGAGGGCAGTAGTAAACAGGAGAATTAGACAAAAAATTAGCCCAGAGGCACTCAAAAAGTTCTCAGACACGCTCACCAAAACCTTCAGAGAAAAAGTGTTAGCCAACAGAAAGCTGTATGTTGTCAAATACATGCTTTTTTCAACTGATAATAGGTCAGGTGCAAAGAAAAACAGTTTTATAAATGATGGGCGCAGATACTATCCAATAGTGGTACCAAACACTGTAAGGACAGGAAATGTCAAAGCTCAGAAGTTCATAGAGAGTATGGTCAAGGTAAAGGTGAACAGGTTTTCTGACAGAGCAAGGTTCAAAAGAATGATGGCTATAATGAGGACTGATAAATCGTTTGAAGAATTGATGGAGGGAGAGTTTTATCATTATGTAGATTTATAAGGATTGCGAGTGCTGAGCTGATTGATGAAGATGATGCCAACTATGACATCTTCGCTGATGAACTCACCAACTCAAAAACAAATGTGAGCATTTTCAATCAATACATTCAAATCGAAGTGAACCCAGACTGTTTAAGGTTCAAGGATGCTATCAAGAAAAAAAGACCATATTGAAAATGAATGTTGGATGAATACATTGCTAGACCATTATGCGGATAGACTGATGAGACATAAAAGGGGGAAGCTGGCTAAGAACCTGACCAGAGAAGCCATAATAAAAAAAATTTAGGAAGGGTGATGAAGAGTTTAAAACGAGAGGGGCATCAATATCTAACATGCATAAGGTCTTCAAAGAATTCAATATTAAGGCTAGATTATATGACATTGATGGCAAACAGATTTACAGACATGACCCCGAAGACTTTAACAGCTGTAGAATTGCAACCTTCAATGCTTTAGTCAAAAACAGTCAGGTATGCACACTAAATCATAGTTTAGAAAGCCTGAAGGCTAAAACTAAAGATGAGAACCCCAACAACCTGAAAATTTGCAACAACTACTTTATCAACAACAAAAAGGAAGCAATGAAGTATAGGATGATAGAATCTATAGACGACCTGCTTAAAATGAATGAAGAAGATGAATATAACATGATATTGAAGGAAAATGATTTGGATAAATTTATGTTTGATTTAACGCAGGCTGGGTATGAACCATTGATTAGATACGGGGCAGGCAAAGTGGTGAATGTCAAAATGAACCTGACATTTAAGATAGGTAAGAAGCAGAAAAAAGATGATTACACTATAGTGAGTCAAGACTTAAACACAGACAAGATTGATGAAGACATAGCAGTAAATACAGAGGAGAAATATAACAGAGTTAGTGATGAGATGTTCAAGTTTCATAAGAAACTTATTTCTGAAAATCATAAATCAGACTACAATGAAACCGATGTAAAAATATTGGATGAGAGCAGGACAATAGTAGCAAATGGTCAAGTCAAATTGATGACAATAAAGAATGGCTACCTACATCGTGACCGTATAAGAGATAGTGAGACATGCAGTATTGACAAGAGGAAGCATTCACTCATTCAGCCAGTGAGATTCCTAACATTCCTGTCTTCGGGGAGTTTGATATTTGGAAGCCCTATGATTTGGAATGTGATTCTTGAAATCTGGGCGATTATACACTGTATTTAGTTCAGGCATGTCATGGAAACATATTCTTTAACAAAAAGTTTAACTTGGTTTATGGTTTGCATCTGAAGAAGTTAGCCAAGAGAGGAGTAGTTATGACAATATTATACTATAAGACGCCTTCTCATGTACACAAGGTGAAGTATAAGAAAGCCATTGAATAATTATATAATGCAAAAATCAGTGAAGATTAAACGTCAAACAATATGATTAAGAAGACCATTGCAAACATTACCTTTGGTCTACTAGAAAAGGGCTACAACAAATTAAATAAGAGCAAGATTTTTGATAGTCTTAAGGAGGCACTCTACTATCAGAACAAGTATGGGGGCAAAATCTAAACCTTAGATGATGTTGAATATGAAGAGGTGGATGGGCGGGGTGACCCCAAAGAAAGAAACAGAACAACTAAACATTACTAATTTCAGGACAGAAGCAATTAATGAACGGGTTTCGGTATATTAAATAACTGCTGTTGCAAAATCATAACTACAGTATGTATGATGCAATGGAGAGGCTTAAAGAAAAGGGCATCAACGTATATGCTATAAAAACTGATGCACTACACATAGCCAAGACAAACTTAAAGAAGGCTAGGAAGATACTAGAGTTTGGAAGGGAGATTGGCAACTGGAGAGTTGAAAAGATGATGGTAAAATATTCTTCTGGCTGGTATGCATGGAAACATAATGAGTTGATAAAAAAGCCGGCGTACAAAAATGAAAGTATTGAAGTAGAGGAGGAATGGAACACATAAGAGATATGTGAACACAAAATCAGAAAGAAGAGGGTGATGATTAGAGCCAAATATGCAGAAAGTGGTAAGAGTTATATAGGCAAACATCTGGAGAAGATGGGCTACAAAACTCTATTTATAGTTCCTCAGGATATGTTAACACAGGATATTGAATGCGAAGCGGTGACATTGAATGTGTTCTTTGGCATTGGCATTGATAAAACAAACAGCCTACCAAAGTATGATTATTCAGGGTTTGATGCAATAGTCTTTGATGAAATCTATATGTCTTCACCTTTCATATTGAACAAGATAAGGCAGTTTACCCTGAAGAATCCTAGTAAAATTATCATTGGAGCAGGTGATGTCAAACAACTTCCAAGCATAGAGCCTTATACTAACTGTCAGAATGTTGAAGATTATGTTGATAATTGTATTGACATAATATTTAAACATAACATCTTTTTAAAGACATGTAAGAGAGTAGGGGGCAAAGACACTGAAGCAGGTCAGAGGAACATATATGATGACCTTTGGATTAAAGACATGAAGATTTCAGATTGGGTAGCTAAGCATTTTAAGTTTACAACTGATATTATGGTGAGTGAAAACAACATAGCTCATACCAACATCAGGTGCCAAGCTCTGGCACATGAAGTCAGAAAGAGACTAGGCAAGAAAGATAAATATGAAGCAGGTGAGATTTTGATATGCAGACTTTACAGACATGAAAAGGAAGGGAAGTTTAATGTGAATATCAGGTGGAAGATTTTAGAAGTGAAGGGTGGAATGATAAAGATACAGGACATTAAGGATGAAGAAAATATAAGAGTTATAAGTGAGAAAGTGGCAGACAAGCATTTTCAATAAGCATATTGTGACAGGGGACATCAAAAAGCGGCAATATAACAATACATGAGTGGCAGAGAACAGAGTTGGTGAGCAACGAGTGTTTAAAAATTTAAAAAAAAATAAAAAAATATAAATCGAAATCTTTTGTATTTTTTAAATTTTTCAAGGCTCCGAAAAAATTTTAAAAATTCAAAAATTTTAAATCGCAATCGTTTATATTTTTGAAATTTTTGAATTTTAAAATAGTTTTTAAAATTTTCAAATCATCTGGAAATCTGGTGATCTCTGAGAACAGTCCTACGATTTAAATTTTTTAATTTTTCTAAATTTTCGGAGGCTCCGAAAAATTTTAAAATTTTTAAAATATAAAAGATTGCGATTTAAATTTTTTAAATTCTTTAAATTTTTCGGAGCCTTGAAAAATTTTTAAGATTTAAAAATATAAAAGATTTCGATTTATATTTTTTAAATTGTTTAAATTTTTCGGAGCCTCCGAAAATTTAAAAAATTTGAAAAAATTTAAATCGGACTGTTCTCAGAGATCACCAGATTTCCAGATGATTTAAAAAATTTAAAAAAATTAAAGAAACTTAAAAAATTCAAAAAAAATAACAAGAAATCTTTTATATTTTTTATAATGTTTAAACTTTTCAAGGCTCCGAAAAATTTTAAAAATTTAAAAAATTAAATCGCAATCTTCTATATTAGAAAATTTAAAAATATAAATCGAAATCTTTTATATTTTTGAAATTTTGAAATTTTTCAAGGCTCCGAAAAATTTAAAAAATTTAAAAAATTTAAGTCGCAATCTTTTATATTTTTGAACTTTTTTAAATTTTTTAAATATTTTTGA
>CAXAMN010005113.1:1345372-1371616 GCA_963970005.1 Durusdinium trenchii | reverse complement strand
TATATTTTAAATTTTTTAAATTTTTCGGAGCCTCCGAAAATTTAAAAGATTTAAAAAATTTAAATCGCACTGTTCTCAGAGATCACCAGATTTCCAGATGATTTAAAAATTTTAAAAATTTAAAATTTAAAGATTGCGATTTAGTTTTTTTAGATTTTTAAATTTTTTCGGAGCCTTGAAAAATTTAAAAAAATATAAATACAAAAGATTTTGATTTATATTTTTAAAATTTTTTAACCTTTTTGAATTTTTTAAAGTTTAAATCATCTGGAAATCTGGTGATCTCTGAGAACAGTCCTACGATTTAAATTTTTTAAATTTTCGGAGGCTCCGAAAAAAGTAAAAAATTTCAAAAATATAAAAGATTGCGATTTAAATTTTGAAATCTGAACATATCAGACGACAGCCCAATTTAAATACTTTATTTTTGATATAGTATATAATTATTAATCTATATATTTAAATATGTTAGCTTAAATTATCTCAAGGCAGACTGCGCGGCACATAGGGTATACTCTTCCCTCTTACGGGGGGGGGGTGGGGGGGGGTTTATAAATCAAGGGACTACATTAACTGATGGAAGCATCGACTGCCACTCGCCATTGGAGACCAGCCCAAAAAGCAAACATGGTTGTTCCATCACACTCTCCATAGTGCTTGGTCAAAGCCCAAAGGACTTGGTCTTGTTTGGTAGGTAGCATAGAAAATGACGAAGCGCTCGGCTCCCAATCCCATGAAGGAAACCTTTTCCGGATGTCAAAAGATTGCGAGGGATCGCAAATATCTTCCTTTGTTTTGCAGCACCTTGATGGCTATGTCCGTACCTATTCGTTGGTTCAACAGTGCTAGTTGCGCTTGCCGAGTAAAAACTTCTCGTTTTGCCGTTTCAAACAATACTGGATCAACTGGAGCAGACGAGTTTGCCAGCTCTCGAGCAATCTGGTCTGCAATACGATTGCATCTCAAATGTCTCAACTGGATACCAAGTGCCTGACCAACAGTTTCGTTCACTTCATGAAGCGGTATGTGATCGGATTTGTGAGCAGGAACCCACTCGACACGGATAGGCTCTGGATGGAGTGCTACACGATTCTGCCATATGTGAAGCAGCGCCTTCCACCAGACAATATGACTCCAGTGAGGAGGGATTGTACAAGTCTGTATTAGCTCTGAAAAGCGGTCGAAATACGAACCGGACCGGAGCTCCGGGCCGAAGCAATCAACACTGCATACATCCAGCACACCCCCCCCACCACCACCTCCACCACTACGACTGCCATTACATCCAGTGCCAGCTCCTACTCCTTCTCCACCATATCCAGACAATGGAGGCTGGGAACCCAGTGATGATGAAAAACTCGCATCACTAAAACTCAACAAGCGAGCTCGTCCCAGCTGGAAGCAGATAGCAAAAACTCTCAACATAACTCCTTTTGATTGCAAAGGACGCTGGCAAACACTACAGATACTCTACACCCCCCAACCACTGGACGGCACAGACACTACATCGACAGCTACTGCCACAGTCAACCAGCCTCGTACCAGAGACGCCTCTACGATGACATCCAACACTGTAGCATCCCCTGACCGCACAACAGCGGCACCAGAAGCAGAAGCGCCACATCAAGATCCATGATGTACCTGATAGAGAAGTATGTCACGATCATGCCACTGAGAAGCTTCTTTCTTGGACTGTTTCCTGGACTATTACTTTACCATTTTCTGACGATATTTCAATTGCAGCTTACAGTTATTGCTACATATTTTGGTCGCGAGCAACAGACTCCAACACGAGAACACCACCACACATCTCTTCCACAGTCGCAGCAAAAAGAACCGATGCAGCCATCCTCCTTTTTGACAATTTCACACAACACTCAGCTTCGAATTAGAATTCCTTTGCGTCGACGTTCTTTCAGTTCTGTACAGCTTTGCCGAATTCACTCACGCATGCTCACGAGATGAGACTCTCTTCTCGATTGTTGCCTTTTGTGGTTTTCAAATTTCCTCTCGCAGGTTTTCAACTTTTCATGATGCTATTGAATCAATTCTTTTCATGTCCTGCAGCTGTGCTTATCAATCATTGCTCAGCCTTCGCCGTGTACAGCCATCAATCGTTTGCCTATGGACATGGATATGACCGCCGCACCAGATGCTCAACTTATTCCACAACTACAAGACACTAATATCCAGATCAACCGCTTAATGGTCCAGCAGCTCAATCGACTCAACGACACCATCAAACAGTTACAACTCACAGATGTTGCCAACTTCAGGCAGAATCCCAGCGTCCAGAGTAGAACACAGCAGCTACAAGCTTTGCTACCCATCATGAAGACAGCTCTTGAACGTCAACAAGCCTTCTACCACCAATGTCTCAAACTACGTCACACACGCACCACCCTACAACACCAAGTTCTACGACTCGCCACCAATTTGGACAATCCAAAGTCACAACCCTCCACTGCCATTGTTGACCGTTCCAATACACCACCATCCCCCACCGTCACATCCGCGGCGATCACACAGAAGCCCCACTTTCCATCCACCATTACAACTCCAAGAACGCAAGCACTCTACACACCGCACCACTTCCACACCTCGCACTACACTGCGCTCATACACTAGCACGGCATCTCAACATTCACACCATCATACAGGCAAACATCGCCACCGTACCACCACACGCTCAGCCACACCTCCACGACACAGACAACACACACGCCAGGCATCTCACCAGTCCAAGACAACTCGACGAAAAAGACGAGCTTCCACCAAACGCCATGCCAGGCGTTCTCGTTCTCCTTCAAAGCAAACCACCTCACACCACAAACGCCACCACCACCACAAGCGTCACACCACACGATCCAGATCTTACAGACGCTCTCGCACTACATCACACCATCCCAAGACCAGCCATCAACAGAACAACAGTCCACTTTCTCACAGCAGCATACCACAACGCAGATCACTTCACCGATCCGAACGCAGATCTCAGCGCACACCCTCTCAAACAAAGACATACTCTCCCAGTCGCCACACTGACCGACCGACCTCACGACATTCCTCCAGAGCATCTCGCACTCCGACTCCACAATCACCGCGCACACCACAACAACATCTCAGCCCTACTGAAGAGACCAGCGACAGTGTATTTGCTCTTCAACACTCTCCATCCGACAAGACTACATCTAACATCACCCAATTACCCCACAAAACCACTACCGCCAAACAGGCTCCACTTACAAACCCACCGCACCTCTCACCAACAGCAACGCCACCACCACCACCACCACCACCACTACCTTCCAAGCTACAGCCACCACACAAAGCACCACCAATACCACCTATTACACGACCCAACACACCACCCACAGTTTCACCGGCCACACGACCGGCACAGCCACCTCACGCAGCACGACCAAAACAACCACCATTTCCACCTCCGCAACGCCTGCTACATCCTCGACAACCAGACGGAGCTCAAGAAGCATGAGCGGCACACAATCTATCCAACATATGCTACCTTGATTTAGACAAAAACTCAACACCACAGCAGATCACACGACCACGGAATCTCCTATTCATTTCCCTATATATATACTTCAGATTTTGCAATGTTACAGTCTTTTCAACCACCCATGCACACCCACACAGCAGACTCAGTACATGGACACCAGCTCGACTCCGATCAAGAGTATCAGGAGGTTTCACCCGGCGTGTTTCACCCTTCCTTTCAAAAATTTGGTTTCTTTGATCTATTGGACTGGCTTTGATTATTCAATGAATGATTGCAAGATTGATTCACCAGCTTCGCATTGCTGTTATTTCTATCGCTGTGTACAGCTCCCGACACTACCATTCACGATCTACAGTAACCCCTCAGGGATTGCTACAATTTCACAAAACCACCTCACCATTTACACTTTTTGCAATTCTTCACACCACACTCTGTCTCTTCACCAGCCATTTCCAACTCAAATCCACAACGATCGACCTTTTTGTTTCTTTTCTTGCCTTTCTTCTTGACGACATGGAAGCAGCCTTCTGGCACTGGGCTCACAACACTCCCGCGGCGCACCTCTATGGCATTTATACCTCTCAGCATAGCTTCCGCCTGGGCCTTTACCACAGCCGTGAACAACTGCACTCTCTCCAACAAACGATGTATTTTGACGATTCAATATATCCTCACTTACCACAACCTCTACTTGATCGCATTCTATGGATCCGTGCCCTTGTCAACCATGCCACTGCTGATTTGACCGCAGCCCTCGGACACATTGACGCCATTAGTCAGATGTCACTCAGACAGCTCAAGGGAAAAGGCAAAGGCATTCCGCCTGTACCATCAGATCCAGCCGACGATCCCATCACCGGTACATCACAAGCTGACCTCATACATCCCTACACGAACCACAGCACCCTACAAGACAACACCCAACAGGACACCGCACAGCCAACGACGACCATCACTCCACAGGACTCTACTCAAGCAAACACAACACCACCACCAGCGACACCTGATTTTCCTCACACCCACCATAACATTCAACACTCCGCACCGGGACCACGCCCACAGCAAACTTACACATGTATGCGGGCAGCAAACAGTTGTATCTCACCTCCACGTCCAGTCAACCTCTTTCCATCACCCCCACCTACCACCACACCACAACAGTGTGATCCCACTCAGATTTACAGTGCGCACATCCCTCTTCGAGGACACGCCACACTCACACCTGCCGGACCACCTACAGCATTCCCACACAACTTTCAGCCAACATCCAACACACCCACCTTTCTCTATTTCCCACCACAAACCAACATACGGCCTAATCACCCCGAAGCATCCTCAGGCCCAGAAGGCCCCTGGTGGGACGCTGCTGGCTCGGCGCCCTAACTATTTTGACTTCACTGAGGAGAAGTTTCGCAGTCAGATCCACGAGACTCAGCTATTGCCACGGTCAGCTCAACACCACCTACTTAGCTGCTCACTCTGACTCGGGCTATGAACTTTCATCAGGTCTAGCTAGTGACCACTTTCAGTTTTTATACTGTACAGACACATGCCAACAAGCGACTCCAGCGAAAATCCCTTGCTTCGCGACTTTTTCAAAAAACTATACAACCCTATACTCTATATATCACGACTTCAAGGCCACCTGGTACACTACTACTACACACATTGATTCCACTGTATCCCTTCTACTCTTGACTGCAGTTGCTGCCACCGATTAGGAGACAGGACACAACATGTACACTTGTTCTTTTCTGGTTTCATTTTGCCCGACAATTTTCAACACTTTCAACACTGTACTATTCCTGATTTTTTCACAGTTGACTCCTGTCATGGAACGTCGAGACTCCAGCGCTTCTTGAATTCCGCAAGCCACAGTGGTTCGAACTTTCAATTATCATCAGCATTTCAACTTTCGAGCAATTTCGCCATCAGGCACCTTTTGACATCACGATCCCCACCATGGACGCACATCAACAATGGTGGCACCACTACTACTCTGCCGCAGCTCCCAGCGCGGGCTACGGACCGCTGACCAATGCAGTCCGTCACCATGACCAACACCCTTACCACATCCCCGCTGCACCCACTACCGAACCCAACACCACTGCCACACCATCACTTGCCACAGCCTTTCCACCAGAACCACTTCCCCCACCCCCTACCACGCCCCAGCAGCCCCCACCACCGCTGGGATTCGTGCCCCCCAACGCCCAACATCCCAGACACTTGGACACCAAGCGACACTCACCTCGATACAAATACAGTACGTGGACAAACTCTGATTCGCACCATACAACCAACTCAGTGGTCCAGGAAGCACAACCTTGCAGGACAACCTGTCCTAGATATCTTTCCATGGCAGCTCAGCCGTTTCGGCTTACAAGATCAGAGTCTCCGCACGCTATCCCAGGGCCGCTACACTGGCATTGTGGCCACCAGATCTATCGCTGAGGCAGTATTCACTTCCCAACTCCTCACCGAGATCCGCGCCCATAACCTGGACATCGACAACATCGCGGAGTAACTGCACCAACAAGCACATCAACCAGTCCCCAACAAAACCACAGATGCCAAACAGTTTATACAGCCTTTGATTTCCCGCGTCACAGATTTCTTACGAGGACTCACACCCCCAGCGGGAGAAGGCACAGCACTTCGCAAACTCCAACAACAGACAGACCGCCTGCACCAACAAGAAAGTGAACTCCAACGAGCCCGGGATAAGCTCAAGACTCACGGCATTGCGCTTACTCCCACCAAACCAGGCGCCATCCCCACCACATCCACACTACCACTCACAGCACCCACAGCTCTCACGGCACACACTATTCTCAACCCCACTTCACAAACCTTGCAAGACAATTCACCGGCCAACTATACCCCGGCTGGCATCCAAGAACGGCTCAAGACGCTACCACCGGCAGCTCAGACACAAGCTACCAACATCATGCAGATTCTTCGAGACAAGCGCATCAACAAAGAACAGCTCCAAGAAGCCGCAACCACATACGGGATTCCTCTGACTCGGGTCCTCAAGCTGCCACCGAAATCACTGCAGCAGCTCGTGGCAGCTGGTTCAGCACTTGCAGCTTGACTCGCACATCAAGCATTGCACCAACCCAACCGCACTATACACAGCACCTCACCACTTTACACACTGCACCCTCACATTTTGTTACTTTACACCGTTTATTGACAAATCTTACGCTATGTTCCCCATCAGCCTTATACACCTTACATGCCTTTTTGCATTTCCTTCACCTACACATCACTCCAACAAGTGGAGATCACGGCTCACCCAACTCCACGTAACGCGACACACTTACCACTTCCACACTTACACACATACATCGGATCCACAAGCATCAGCATACCAAAACGAGAATATAACCGCCATGCCAAACTCAAACAACTACATAACAACCATCCGATTTCAGCAGAATTGTCCCTCCGCTATTGGCATTCCAAAAACAATCTCCACCACTATAGCACTATCTACCTCTCCCACCACGACACTTACGATCAAGGACTTACGAACACCTTCACATTCAAGATTGGCAACCAACACTCAATTGGCCTTACATTCAGCGACACCTCCACTTAAAAGCATCCGGCTGGCAATTTGCCAAACACCGCACCACCTTTACACGCATGTCCACACACAAGCGACTCTTTCAACGACTCAGAAGATGTCAGAAGACCATTAAACAACCCAATCTACACACTAGCCAACGCACTCACGCTCTCACAGTTCTACGAGAACTCAGCAAACACACTCGCTCCTCCTTTGAAACAGCCACAGCCATCCGCAGCGGTCAATACACAGACCCGGAGATTTATGCCTCTCGTCGCATGGCAGCAAGCCTTGAAGAACCTGATCGATCACGAGTACTACATCTTATACACTCAGCCCTCAACTTCCGCAACCTTACCACACCCAAAGCCAACAAACCTTTCACAATTCCTTTTCTATCACACACCAACTTTTCCTCGGACACCGAGAAGTGGCTCCGCACTCTTGTTCAACACCACATGCACCACGTCATACCTTTCCACCCACCTACAACAAAACTTCGAGAAGCAGCTCACAAAACATTACGACTTTACAACCACAAACAGTGGGAAGATTTTTTCACCGCCCAACCGTCTGCCAACGACATGCCGTGCAGTTGCTCCCACATGCACACGCTGCTAAAATCCACTCACAACACGAAGATGCACGACGGCCATTATGTATTGACTCTGGACGACCTCCAACTCCCTAGCCACCTCCAACTCTTTTTACAAGCCAACATGAACAGCACATACTTTCCCACAAAAACACAATATCTCCACCACTTTCACAGCCAGCTTCTCCAGTGGCTTCGCCACCATGGTCTACCAACATCCCTCCACCACCACTGTCGACCTTTTCTACAACAACAATGGAAACAACACATCGCCAGCCTTCACCACACACCACGTTTCACATCACGCAACGTCACACAGCTACAACAATTTCTCACAGACAAACTTGTCCTCCACCACGCCGATCACGAGCTACAGAACCTCAGGATCTTCTGCCCCCAGCACTACTTTCACGGCTGCCTCACAACATGGAACACACCACAACTCTTTCTACCACTACCTCAGTTCACAGACCAACAGCTTCACACACTACTCACCCAATCTTTTCCAGCCCGCATTCGACGAGCCTACCCCTGGGGATTCAGAAAACAATTCTACACCCCACATGGGGTTTTCTTAAAACAGAAGAAATCCTGGCGAAAAGGTCGAACAGTTATCAGCTATTTCAGATCTATAGCCGGCACTCTCCTACGAGCAACGTCCAAAGCACTCGACATTATGCTTCTCCACCTCCTGCCTCAGCATCCAGGCCAACTCTCAATTCCCAACTTATGGCAACAAATTCACACTCAT
The DNA here is from genome assembly GCA_963970005.1 of Durusdinium trenchii. Lineage (NCBI taxonomy): Eukaryota > Dinophyceae > Suessiales > Symbiodiniaceae > Durusdinium > Durusdinium trenchii. The sequence continues at coordinate 1,363,173 of CAXAMN010005113.1, read as the reverse complement.
TTCCATGACACACCGGAGGACATACACCTCACAGCCATCAACGACGACCTCGTCGGCTTCTTCAACAGCATTCCACAACATCGGCTGGTGGATGCCGTCATCAGCCTTTGGCGCACACAACACTCCACCACCACTCTCACCATTCACGTCCAATTCACCGGCAATCCCATCCAACATTCCCACATCGGCAGGCATTACATTCACCATCCACAACAACACACCATTGACACCCAACATATTCCCCTCATTGTTCAACATGCTTTTCAAGGCATGCAACTCCTACTACAAGCAAATACAAGGTGCAGGCATCGGCAGCCAACTCTCCCCAGCACTCTGCAATGTTGCCACCACACTCATTGAACACACCTGGCACACCACCTACCACACCTTTCTACAGCAACCCAGCCTTCACTTGTTCAACACACGCTACGTTGGCAATCGCTACATCCTCCTCAACGAACACTTTCGACAAACACTCCCTATCACCACACTCGCCCATCCCGATTTTTACGAACATCCGGTGGAAATAGAGCCAGTAGACGATGACCATCTACTCGGTTTCCACATTGACCCACTCAACAGAACAATAACCTTTCAACTTCCCACACACCCGTGGCAGATCCGCGATCCACAATCTGCCGGGAGTCACAGACTCCGGCTTTCAGGCCTACAATCTAGACATCACACCCTACGACAGTATACATACCCACAGCACTTGGCGCAAACTACCTCACAACAGTTGGCGCAGCTCTACATGACAAAAGGTCATTCCAAAGAACATTGTGCTGCAGCGCTGCGGCCCCGTCGTGAGAAAAAGTCAGCTTGCTTGCTACAGTCCGTTGAACATACCACTCGGTTGCTTATGACCATCTATGCTAGCTGCGCCGGTATCGGCTTTCTGTGTGTGTGTGTGTCAACCCCTGTCTCAAAGGGACCTAATCTAGCTATCTGTTCTCCTAGACTGTACAGAAACTCAGCAGGGGGCTCACGGGTCTGTTCCTGGCGTGAGCCAACGAAGCTCCAGGTTCAGACTAGGATATCGAAAGAGGACGCTCTTTCGACGTACCTGCCAATTTTTTATCATTTCGTTCGATACTTTTCAAGCTTGTTAAAACACTCTGTTGAACTGACCCAGCATTCCTACCGTTGCACCGAGTCAAGCGCTAAGTATTCACTTAAAGGGTTAATGCTCACCGCGAATTGCCTGAAGACAAGCTCCCCGGAGCAACCTTCTCAAGTGTGTGTGTGTGTGTGTGCCCCTTGTAGTCACAGGGATTCGTTTGAATTGTTTTTTGTTCTTACAATGAACACTTTGGAAGGCATTGCCCAACGAAGACCTTTCCATCGTGTTGTGATATTCCTGAGGGACGCCTCGGGAACGTACCTGCGACAATTTTTAAAGTTTGCGGCAGTCACGCACGGAACGCCGTCACTTCGACCTGATCGCCGACCTCGACCTTGTGCTTTGGGCCTCCTTTCCTTTTAAGACCTCCAGGATTCGATGGCTTCCTACTGGTACTCTTAGGAAATGGAACCCTAGGCCAGCGTGTGGCACCGCTATCAGTTCAGTACGCATATCCATAAGTGTGTTTGGCCTAGTGCCAACCCGGGATGAGCCCGCAGAGTGCCTCCCGTAGACCCGTCGAACGGGGGTTTGTCGTTATCTCCCCTGCCCGGAGATGTAAGTGCCCAGAGCGGGCGTAGGTGGCCTAGGCCGAGAGAATTCAGATTTTTGTCTCATCTTTGGAATTCCAAGTTGGCTCATGCCTTTACGTGACCGCAGCGGTCAAAGCAGCCAGCCATATTTGCACGGCGTACGTGGTCGCAGCGACCGAAGTTTGTTCAAGGTTCATTGGAACCTGTCCCAACCTCAGGTGCACACACAGCGCTTACACTCAAACGAGGCAGGTCCCTAGGTGCTTCTAATGAGGTTTGGTTTCATCGGTTCTCGTCCCCTCCATTTGGTTCCCCTTTCATCCCTTCCCCTTCACACACTTTTGTTTCCTCTTTTCTTTCATGTCCTCCTGTCTTCATGTCTGTTCATCTCATCCTTTTCTTCGTTTGCGTGCACATTGGTCCCGGCCTTAGTGTGTACGCGCGCTTCTACATACCTTAGGTCTTTACAATGATGTGGGCTTCATCGGGTGTCCCTGTGCACTTGGTTCCCCTTTCATTTCAACCACACGCACCTTTGTCCCGTCTCGTCCTCCTGTCATGTCTTCATTCTTTTGTCTTGTGCGCGCACACGTGCACATTGGCCCTCACCTTAGCTTTACGCCTCCCCTCGGGGAGGCGTGTGTGTGTGCCCCTTGTAGTCACAGGGATTCGTTTGAATTGTTTTTTGTTCTTACAATGAACACTTTGGAAGGCATTGCCCAACGAAGACCTTTCCATCGTGTTGTGATATTCCTGAGGGACGCCTCGGGAACGTACCTGCGACAATTTTTAAAGTTTGCGGCAGTCACGCACGGAACGCCGTCACTTCGACCTGATCGCCGACCTCGACCTTGTGCTTTGGGCCTCCTTTCCTTTTAAGACCTCCAGGATTCGATGGCTTCCTACTGGTACTCTTAGGAAATGGAACCCTAGGCCGGCGTGTGGCACCGCTATCAGTTCAGTACGCATATCCATAAGTGTGTGTGTGTGTGTGTCAGCTGCTGCGTAAAAATGGCAGGCTGAGGTTCCAAAGTTCCAATTGGCTCTTCAGAAACTGCAGGCGATGGCTGCAAGGAAGTTGATCTCATGCCCAAAGCCTCGGAGTGTGCAAGGCCGTTTGATGTCTGCTTCTCAAACAGCAAAGCTGTGCTTCAATTGGATTCAAGGAGCATCGTCTGATCTATATCTTCGGACGAAAGCTTGAGATGCCTCGGCAGGATGCTCAAAAACAAAGTTTTTGATGGTTTTGGTGTGAAGCTCTGCTGACACCCTGACACCTTGAAGCCTTAAAGCCTTAAGAGTCTCTATTTGAAGAACTGAGACCTTGGTCCCTGACGACCTGAATCCCTGAAACCCTGGATGTGAAGTCTAGAATGGCTTCGTGTCTTCGCATCTTCGCGTCTTTTTTGTGTGGCTGACGACCTGAAGCCTTTAAGAACGGTGTCTTCGTGTCTTCGTGTGTGCGGGCAAAAGTCATGTCTTGGCTGCTTGCAATGCTTGGATCTGAACTTGGAATCTTTTTGGAAGCCGGGCGTCTCTGGCACGTTCATCGCCCAAGCCTGAGTTCAAAGTACTTGATCTCCCCGGCCGTGGAGCTGCCTTGCGTTGTGGGTTTACACATGGCAGTTTTTAGAAAGACAGGCCCACTGTTCCTGTAAATTGCAAATTGCACGAATGAAAATGACATGCCACATGCCATCACTCCTTATGCACACTGTTCATCAGCATTTGGCTGCCACCCTTGCAACAATCAAGCCCCTTGTTATTGTTGCGGTGCTTAGTACTTGAGCAGCCGAGGTGCTGCAACGCTTGGGATAGTTTGAATGCTGGTTAAGGATTCTCCAGCTTCTTCTATTGGTGGCATCCGTTGTTGAGGCATCGCCCCTGGAAGCAAGGTCTCCCCATCCTGACAAGCCAAGCCACCGTATAATGAAACCAAAATGGAAGGTGCGAAAGCTCGGCCGTGAAGCCGATTTAAGTATTCCTTTTACAACGTAAATGTCTTTGCTACAAACGTATACACAATAAACATGGATTCAAACGTGAGAGGACGTATCAAGGAAGATTTCCAAAATCACTTTTTAAAAAACTGGGATTATGTATCCGATCATCACATCTGAGCTATATCTACGTGTATGGACACAGGATTTGATAAAAGAGGTGCAGAATGGCAGGAAATGAGATGGGGTGCAACTTGACAGCTGATACAAGCTGATGATTTGATGGGATGAACACCACGTTACGTGTATGTATATATATATATACTCTCACATGCGATGATAATCAATTCAAGTGCTTACACACGAGAGCGATGCTGTGCTCCAAACAACGCCACATCGCACCGAATCAATTTTCTAGAGTGAGTAGAGTTGCCCCAGCTAGCTTAGCTGACCAAACAGTAATGAAACTCAAAACTTCTTCGTGGGGACACTAACAGCATAAGGCCTGGCGGCATAGCCCACCTGGTAAACCCAAGAGAGTTTGTAAGCCGTGCCTCCCGCAAGCCAGGCTGAGACTGCTGCATGTCCTCTTGCCTGGCAATTTATGCCCACAAACACCGTGAAATGGCCAAGCTAGCGGCTTGTGGTTTGAGGCCTCTGATCCCATTCTTCAGCAGTGCCCACTTGGTCTGCAGGTTTTTTCCCCGGCTTAGCGGGACTCACTGCTTCGCCTGCAAGCAAGAGCGCGCCGCTGCATGAATGCTTTGTTGGAAAATACTTGAAAACATCTAAAGTATATAGCTGAAAGATTGCAAGCAGCCAAAGAAACCCAACATGAATCTGCAGTCTAGTGGCGCATTCTTGAGCAGTGCTGGCCAAATAGATCAAAGAGAATCACTTGGTACATGCAAGCTACAAATGTTAAGCCGCACATGACCTCAGGATCTGCCAACTCACAAAACATCTGCACATCAAGGCCACTGAGTCGAAGGCTGCTAGCTTTATAAATAGAGCCATTCGCTCAGCATCTTCGGTGGGTTCCGACCTGAATGTTCAAAGCCGTTTCCTTGTACACTGGACCAAACGCCACGGTCACTTTGAAGTCAGCAATTACTGTAGCTACTGACGAGGTACCGTAGAAACTCTGGGATGTCGATGAAAAGAAACCAAATCATCAGCGGATAGATAGCGATATCAAAGATGATGCAGGCACTCACCATCATGCAGTGCCGACCTTGTTTTGGCATACTCGCAAGATCTTGCGAGACAGCAACGAGATTGCGTCCAAATTTTGCATTTCCAGACTTGCCACAAAGAGCATACAGCAGCAGACCCTGGGGCAAGTTCCCACATGCAAGCTCGGCTTGTAGCATGTTGCATCTAGAAGCGTTCTGAAACCACCTCCCATTTCTAGTTCAACTGCTTGTGGCTTATGCCTCTGCAGAAATCCACTAAATACCCGACAAGTGTGGCTTCGTTTTGTGGTGATTGGCTCGTGTCCTTGAACTGTGCCGGATGCTCTGAGGATTAATAGTGTAAACATACCAGCAGGTTGGACAGCTTCAAAATGCATGCATCTTTATATAAGCACTTTGCGGGGCATGCAACTCATACGCCGTCAATATCAATCAATCAATCAATCAATCAATTGAGTAGCTACCTCCCCTGTGGGTGCTGCATGCCAAGCATTGGTGCAGCTCTACTTCCAGCCACATGTCCAGCAGCAGAACACGTCCACCGTCCACCACACTGCAACAAGTACTATCCCACCATGGCCACACAGTGTGAGCTGTTGCAAAAGTCTGGCTAGCGGCTAACTGCACTGCAAGTATGAATGAACCCCGTGGTCTGACAGTTTAGAGCAATTAACAAAGAGCGGTCTGAAATCCTTTAATTTGAGAGGATCCCTATGCTGAGGGCCACCACTGCAAATCCTTGAAAAAGCGACATCTCACAAAGCGTGGCCAAGTGACGAGCCGTCCCTGGTTTGGCAAATAAGTTATCCACATCTTGCTGCCGCACCATGGCTCCAAGGGGGCTCTCAAAATCGGCACATCCTGTGAGCAAGGGTGCCTACAAGTGGCGCAAATGATCAAAGAGCATGGCATAGCTCACGAAACCCTCTTAGAACAATTGAAGGCTCCAGATGTGAATCAGGCGACTTCCTTCAAACTGAGTAGCACACCAAGTGAGACATGGTCAAGAATTACTTGGATGCATACCTCATGCGAGCGTTCCCTTGACAAATTGGCGTATCCACTTAGAAAAAGTTAACATTGCTACCAGTCGCTACCTGTATTTGTGAGGCCAAGACCTCTGAAGCAAAACTAGGCACCTCTCAGCCGCTCGGCCTATCCTTTAAGCCCTGCGCTGTGGCGGATTTGTCGGTTGCACAACCTCAACAGGACATACAATGTTATATAAAATAGTATGCTTTAAAATGATGAAGAAACGCATAAAAACAGCTAATAAAGCATGTCAGGACTTGTAACTAAAACATGCCCGTGTCCAAGATAGGAACGAAAGGATGTGGCCTTAGACGGTGACAGAATACGTGTTTCTGTGGGCTTTCGTCGTCTTAGCCTAACATGACACACGTCAATGGTGTAAACATACCAGCGTGGCTGTGTGAAGGGTGCCGATGTCATTGGCATTTGCATTGGCCTTTGCAGTTCTGGCATGCACCACACGAGAAGCATTCCAGCACATCCCCAGCTGCATAGCTAGGACAAAGACCAATTTGGCACCTCACAACAGTCTGCCAATCCACCCGCTCAATGCCGCTGGACGCGACATTCTAAGCCAGATCAGCTGAGTACACCACAGGCCATGGACAGGCAGCATTGTAACAAGGTTGGATTGAAGATGGCCTTAGCCATGCACCGTTTTCGTGCTTTGCACTAGTGTTGCTTGATCTTGACACCTGTCATGCAAACAAGGTGTTGCAGTGTGGCCGCCACAAAATGCTCATGACCCTGAGGCAAATGGACAAGGTTCTACTATAAGCGCGATTGCTTTTGTTATCGCACTGCTATTCCTGTTGCCTAGTGAGCTGACCTGTTCTCAACCTTGTTGCAGACATGACCGGTCTCTTCTAGTCTCTACTAGTGACTGCACCTGAGCGTCCACATGAAAGCCTCACACATCTATTTTCATCTATATATACCTTGCTTCTTATATTACTAGTAGCATCTAGTAGCTTCTTGTTCCTAGTAGTACGGCCAGGAGCCCCTGGTAGCGTCCTTGTTCCTAGTAGCTATGCTCTTTGCTCCTAGTAGCTTCTTGTTACTATTCATCTTTCCAACTCGCTCTCTTCTGCTGTTGTTTGTGTCCTGTCGGAGGCCACGACGCACTGCCATCGTTGTAAGACCTCGAAACAAAGAGGGCACACTAGGAGTGGCTGAACTGTGTGCCTTAAGAATCCAGAAAGGGAATCCAAGCAGTGCAGGAAATGATGGATTTGAGCGATGGTGTGTGAACTATACTATACAGAACCGAATGGTCATAAAGGCAATGAACCTGTACGTAGCCACTAATGAATTGGAGTGCTAACTTGCCTTTCCTCCACTGAAGACTTGGACAATTTGAAAGCAATCGCATTCTCAGTCGTGAGCACTGCCGGGGCGGAGATGGCAAATGGTGGTGCCCCGCTTGGCCTGGGGATGGCTCTTCAAACGAAGAATAACAAAAGCGTTAGAGTTTCAGTAGTGAAACAAGAATAGTTCTGTGAAGCACCACAGGTGAGAGTCGTTTGTTCCCTCTGAGTTGGTCACATCCAATTCATTGTTTGCATGGGCCTGGCATTTTCACAAAAGCCGTTTGGCTTTGTCAGAGTTCTGTGTGGTCGCTGGGCGGCTGACGTGACCATTCCAGTTTGACGCATTGCAGCCGGAGCCTGGCCGAGATGTCCTCCCTTGCCACGTCCCATGCAAACGAGCCAGTGAACCAAAGCGTCTGTGGCGGGTACCATCTGAACGCTTGCCATCGCAGGAACTACTTGTTGCACCTGCTGAGGCCTTGAAACTGTGCCATGAACTTGAAGCATTGGCAATAGGAGGCACAAATCTTTTGAATAGCACTTTATTGCACCGTGGCGTAAAAGGCGCCTAGCAACTTGGTTTCGTGCATTCCTTGCTGCATACCGTCGCCGCCAGTGGTGGGCCACGGAGACGCCGGGGCCTAAGGTAAGTTCTAATTAAAGTCTATAGCTTCTTATTGTTTCTACTAGCTTCTTGTTACTACTAGTAAGGCACTTGCTCCTAGTAGCGATGCCCTTTGTTCCTAGTAGCGAACATTGCCTATTGCATCCTATTGCCCAGACAGAGAAACACCCTGCTTCCCACACGATGTCCTGGACATGCACAAGGCAAGTCTGCAAAAACGTTGGCCGCGTGCGCACCCACAACGAAGGCTGCGACCATCACAGGGGCTGACTGCATAGCCATCCCGGACCTCAATCTTCTTCTACGGCAAGTTTGATTATCGTGCTGTAAACTTGGATCGGTGAAACGTATTTGTGCAATTTCACCCTGACAATACTGAGGCTAAAGTACACAACACACATGAGAGACAAAAAATGGTCTTCAATTCAATATGTCAACTTAGCACCGTAAATTTGGCCTTCTGTCCATAGAAGTCACTACACCAAAGTCCTCAAAACCCTCACGAAGGGGTCACCCACGGCAGATTCAAAGACATGCGAAAAATGTTGCACTCAATGGCAGCAGAAAAAAGTAGTACTGAAGAACCGCAAAGGGAGCCAAAAAAGATGCGAGGAAACAACAACAGTAAGAAGGGAAAACTAATTCAAAGGGAAATCACTTCTTAAAAATAGAATTAAAAATATTATATATATATATTATATATATAATATATACATATATGTGTGTGTAGACAAATAGATATGATCAAGATTGCAAAGTAACAAAAAACTGCACAGTGTATAGGACAGTATAGGACTCTTGACAAACCAATCAATAGGTCAAGCAAGGTTCCTTGGCCCCTTCCATACCAAAAAGCAAACAAACACAAAAAATACAGTGGTTAAAGCACGAATATCTTCAAGTCAAACAGTCGCTATTTCTCAGAGATCTTGGAGTGGGACGGGGTGGCCACACAAAAAGCAAAAACACATGCAGTACCATTCCTGAGGCTGGCAGGGGGGGGTCCCAAAAGAGTCTGTATAGTGCACTTGCAAGTGCTGAGGTGAAATGTGTGTCCGGAAATGCTGCAAAAGTGCACTTCCACGGCCTCCTGTGCTGGTCGGCAGAAGTGAAAGCAAATTCTATAGTGTTCTTGAGTCATTTGATGAAATCAACGACTCGCTGCACAGATTGAATGCTCAAAAACCATGTCCCGTCATGTGCCGTCGAAGTCTGCGATTAGACTTTTGCTGGACAGAACCCTGCACCGCTTTTCCTGGGTCCCATTGACGACAAGAATCCTGCATTGAAATGGAGTGCGGGGCTGCTGGTCTACCACATCTACATGAGTGTCAAGGCGGTGCAGGATCTCTTCCATCAACCGGAGAAAGCAATGGAGTTTCACAACTTGGCACCTGTGCTTAGGTCCTCTAGCGCTTGTCTGTCCCAACCAAATCTTTTGGCTCAAGAAGCCTGGACACAACAACCAACACTACCAAACTGCTGGCAGGACTGCAAAATCTGGAGGAGCCCTCAAACAATGTCAGAAGGCGTGGAACCTCCACCAGACACTGTACAGTCAACACTACAAAAACGCCAGCATGGCCAGCAAATTGTGCGGGGAGTTCAAGAAGTTGTTGGCAATGTTTTGACACCTTGCCCCAGGGCCCTACCAGGAATTTAGCTTTTTTGACTGTAGTGTTGACTGAGCGTAAAACTCATCCGTGAAGCTTCGTCTTTTGAGTCTTTTGGGTGCTTAACGCTGTCACATGTGGCGAATGTTCCTGGCAAACTGAAGGGGTCCGGCTGTTCCACTCTGGCTCTTCATGCTGCCTGCGAGTACTGTGACAAAGACATCTCTTGACGCTTGACGTATCCTGCACCGCTTCTGTACTAATCATACCTTTGCACCCTGTACCTGCGACATCCGGCAATCGTGCACCACCTGCGTGCATGACACCATTGTTTGCATGACGCACTGTAACATTGAAACGTGGTGCAGGGCCGCTCGTCTGCCAGGTGTGCATGAGTTAGCGGGATTGATTGTTTTCGTGCGTGGCCGTGGCCGTGGCCGTGGCCGTGGCCGCGGCCGGCTGGCTGTGGCCGTGGCCGGATGGCCGGATGAATTGCTGCAGAGAGAGGGTAAAGGAAAAGCAAGACGAGCTTGCATACATGTGCGTGGAGAAAAAAGCGCGAGTTTCTCAGATTCTCTGTGCAGTATTTTCGCTCTCCTACTCATCACATTAATCATTTGTGCAACTGTTTTGTCTTTTTCTTCTTCTTATTCTTCTTCTTATTCTTCTTCTTCTCCTTCTTCTTCTTCCTTTTCTTTTTCTTCGTTTCGATATTCGGCCCCGGATGGCCGTGGCCGTGGCCGGCTGCCCGAAAACAACAAAATCAATAAAGTCTATTGTGGAGCTAGTTATGTCTCAAGGCGGTGCAGGATTTCGTCCGTCAACCGTAATCTGAGAGATTTTCCCGTCTAAAGGTGCGTGCTGGGACCCAAACACGGGCTACTATGGGCTACTTAGAGCTGTTCGACTTTTCCCATGAGTTTGGCTTTAAGTCTGAGGGATCTGAGCTTGTATATCGCGCTATGCCACGCGAGGCTACTCAAGGACTCTCAACTGCACCATAGTTCCTGAGGGGTACTTCAGTAGTCTACGGTGCGGACGCAACATGACAGCTCTGGGGGTTGGAAAGATTTGCCTCTAACCCGCGTGGCAGGATGCCGGGCACTTCATGGTGTGGCGTCCCGCTTTCATACAGGCAAACTCCACCCACTAAGGTTGCCACATGGGCCACCCACAATTCTGTGGAAAATTCTGTGGAGCGACACCTGCTTTGTCCATGGCAGGAGAAAAACCAACGACTGTCCAGATCCAGGCTGAATATATTGGACCAAGCTACCGGTTACCGCATATCAGTCGCTGCGCCTCCTTCTCCTCGTGCAGCCTGTGTCCCACAGCCCGCCTTATGACACACAGTTTGGTTCAGACAAAACTCAGTGCCTTCACTGTAGGTGTGTTCTTGTTTCGCTGATATCTTTGAACGGCACTGGCGTTGTCGCGGGCACTTGCTGAAAACCGCGTCCTTTTGAAGGATTTGAGTCAGGGCCATTCCTGGTCCCACCGCAAACATGGAAGTTTCTCGGCAAACTGTTGCTCAATTGTCAGCCTCAAACCATCATTGGGCATTTCAGAGCCTTAAGCGGACCGGCATATATGACGCTTGTGCACTGTAATGGCTGAAAACATGTTCCAGAAGAATCTTCAAAGGGCCCAGCTGCTGATGGCACGTTTCACTTCAAGTTTGCGCCCATCTTTGGTGCTGATAAACTTGGAAACGTCGGCACCTTTGTGGTAAATCAAGTCATCCAAAACTAACAAAAGGACCATCTGAGGAGCAAAACCAAGGATGTGATCAACAGCACTGCTGTCCTGGAATATCACGAAGCCAAAACCTTTGCAGCCAAGAATTTGCACATATCACCAACTGAACAGGATGTTTGGTTGAAATCTCAGGCGGCGTTACAGGGCAACTGTGAATCCAACCACGATGATTGTGCGAGGTAGGGGACTTCACCTTTGTGGCATCCCTGTAGCGCCTCAGGAAGGCTTGCCGCAGGCATAGCGGCTGAAATCTTCGGAAAGCACCACAGTGAAGACAAAAGACTGGTGAACTTTTTTTTCTCTAAGTTGAACACTGCACCCAAGCCTTCTTGACCGGGGCCTGGGCTGCACGGATGTTGGATATGACTTCCTGCCAGACAGTCTGAGGCCCAACCATCTCGCCGAAGAGCTGCTGTAGATCGTCTTGCTGCATGTCCTCCCGGGAGATTGCTTTCGGCATTCACCAAACACCATAAGACCATATAAGACCTAGGCCGTTGAACGCCTCAGCAGTCCTGAGGGATTCCGCCAACGAAAACCTTTCGGACCTGTGTAGGAAGGACCTAGAAGGCAAAAACGTCTAATCTAGCTCTAGCTGAACAGCCACGACATCGCAAATCGAACCTTCAGGTCTCGCGCGCCATCACTTGGGAAAGCTCGCATTCTGCCAGCCTTTGTCACAAGATTAGCGTTGACTCTGGCCAAAGCTCAGGGCTGAGAGGATCTGCAGTGGCGCACGCCAGCATTGCGTCTTGGCCCAGACATAGATGGAGTGAAGCCGGGGCTTGTCCGACCATCAGGGCCTGCTAAAGTTGGTCAGCGATCCACTATCTGTGTTCGTGGGGTGTTTGATTCGGAGAAGGAAGCACATGAATTCCCGTCATGCTTGGGGGCTGGCTCGGCGTAGGTCCAGCACCTCAGCAACAAGTGCCTTGAGACACAACGGAATTCTGATAGAGTAAATGTGCACAAGCTTCGCAGTGGAAATCACTACTGGCTTTGTGCTTGAGAGCCTAGCTGGTGCTGATAGAGCTGAGAGGCCGGTTTGATTCAGCATGGGCATCACCTGGGTGTAATTTTTGCAAACCGGGGGACATCCTGCCCGAAAAATCCAATGTATGCATCAGAATGCACCCAGATCCATTGTTTTTGTCCTCATGTCCAACTACTGTATATAGCAACAAGCTGGGGGTTGGACTGGCCGCAGAATGCCTCAGCAGCCATATCCAAAACCATTGCTGATCAAACTTGGACAAAATAAGTTGCACAAGGGGCGGTGTAGGGTCCAGACTGTCTGTCTTTGCTCTCGAAAATGCGATGTGCCTGACATTGCACTGGCATCGCTGGATTGTACTGGAGTGAGAAAAAATAGACCAGTAACAAGCCAGCGAGAAACTGTAAAAGTTTGGTATGCAGTATGTCAATTTGTCAAACTACTCCAGTTCATGGCCCGTTGCGCCTCGTCGCTGCGGCCGTTGAAGAGTTTCCGCAACTCCTGAGAAGACCAATCTTCAAACGATACGCACAGCAGAGCCTCTGGTGACACCTGGTCGGGGTCATCCGTAGCGGCAGAATCTGGAAGGCTTGCACCTACAAGAAAAAGAAAGATATATACATCAGATCAACCGGAACCTAAAAAGTGCACAAGCCTCCTGGAGAACTCAGAAAAGCGCGGCATGGTTTCGGTGCCAACCTCACTGACAAGTTGCTAATCCGGCCACTGGGATCACTATCTCCATAATGGTTTAAGCTCTCTCTCTCTCTCTCTCTGTGCTGGCTTCGCTCTCTCGCTGCCTCAATGAGGTGCCCTTGAGGGCTCAAGCTATCTCAAGACGTTTTTGGAAGAACATCCCATCAGAATGGAAATCTTGCAACCTAGGTCTTGGTTTTGGGGCGCCACCAAGACTGATAAAGGCAGATTGCAAGCCGATTCGAGAAATTGTCCAATCCAAGTCCAGGATACAGCCAAAGACTTGGGAATTATTCAAACCTATCCTGAGAAGAAACACAACCAGTGTGTTTAAAATCGTGTCAAGGGACGATTGTGATCGGTGTTGCAAATCTTTGACGATTTTGCAGATTGTTGAAACCCACCACCTCCAATAAGCGTAGTCAAGGTGGGGGCAAACCTCTACACATTCGGTTTGTAATGCCAGTGAGGGGCTGGACTGGACCCAGAATTCAAGCTATCAAAATACCGGTTGCTTTGCTATGGGCAAGCATGATCTCCAAAAAGATCGTCAAACAGTTCATTCATAATTCGGCACGTGTGGAAACTCAAAGTTTTCGTGCGTAGCGTGTATGAAGGAGAAGGATGTCCACTCGGTTCCCTTTGACTATTCTGCAGTAGAGGATGCATATGGTAAGCTTAGTCCCTCAACAGCAAGCACAGGTGCATGCATACCTTGCTCACTGGCAAGCAAGGTGACCAGGATGCTTCTAGGGTTGAGCTGACATGTGGAGACTCAAGGGTGCATCGAATTGCCCAGTGTTCCTATATGTTCCAACTTGGTGGCAGGGAAAAACTAGGATTCAGGCAGACTTGGATGCGTTCGCCAATTTGGATGAAAACTCAACCAAACTGGGTTTGAACTTTATAGTTTAGTCAGGATTTCGGATTGCTCAAGTCAAGATCAAGTGGTGCATTTAAATATCGAATGAAATTACTTGAGTTTTTCATTGAATTTGCCACCAACCGGTTAATGGTCAAGATGATGTCAGGTAAGCTTCGACATTCTGACAAGATCTGGAATGTTCAATCATGAACGACCTGTGTTTAGAAGCCAATGCCAAAGGGCCTCTGCTTCTTGACAATCACAAACTTTTCGAAAATGATCGAGCAAAAACTAACACAACCGAGGAATTGTGATGGATCGGATGACCTGTCTTGGCATCAGTGTTGCACACGGCAAGCACCTTGGTTGCCTTCGAAGGAGGGGAGAGAGAAAAAAACCGTCAGGTCATGTGAACCGGATGGTTCCAAACCATTTTCGTTCGCACACAAAACTGGAAGCATATCATATTGAAATGTCTTTGACTGCCATCGCAGTCTTGCATCATCTTGAATCCTTGCAACTTTGCGGCCTTGAGGACAACCTATCGACTCGCTATGAATCACCCCCTTAAGTTGCAAAGTGGAAAAGGGTGACTGGGATCATTTGCCACTAGAGCAACTAGAGAACGGAACAGTTTGAGACCTGCATCAGGGAAGATCTGAGATGCACACGTGACTTCAGGCGTCGAAAGTCCGGGGGTTGCAGAATTTCCCACACCTTCGTCGCAACCACGGTTTCACATCAACCTTTGGGCCAATCCCTCCTAAGGTTTCGACGGGCAGACTCCAAAACTGGCGTTGTTGGAGCTTCATCCTGGCACTGTACGGCGCGTCAACACAACAAACCTTTGCAACGTCTATGTGCAGCAAGAAACCCTTTCCATTGATTCATTTTAGGCAAATGCAATGCCGCAACATACTGCAAGCCAGCGGCCTTTTTGAAAGTGGCCCGCTCCGACACTGGACTTAGCGGCTCACCCGGAACAAGGCCAACCTAGCGCTTCAAACACAACGTCAGCGCTCGATGAAACACATCCCCTTTTTGCCTGCATAGGTTCGCTCGCGACGTTCCTTGGAGAAGTCACATGTTCAACGATCAAGCAACATGAGCGTTTGTCCTGCCACACAGCCACACACCTGTCTTGTAGGCCCTGCACATTTACGTGAACAATGTTTTTGATTGAGGGCGCTGCCCCTGCCGTTTTCGGACGCCACTGATCTTGCTTTGCATCCCCTTTCTCAAGGCAAAGGTTTCCACAACATGGAACATAAAGTGCGAAATTGTTGTCACACAAATATTGGCCAGCCTCAACGCCCCCGTTTGGCGGTGCACATTTTGCTTCCATGTTTGAGCCCAATGGACAGCATGGAAAATGAACCCTGGCAGTTTCATGTAGGAACACAACGGCTCAGTTGTTTGGGGGATTTGTCATCTTGCTACTGAAACATGGGCCCAAATTGACGCCACTTTTGGATGTCCAACCACTCCATCCGGACAGTGTTGATGCAATATGGCGTATCGAAATCGAAATGCCCCGCAAGCCATGTTGCAGGGTTGGGAGGTTCACCGCATTCTACTGAGAGACGGGCGGAAGTGCTATAACGTCACAAATACGCATTGGCCCGTGGTACACTCCCCAAATCCAACGTACCCCTGGCAGCATTGGGGTCCCCAACTAACATATCCAAATTATGTTTGATTGGAGGCAAACATAACATATCCTTCTAAAGGTTTTTGGGTGAAATTACACCACTGCACCGTAGGCTCTGTAGACCCCAAACAGGTGGAACAACAAAGAAGCGTTCCCACGTCCTTTTTGCGAGACATGGGAGACAAGAAGGAAGACATGGCGAACACAATGACCAACAAGAAGGGAGACAAGAAGGGAGACAAAAGGA
Organism: Durusdinium trenchii; assembly: GCA_963970005.1. Taxonomy (NCBI): domain Eukaryota; class Dinophyceae; order Suessiales; family Symbiodiniaceae; genus Durusdinium; species Durusdinium trenchii. The sequence goes on along the minus strand of CAXAMN010005113.1, from coordinate 1,347,590 downwards.
AACAGAAGGGGGACAGCACGGACACAATAACCAACAAGAAGGGAGACAAGAAGGCAGACAACACGGACCAACAAGAAGGAAAACAAGAAGGGAGACAAAAAGAAACAGAAGGGAGACAACACGGACACAATGACAAACAAGAAGGGAGACAAAAGGAAATGACACCACCGTAGACCCCAACAGTTTGTGCTTTTCAATATGGGAACACTCTGCAACTAAAGTTTGCGACGTCCAGAGCTGGGAAACAAAGGATTGAGGCGGCCACAGCAGTCCAGAGCTGGGAGACAAATGTAGACACAGGGAGACAACTGTAAAGGATTGCAAGCGACATGCAGCCCAGAGCTGGGTGACAAATAAAGGATTGCAAGGCAGAGGCGGATACAGCAGTCAGAGCTGGGAGACAAATGTAAAATTAAGGATTGCAAGGCAGAGGGGACACAGCAGCCCAGCGCACAAAAAGGGAAACAAGAAGGGAGACAAAAGGAAACAGAAGGGAGCTGGCCTGTGTTGTGTGATGGAGACATTCTGGGTGGTGCCGGTCAACGGCAGAAGAGAGCCACGACAAGTGGCAACTGCCTTGGAAGGGTTGGCACTAAAAAAATCATCGCAAGGATGGGCAAAACACCTAAAAGAACCTGATGTCTTCAAACCCGATGGAAGAGATGCAGGGCTGAAGTTGTGGGGAGTCCTCAACTATGTGAAGGGACTCGATCCTTCGATGGCGGCTGGTAACGTGGATGCCAACTACAACTTCGAGGATATGACTGATGAGACGAAGGCGAAGGCTGTGAGACTCTACAGCCTGTTGACCTCATACCTGAGGCAACGCCCATTGAAGCTGATCCGCCACGTCAAGAGCGAGAACGGCTTCGAGGCCTGGCAGACTTTGTTGAAAGAAATGCAACCGGCGACAAGAGCCAGGGCACGTGAAGATGGTGACACTGCAGGCCGCAGCGTCATTGGAAGTCTTCGACCTGACAACACCACGTGAAGAACGAGGTGACAACTTTCCCTGGCGCGTGGGCATGGTGTCTGTGGAGGCCTACGAGGTAGAGGAGTTCTATGAAGTTGAGGAGCTCGAGTACCAAGAGTGCTATGAGCCGACAGTGGAAGTGCCAGATGATGTGGCTATGCCACATAGTGGCCATGGACCTGCAGGATGTTGAGGAGGAAAAAATGAGTGTGAGCATGGTGAGGATGCAACACGATGAATTGAATGAAAGCTGCCTGATCACTTTGGACTGTGGCGCTGATATATCTGTGCTTCCAAAGGGCTATGCAGGTGTTGGAGAACGACGAGAAGGAGATGGTGGCCTGAAGATGGTGGACACTCAAAGGCGAAAGATTGCCCATGATGGGATGACGAGAGCGAAGATCAGAATGGTGGACAGGAATGGAAACACAAAAGTTAAATAGCACCAGCATAGACCCCAGGGGACCTACCGGGCCATTTTCCCAACCATTTGCACGAGACCTGGGAAGGTAAACTTGGGGCAGGGTCGGTGACGCTGGCTCACCTCCCTGTCCTTCAGGGGAAAAAACTTTAAAAAATAAAACAAAAAGGCACCGCCATCACAGAAAAAATTGGCTGAAAAATGCGCTGGCGCTTGAGTGTTCCTGCGTTGTACTTTTTGGCGCTGGTGGGCCCGGGTTTTCCGGAATAACTATCTGCCCAACAGCAGCCGACAATCTTTCCAACGCGTGGGTCGTGGTGGAAGCTTACAGCTTCGACTTGGAAGATGGCCTGCCTCCATTGTTTAACCTCCGATTTGCTGATGATACTATTTTGTTCGGGTCTTCGTCAAACACTTTTCTCCACATACTCGATGAACTCGTTAATTGTTTGATCAACGTCGGAACGCTTCAAACACGATCAAATTGACCACTGAAGCACAGACCCAGCCCTTTCTGACAACAAGACACGGTGCTCAAACCGAAGTCCTAGAACCAGCTGTTGGTCATAAATGGTTTGCGCGCATATTAACGCCAAAGCGTCCCAAAATTCAGGAACCGATACCGACCACCACCGTGCAGCCGCCACACGGGCATTCCATGCGCCAACACGTGGGGGTATTCCTGAAGTGAACGTACGTTGGACAACTCCCCTGCGCAAGCCCTCCGGCGAACCTTAAGAAATCTCCTGGGGCAGTGGCACATGGATTCCGAACAAAACTATGACCTCATGCACACGTTGAAGATTTAGTTCCAGCCTTTTTTT
>CAXAMN010005113.1:1290080-1340372 GCA_963970005.1 Durusdinium trenchii | reverse complement strand
TGTTGTGGTTTTTGATAGACCAGTATCGACTGTTCAATGCTTTTGGGGGGCATTGTGTACAAGTTGTTGACTTGTTTTTTCAGGTTTTGTTTATACATTGACCATCTGTTGGTCTATATATGGTCTCATTGCACCGGCCAAGGATGTGATCCAATGCCGTGGCAGCTCGTTTCGGTCTATCCGGGGCAGCGTGTGGATTTTGCGCATATCAATTTGACATTGATCGGTTTGTTGCATCGTCTCGTTATATTAACCTAGAGGTTGGCATTTCAGTGATTGAACCTCAAGACGAAAATTCTATAAGGTTTGATTCGATTTGAGTGTCTAACAATTTGAAGTGGTGTTCAACCATGAATGCCCAGTTGCAATTGAATTGTTTGGCTCAACAACGAGTGGTTTCGAATCGATATTCAATCCTCGACCTGTTTGCTGAAAGGAGTTGCTCCTGCAGACATCAGAGGATTGAACCATCAGAGGGTTGGAACTTTTTGATCAGAGGAATGACAGTTCAACCCATATATGTGGCATATGGTATTTCTTCTTTCTGTTTCAAACCTCGACCTGTCTGCTATACGGAGTCGCTCCTGGCAGCATCAGAGGATTGAAACTTCTGGCAAGAGATGCAGCTTGATGTAACAATCATCAGAAGATTAAACATCAGAGGATGGAGCCAATAGTCATGACGCCCGCAGTGGTCATGGAATACGCCTTCATCCCAGAGAGTGGCAAAGACGCCATCAAGCTCAGTGATTTCCGAGAACTGTGGCAGGGGCATCATCAGTCAGTTTGGACGCAAGACAATATGTTCATTTCCTGTTTTGCCCGTGGCGGCGGCGGCGCCGTCAAATACACATTTGAAGGGCGTGAAAGCTGGAATGGAAAGCCCTTCTTTGTGTACAAGCATTGTCGTGACTCGTTTCTGAAGATGGGAATTGTGGTTCACGAGCGTCGTCCAATGGTAGCTGTGCACCAAGAAGTCGTGACCAAAGACGACGGGGAGGTCCACGCAATTGTCTGGACCTTTGCAGCGACTGGAAACTTCATCCATGCCAGATTCTTCTACGCGCGTGTGACCTAGACATATTTAGTTTATGTGTGTTTTCGCTTGCGCTTTAATGTCCTTTGTCTTATGTTTGTTTTCGTATTGTCATTGAGCTCCTTGCGAGACGCGTGTTCTATAATTGTGCGGTTCCTCAATTCAACATCGCAACGTATACGCAGCGCTTCAATTGAAGCTTCTGTCAGGAGAGGGTCACGCACGGCAAACCCCACACGAGGTCATGGTTTCAGTGGAGGCGTTGGCGATGGTCAAAAAGCACATGGAGAAATGGCGTATGATCACGAAGTTGACGGAGGTGAAGGTGCACCAGGAGACACCGAATCACCCGAACCAGCTGGTCTTCAAGCCCAAGAAGTAAACTTTTGAGGAATCGGTTGGGAAAAGCTTTGGTAATGCATTGCTGCATGTTTGGTTTTGGAAAAAGGGTTGCTGGTGTGTGTATATTATTACTATTACGACTATTATCGTCTATTGGCCCATGTGTTAACGAAGCGTTGCTCAATAACTTCTACACATTGTTTGCGTAAAAACTGGTGGTTTGGGGCTGAACACGTGATGCAACAGCGCAAGGAACAATTCTTTCATCCTGGGCCGCATTTGTGAATGAGATTGCAAGGCTGCAGTCATACTGATGAGTTTTCCAAGGTGCTAGATCGACCTTTGAAGGAACGTCTGCACAATAGCTCACAAAAGCGTAAAATCACAAAAGGTTCATCCGCGGGTCATGCGGTGGCTGTGCACTGGCGCGCACTGTCGCGTCTCGGCGTGGCAACTGTATATGGCTTTGAATCCGGCTCGTATTGAAGCATCAAGTGCAAATGACTGTTCAACCCATGTTGCATATATATTATTGTATATTTTTGTTTCAATCCTCGACCTGTCGCCTGGCCGGAGGTTGCTCCTGGCGACACTAGAGGATTGAAACCCATGGTGGTAGTTCCACGACGATTATAGTTCCATGACGATTCAACATTCGAAATGCCAGAAAGGAGCTGCTCCTGGCAAATTAGAAGGTTTGATGCACGCTTTATAGAATTAGAAGGTTGACAGAATCAATCGATCTTAAATTGTTCACATTGAATGCGATGCAGTCAGAATCGAGCACTTCAACTTTCCACATACTTCCACTTTTTGTTGGTATATATATATATATGAACGACGTTCAGCGCGCTGAGCTGCGTCGGTATGTGGGGATGGCGAAGAGCGGAGGGACGGCAAAAGCAACTGCAGGTTGCCTGCACTACTTGGAAACAGAGGGTTTGGCCTTCCAGCTAAACATCAAGTGCGTCCACCCCCGTCCTGTCCTGTCCTGGACGACCCCCAGCGCCCGGGCGCGCCGATGTACTATTAGCGCTTCTCCAATACACCTACAAGGCCCTTAGGCCAAAAGAATCCTAAAGAACCTTTACAGGATCTTATATACGCGTCGACACGTTTCAAAATCTCTGCAGGATTCTGGCGGGCGAGCCGGCAGGGTCCATCGGGACGCGACCCTCAACGGGGATTTTGCGTTTTGGACGCGTGGCTCGGCGCAAACGGAGCTGGCGCGACGCTCTTTGGGTGCTCGTTCAAAGGAGGGATCGTTGGGAAACTGTGACGAGACGCGTTTTGTCTGGGCGAATTCTGCGGGGAGCATGCCTTCAATCGCCCAAAACGTTGGTAAATGCATGGCTGGAAATCCGTCCGCACCGAAGGTGCCGAGGCGTTTTTTTAGGGCACGCGCTATACGTAAGCTAGCATATGCAAGCCAATAGCTTTAGATAGGGGGGAGGGGGCATTTTCGCGTTTTTGGAACCGGCTTGAAATGCTGGAAGATGAATTCGTACTATTTTGAAGCCCCTGGTGACGCAAGAAATGCCATTTTCTTCCTTTGCATGATTTGAATCATCTGAGCGGTAAAGTGTAATTGGACTGAGGCCGGACATTTGGCTGAACAGGCTCCCCTAACGTGGCTCAACATAGCTTCCATATTGCCTAACATAGCCCTAGAAGCCACTATCTAACGGACGTGTCTGCGAGATAGGGACTTGAACGCAAAACATGGCACAACGAGGGCTCAAAAGGGACTGGAATAAAGTAAAGAGATTGCCTAACATAGCCCTAGAAGTCACTATCTAAAGGACGTGTCTGCGAGATAGGGACTTGAACGTCGTAAGCATAGCCCAACGAGGGCTCAAAAGGGACTGGAATAAAGCCCCCCCCCAACGTGACCGAACATAGCTTCCATATTGCCTAACATAGCTTTAGAAGTCACTATCTAAAGGATTCACGTCCCTATCTCGCAGACACGTCCTTTAGATAGTGACTTTTAGAGCTATGTTAGGCAACATCTTTACTTTGTTCCAGTCCCTTTTGAGCCCTCGTTAGAAAATGTTACCGTTCCTTATCTCTGCTCCTGTTGAGCCAAATATCCGGCGAACGACTCGAGCTACCTGCGGAAAAGATACACCAATTTGCGACGTTCCCACATTCTAGCGCTATGTTAGGCAATATGGAAGCTATGTTCGGCCACGTTGGGGGGGGGGTGACTTCTGGGGCTATGTTCAATGGAAGTACCTACCTTGACCCGTTCCTGGAGCATGACTGCAGTCTTTGAGCTCTCCCATGCGGTGCGGGCGGTTACCGTCGCGAAGCGACGTGAATAGTTGGATGGGTCGGACACTGCCGTTGAACACGAAGTTCGGGATCCGTTAAACGCGCGGTCTCGGGTTCGAGCCCCCGTGGTGTGGTGTGGGGTGTTCAGTGCTTTGTTACCACACTGTGAAGCTGCTGTCGAAAATGCAGCTGTGTATTGAGGGGCGCATTGATGCAAAATTACGTGCGCGATGTCGCTGGCCGTGCGGCTTGGCGAGGTTCCTTTCAGTGAAAGCCGAACGGAAAACATGCGTGTGTAAACGCGGTACGTCGCTTGCTGGAAATCCACTGAGCCTTCAAAATCCTGCAAGAGTCGCAACCCAGATGAGACCAACACTCTTGTATAGCCAGCTGGCATTGCCTGGTTGAACGGCAGCATTCGACGACCGTATTTGGCACTGGCTGGCGCTCGTCCTTTCCGTGATCAGATCAGACAAAGCGACGAATGTGGATGTTTTCTCGGAGGCTCTAACTTATTGATGAAACTGTGACGACATATTGAGAGGAAGCAAGCCAGCGTGCGACACTGGCTGTGAGAGAGCTGGTCGCCCCACCCCACCACAATTTGGGTGAGGATCCGGGATTGTCAATCCCCTCTTCGGCAGAAAAGACAGTGATAAACTTAGTGGAGCCGATTGGGCCTCTAGCAGGAAGAACCCACGTTCGGGCAATCAATGCAGAAATTTGCGGCTCAATTCCACCCCAGGTGGGGGGAGACTGTGGTGGAGGAGTTGTACTTCGCCAAATTTGGCTGAAGGTGCCGCAGTTGCAAGAAACTGAAGCCAGCGAAGAAGAAGAGAAGCCAAGAAAAAGGAAGTTCATACATACATAGATTGCACAATTAGCGGGAAAACGAAAGAAATCGAGGAGCTTGGCATAGTAGAAATTGTCATCATCCCAAGCCGTCTTGCTGGTCTGTTCCGGTTCCATTGCGGCCAGTAGAGATTCGACGAACAACTAGCACTGAGGCGGAAGCTGGCTTAGAGGGATAGGCAACCAGTTGGTGGGAAGAGTGTATGGGAAATGGCTCGGCCGGCGAAGGCGTTGCGCACCCAGCGAAAGGTTTCAAAAGCAACTTCACAAAAGAGCTGTACCCACAGGCCACTGCACGGTGGACTATGCTGCACGGACTGCCAACCAGGTGTCTACCAAGCTCGTCCTTTTGACCAACGACGTGCAACACTGTTTTGACCTGTAACGTGTGGAATTGCGGAGGGCTTTGCCCGGGATAAGGGACGGCTTAGTTGGTGGTGCTGCGGGCTCTGGCTTGTCAGATCCTGGCACTTGGAAAGAATACTATATACAAGATAGTGCCATCTGCTCTGTGTTCCACTAACTATATGAAACAAATTGTACCAAGCACTGCCTCAAGCAGGTGCGCATGCGACACAGGATGGCCAGAAAGGGAGAACACCTGAACACATCCCTGCAATCTCCAAAACAACTTTCTCACGAGCACACGAGGCGGGTGGTCTCACTAGCGAACAGACCATACCCATGAACCAAAAGACCAACAAGTCCAAGCCTTGCCATGACCGTAGTAAAGACACTACTAGGTGGAGGCCATCGCTACTAGTAACAAGAAGCTACTAGTAGCAAGGCAAAGGTATTTCACTTCAAGCTCCTCCGGCAAAAGAGATTAAAAACTCACGCAACTGGTCTGGGCGATGCTAGCAGCTTCTGTGGGCATGGGGTGCATAGAGCATGCAAATCAGCTTGGACAGTCAGCTGGGCAAATGCAACAACCTTCTAAAGCCGTCTGACACACGCCTGGCGCGTACAACAAGGAATGATAGTCAATAGTTGTCCTGCAAAAGCTATCTTTGAAATGCAAACGCTATGTGTTTTTATACGAAGAATTGAATGTCAAGGCAAAACCGACCTGTAAACTGCGACACTCTTGGTAACTCCAAGCTTAGATTCGGCGCCTCCGGTTGGCTAGTTGATTCAAGAGAAGTTTTGGATTGATTCAAGAAGGGTGAACATCTGTCAAAATAGCCCTGATATGCCCTGGTCAGCTTCTAGTCACTATATAGTCCTTCCATGTCCAAATCACTTAACGAGACATGACGAGACTGACTTCAGGCGTCCATCTGCCGTGCCACGAATTGACCATCTCTACACAACCAGAATAGCTGCCGCGACTCTTTTTGCACGCTTTGATTGCGAAGGTGCATTAACCATTAACGAGGCTTCATTTGTGCCTGTTCTGTGTACAAGCGACCTGGTCTTAGACCAGGGCAATTCTCTATAGCTGAGATCAAGAACGATGACAAAGAAACAGCTATATAGTTATTTAGCCAAATATAAAACCTTATCAATTTGTATATATAGAACTTTGGAAGACCTTTTAACATCTTTGAACCGTCAACATCAGTTGCCGATTAGCATCACCAGGCGCTGAAAGTAAGCTCTTCCTCAGGTGCTGTCTCCACTTCCTCGGTCTGGGCGTTCGCTCCTTTGCTTGGCTACTAAGTTTCCCTAAAAATCTACTGTAGGAACCAAATGATTCGTGCAAGCGCTATCCTGCGTCCTAGGTAGTATAGCTACTTAAGTAGCAGCTACTAGCTACCTAGCTTCTACTAGCTACCTCTAGCTACTACCTCCCTCTACGGCCTACCCCCCAAAAAAAAATGTAAAAAATATATACAGTAAATAAAGCTCTCGCTCCTCAGGGCGTCTTTAACACTCTTCGACTCCGTTGCAACAGCCTACGGCGCCAACGCTGCAATTGTTCTGTTTGCTCCGTTGCTGGGGCCTCCACCGGTGATGCTGAGTGATCTCGCAATGCGTCAGGTTGATCTCGCATACGGAGTTGAGTCGCGAGAGAAAAGACTTTGCCGATCGGTTTGGTAGGATGCACTCCAAAGCCCTTTTGATCCGAACTGACAAATACCACTATTCAACAAATAAGTCAAAACATATGTGATTCCTGTCCCAAGACTCTACAAGAAAAAACACAACTTGGATCAAGGCTTTGTAGGAGCAAAGGAGACTTCATACCTGAGAATCCGTCACTGCGCGACTGCTTTGCTCCATTTTCAGACCTGTTTTAGCCCTGAGTCTGGCACCAATATTGTCCCGAGGAGGTGGAGGGTCAAGATCGCTTCTGGGCCTCTAAGTTTAAAACTAAAAATGCAGGCTCAGGAGGTTGATGTCACTTCATACAACAATATGACTATAATACTCCTGATGTAGGCGTGTTCCACAACGTCTTAAAATGAATGGAAGCTGGACCTGTGATCTTTCAACTCCATTCGTTTCTTTTTCAAGCATTAGCACTGAGAACAAGCACAAAATGGAAATTCCACGAAGCGTTGCAATGTTGCCATGTGCTGTCCAAACTACCAGTCTTGAGTCTCTAGGTTCCAATCTAAGTTCGACCGTGTTGCAGATTTGCAGTGATGGTTATACCTACTGCTGTTTTAAAAGAAACAACGTGACCTCTAAGTGACCAGCGAATGGAGTACCAAAAAGCGCACCGCTCTGCACTTCTTTCGGTGTCCTCAGGATGTCTGGCGCTTGGGGACCAAGCGAGAAAGTCTTGTGCCAAGCTCTGAACGGAGAAAGGCTGATTTTTGTCGCCGCAGCTTTTGAGTGAGTTGAAACCTTACTAGGAACAAGAAGCTACTAGGGGCTCCTGGCCACACTACCCGGAGCAAGGACGCTACTAGGGGCTCCTGGCATCGCAACTAGTAACAAGAAAATACTGGATCCACAAGATTTCCCATCTTCCGCTGTACTTGAAAAGCTGAAACTCTGCTCCCCACTTCAACGGCACAACGACTGTGTTCCCGACCAGCGAAAACCACACTGATGAAAAGCCTGCTCCACCTCTCCATAAATATATTAATATATATTATATTATATATACACATGTTGATCAGAGTGCCGCCCTCATTAAAAGAAATGTGCTTTGCTTGCCTGTGGGTCAACACAAATTCTCCGCTCACCATCTTCTGCGGCAAGCACCGTGACCCGCACACCTAGCAAAGCACAGCTGCAAAAAAATGATTGCAGCAGGCTTCAGAAGAAAATGACACCAACAAAACATAATAACAGGATGTCGAACACTCTCGGTGTGCTTTGGAAAGAATTGGAAAGAACACTATGTGAATGCGAAATGAACGCAAAAACATGTGGGCAAAAGCAAATACAATAAATAGTGTCGGTATGACTGTGACTATTGAGGGATGGACTTTGTACGGGCAAAGTTCCAAATATCAAGCGCTTTGAGTTCAATACTGCTGACCGCAGGGCCTGGAGCAGCAATCCAACTTGACAAACAAAAAGATACAAAAAGAAAACATTCCCAGGAATTGTGCAACCCCCTGCCTCTGGTGACGCCACTGAAAGGTGCAGTATTCGCGCGTAGTGTGATGCATATCCTGAACACAGCACAGTGGACGAAACCAGAACTCGGCCTGACTCAAACATCCTGCCTTGGACAAATTGAAAGCACACCAGCCCAACTGCTGAATCTGCAGAAGGTGTTTCTCCTTCATTGTGAACAACCAACTCAAAAACGAACATGATAATCAATCAACTAAGCTTATGTCCGCACGCCTGGCTTGTGGATCCAAAACAGCTCCAGCTTTCCAACCTCAACGCTGACTGCAACAGTCAGAAGAACATGTGAATGATCACAAGGAACAACAACTCGAGCATCAAGCTCCTGTCTAGCTTGAGTCAGACCGAAGCGAAGCAACACTCCGAAACGGCTAGGGCATGGAGAGGTGCGGGTCACCAACCCCTTGAAGACTTTTGAAGCCTTTGGTGGATTGGTCTCTTGAAGGGAGCCAGAGAAAGAGCATAGACAGACAGCGGTCGACAGGGTGGAGACGGGAGCTTTCAGACAAAGAAGCAGGAGAACCTAGGCAAACATGAGTCCACCCTCGGTCCAAAAGGAGTTCACACCCCCGGCGAACAAGGAGAACACTCCGTCTCTTGCTCCGAGGCTGCTCAAGAAAAGTTTGACGACACCAAGATATGCGAAGTCGAGCATGGTCAAACATTTCGGGCTGGCAGGGCGCCAACCAACGTCAAGCAAGTCATACCCAGAAGGTTTGAGTAAGACCTTGAAGCGGGAGTTGCACAGGCGAGAACGTGGTGCAAGATCATCTGCAAGACCCAATCTAGCAGTTTAACTTTACTGTAACTGTAATTGTTTTGACATGAGTACACTAATAGGCCCAGGTCTGCCACTGCCTTTGCGAGAACTGGAAACACAGGTCTCAACAAAGCCGAATTTTATTCAAGAAAGGTCGAAAAAAGTAAAAAGACCTTTCTCCTCCTCAGCCAATGAAAATAATGAAGGTACTTCAGTAGACCAGTCCAAAGTAGTGTATGTTCCTCTCTGTCACCATAGGGTTTCGCTCAAGCTCGCCAACACTGCGAGCATTCACAGTTCCCCGATTGAGGGACGCATCTACAGCGAAGGTCTCAGAGGCATAGGGCACGGAAATGTCAGTAAGTGCAATGATGCTTCTAGGACTGGCTAACGCCAACTCTTCTGCAAGAGAGCGTGAAAGGTAAAGACCTTCTGAACATAAGTATAGATATCCACTGGCCAGCTAATCTAGAAAGTTTGTCGCTGTGAGATGACCAGTAGAGCAGCAGTCTCAAGCTACAGACTTGAGGCCAGTGCGGAGGAAAGCTAGCGAGGAATGGTTCGGGATATGATTCTAACGCTAATAGTGCACGCTGTGTCTTGCAGTTACCAGGTATCAAAATCAATATATGAAAAATGCAATGATGCATGTGCATTTGGAGGATGTTATTCTCTGCGTGTGCAGTGTGTGCATGGTACGTGGTTAAAATACTGCTTGTTGGGATCCTACCATATCAACCAACGCCAGAACCCCTCCGTCATGGAGTTTCAAAACTGACTGCCCGATGTTTCTCGTGTCTGAATCCCCTTCCACCTAGGAACGTACAGTGACAGCCAAGTTCGACAGTCAAGTAGGGTTCCTGCAGGGTGTTGCTGCGCCGGGCGCGTTTTCGAGAGATGTCTATGGCTGTGCGCAGGGTGCTGTTGCCAGATGCTGATGGCAGCGCGCGGTTTGGAGCCTCTATGGTCGTGGGGCTGCTATGGGTGCTGCCCACAAGTATTTTTTGCTATCTGGGATTGCGTAATTGAACCAGGAACATTCTATCTGGCAAGTTCTCGAGTTCTATCTGGCAGGTCCGCGGTGCGGCGATCGCTCACGGTTGAGGTCTGGTGGCGCCCACTGTGATCTGGCGTTTTCGCTGTAGAGGGTGACGCGGAGGATGAGGAGGGACGGGCGGACAGGATCTGATAAAATCCAACAACCCTCACCCGGGTGAGTGGGAAAAACTACTCACTTGCCCCAAGGTAAATCTGGGCCCAAAAGCTACAAGTCAAACAGGTATTCTGAACCTGCCGGGATGATACCCAATGAATATGTTGGGTTTGCGCGGGATTGACGACAGGTCCCGAACTTCACTTCTCCCAGAAGTGAATTGGGAGATACAGGGAGTACATTCACCTCTGGAGCCAAACACAGTTTGAATAAGGCAGTTGCAGTCGAGAGAAATACCATGCCTTACATCAGTGCACCCATTCTCAATGCTTTACATCTGTCTTCGAAGCACGTTTCGCCATAAGTGTTGCAAGCAGAGGGAGGTTAAGAAAATCCAACTTATGGTTCCTCAAAGCTGGCTTCTTGAAAGGGATTGCCAAGGACCCTAACCAAACTGCCCAAGGGATGCTCCGCTGCACAGCTTTGCAACTTGTCCTGAAGATTTCGGGTCACTCACAGGAGAAAATACATTTGCATGAGATCGACCGGCAACACATCTCCAACCATTCGTGTCCCAATTGGTCTCCACTGCAGCCGCCACATGATCTGGAAGGCGCTTCACATACCGCTCAAAAATTTGATGCGGCTGCTCCTGGCACGTGTTTGCAACATGCTTGCTGGTGGATAGCGCGCGCGTGCTGCTGTTGCTGCTGCTGCAGCAGGAGGAGGAGGAGGAGTGGTAGGGGTAGTGGTAGTGGCAGTGGCCGTGGCAGTGGTAGTGGTAGGGGTAGGGGTAGGGGTAGGGGTAGCGGTAGCGGTAGTGGTAGTAGTGGTAGCAATAGTTGTAGTAGTTCTAGATTCATAGTCGAGTCCTAGTTGCAGTCGTAGTCGGAGTCCTAGTTGTAGTAGTGGTAGTGGTGGGGGTAGGGGTAGTTGTGGCACTGTCTTAGAAGTCTCCGGGGTCATTGTTTTCATCGGTCTCTGTCCCATTGCCACAGTTTCGCCCAGCGCTCCGAAACCAAAGGTGAGAGCTGAAGCTCGATCTCACAGCAGTCGGGCACCTCCGCTGATTCACATAGAACTGGAAACCTCATGAAAATCCTGCATGTTTGATATATCTTTGGTCTTTTCGTGCATAGTTACTTCCTCAAATCGCGTAACGGGTTGGTCTGAGGGCTTGCTATTTAAAGGTTTCAATCTTGGGCAAGAATGTGACTTTTGACTGGTTTAGTACTCTGAGCATCTAATTCAAGGTTCTGAATCTACTCTGGCAATCAAACGGCCGGACCTCTTCAGCAGGTCTGCCAGCTCCATCCTAGCAAAGCGGTCCATTCGATTACTGCGAAAATCAAAAGCACCTGACACAAAACAGGAAGAGGATCAAAAGCTGGTGTAATCAGCATCCTGTGCGACCCTAAGCCAGCCATGCCTCGCTAGATTCAGAGAGTGCGTCAGGTGGTCTTTGACGTTCCAATGCCTTCCAACTAATGCGTCACAAGAGTGCAACCCAATGAACTTCCAACCAAGAAGCTAAGCAAGCTCGGAACAAACGTGCCTCCACGCAAGCACCTCCAGAGTTCACCGAAAAACGCGGAAAAGCATCCTGGTGCTTAGACTGAAGAAATTCACAAAACGAGAAATTGACAATGTCATGTCATACCAAGTGGTACAGAATCTTCGAGCATCCTACTCTTTGGAGTCCATGCAAACACCTTTTGGAGGTTTGGGGAGCGCATGTTCAGCTTTGGATTTGACATGCTTTAACATTGTTGCCTTTTGTTTTTTCCACGCTAACAGCACATGCTCAGTTTTGTCTGAAGATCTTCCCTATGAGCCACGACACTTGCGGCTGCAGTTCCATGCTGCGGATACACTGGCAGGGATTATGTTGCGCTGGAATGGAAAACATGTTGCAGGCAGCTCGATTCCATAGCTCTAAGGTGCCCGTTGGTTTTTGTTTTAGGCCTTATTTTGCAGCCAGCACTATTGACCTCTGACACACGGCATGACAGTTGCACTGCAGGCGTCAAGAGAAAATAATTACTGTAATGGAGTTGCACTGAAAACCACAAGGAAAGCGTTGTTGCCAATCCAAAGGATCCTAAGTGTTTTGCCATTCCAAATTCCAATCTCACTTATATACAAGAGCGACACAACTATTGGCTGGTGACACAATGCCCGACCACCGAACTTCAATGAAATTCGGCTGAAATAACCCCCAAAGACTTGTAGTTACTAAAGGTGGCCGACCATACGAGCTTGCTCATCATTCGGCATTTAAACTACAGTACTTCAGACTTTGTGTACTCTCTACCCTTAAACTTGGCATTGATTGTTCAGACAAAAACTATCAATGACCAAGTCCAAGCGATAGCTGAAACTGCGAGAGGTTCGACTGCCATCCTTTGATTCTTGGGAGGGTGCTACATGCGAAATCGCGATGAAAGGCATTGAAAAAGGACAAAGTTGTAGCTCTTAACGAACTGCCTTCTCGGCAAGCAAAAAATATGAACACCGGAGTTGCAAGCGCCTGTCTTGTCACCACTTGGTTTCTTTTGCACCTTGCAAACTTTATGAACAAAGTATCTGCGAGACTGCAAGAAACTGCGAGATTGGGGGCCCTTGGACCGATGGCCTCCAGCAAGCGCTCGCAGGGTCCTGTGAAGAAACAATGACCTTACGATGTTTCAATGATATTCAACGGCATGAACCGCGTGAATTAGAGCTCAAGAAAACAAATAAACAGCCTCAACACCTCTCCTCGAGAGGCTTTGATCAAGAGTTGTGAGTCGCCTCAAATTCTCAACGCAACCAACCAGAAGTAAAGCCTCAATCATATCTCGGTTTTCTTGTCCTCATATGTATGTATATATACAATTGTATACGATCACGCACGCTCACGAATGCACACCCAACCCCTCGTTTTCTCTCCTGCCTTCGTTTCTCTCTATTGGTTTTTTTCCTTCTAAAGGCTTTTTAGGTTTGTAACCAGATTCTTCAGTCAAGTGCCCCCCATTTTTCCCCACCGTGCACCGAATTCGGCATTGTGTGTGTGTGTCCCACTCTGTCTCTAAGAGTTTTCCACCATGTCAGCAGGGGGGCAAGGCCTCCAGCGATGAACCTTGTCCAGTGAAGCTAAATCGCTAGAGGGGAAGCAAATGGAGACGTCCATTCGTGCACCTGCAACCGGAACGTTTGACCACGCTGTGACTCCACTTTTTCACTTTTTGATTTCCGGTTCTTGCATGATACTTTCCCCCCTTTCTTCCAGCTGAGCCGCGCTGACGTTTGCCACCGCCGTTTTCGTGAGCTGCAGATGTGCGCAAACCATTATTGAAACACTTCCAAGTGCTTGGACGCTTCACCTTTCCGTTGAACCATTCCTCTCCTCGTGGAACAGATGTAACTGCAAACCCATTATCTAAGTGTGTCACCCTCTGTTTCGAAGAGTTCTACGTGGTCTCCACTTCAATCAAGCAGGGGGCAATAGCCCACTCATGAGTCTACTGCCAACGAAGCTGCTCATGAGTTGGGAGGATATCGGAGCTGATCACTCCGACGTACCTGCAACCGAAACTTTTGGCCAAGCTTTTCCATTCCTCGGTTTTGCTTCCATGGTGGTTATGCACGCTACACCCCAAAACAGGTTTCCCTCCGCATTGCAGCTGCTGATCGCCGCTGTCGCTGAGCGCTTTTGCAACATCTGTTAAACTGTTAAACGTTTAAACATTCTGTGGATCGCGGACTCTGCCACCTTTCCGTTCCATCGTTCCTTTTTCTCGTGGAACTGAGTTAACAGAAAACCCTATGACTAAGTGCGCGCTGCCCGTCGTTCCACTGGGTGCAGGGCGTGATCTCCCGCAAGGGAGCGCTGAAACCATTGGGAGTCACATATTGGTTCGACAGATTTGCATTCGTGAATCAGGTTTAGTGGCTCTTTTCTGTCTCACCCATGAATCTTCTGACCCCAATGCTGCCGAGCTTCCTTCAGCCACCAATCCCCTCCCTCAAGGACGACGTCCCGGAGGGATGGTCCATCCCTGCCATCAATTCCTGGCTTTCCACCTTCGATGAAGCCATTCAAGAGTCGGCCAAAGAAATCGTCCGTCTTCTCCAAACAAGCAAATGCACTCAAGAGCAACTCCGGGAAGCTGGCACTCGCTACGGACTCCCTTTGACCAAGCTGAACAAGCGCCCCCTCAAGACACTGCGAAACCTGGTCAGTGTAGGGGCTGCCCTTGCCTGCTGGCTGAGCCACGTTGCTCAGCATTCTCCACACACCGCCAACGCGCAACAACTTTTTCGGCTACACAGAGCCCTTTCCATCCTCATACACCGCGCAACCTACATCGAACGAGCCGATGCCATTTTTGCCACCTACTCCATCTCACTTTACTTTTCACCTACCCCTCCAACACCCAACGCTGTGTTGGAGTTGTTTAAGCTTGGCTCGTCTATTATGTTCCCGGCGTGGCATGCCAATAGCTGTGGAGCCAATGTAGAAATGGCCATGTTGGTGATAGCGTCGATGTGGTGGTTGGATGTTGAAATAGAGTTTCACGTAGACAGAGTTGGGGGAGAGGAAGCGGTGGTAATGGTAAGTGTGCGGCAGCGCATGGAGCTGGTGAAGGCGCTTTCGCCGTTGCTGAGAGCGGCTGGCAGTTCACCAAACACAGAGCACCCTCCTTCTCCCGCCTTGCCACCCACAAGCGACTTTTCCGACGTCTCAGACGACGCCAGCAAACCATCAATGAACCACGCCTCTTCACTTCCACCAAACACCATGCCCTCACTCTCTTGCGCAACCTGACCAAACACACAGCCGACTCGTTTGAAGCAGCCAAGCAACTACGCAGCGGCCGTCACACTCACCGTGAACTTTACGCCATTCGCCGCACGGCTGCCAACCTGGAGGGACCAGGTCGCACCAAAGCATTGCAGATCATCCACAAGGCCACGCACTATCGCAATCTCACTCCACCCCGCGCCAACGTTCCCCTCACAATTCCTTTCTTGGCCCATGACAACACGGAAACTCAGCAATGGCTACGTACTCTCATCCAGCACCACAAAGCCCTTGCCATTCCCCTTCACCTTCCTACACGTCGACTCCAAAAAGCTGCTCACAAGACACTATGCGGCCACTCCACAATCACCGCAAATGGGAGGGCAGCACACTCACTCCAGCAGATCCACTTCACCTCCCTGCGCACGTGAGCACTTCTCATCGATCCAGATCATCCCAAAAGCACTACATCCTCACCCTTGATCACCTCCAGCTCCCCCCCCACCTTCGCATCTTCCTTAACGCCAATATGAACAGCACCTTTTACCCTACCAAAGCAAGGTACTACCTAGCTTTCCAAACAGCCTTTCGCAAATGGCTCCGCACTCAAGGATTTCCACCATCCCCTCTCCAACACGCTGAATCCTTCTCCATCACCAATGGCAACTCCACCTCTCTCACCTCAAACAACAGCCACACTTCAGAGCTCGCTTGCTTCGGCAGTTGCAGGAGTATCTCGGCGACCAAGTGGTCCGCACCACGCCGATCATGAGCTGCAACAGCTTCGCATCTTTTGTCCCCAGCAATATTTCCGCAGCGCCCTCGACACCTCGCCAGCGCCTGCACTTTTCCAACCACTACCCCGCCTCACTCCACTCAACATCAACCAACAACCACCTGTTGGCTACAGTTCCCACCTCCGGAACCGCTACAAATGGGGATTCTGCAAGGAGTTCACCATCCTGTACAGGATTGTACACTTGAAGGAGAAGGAACCATCATCTCCTACTACCACTCCCTCGCAGGCAACCTTCTCCGCATCACTAGCAGAGCACTGGACATCATTCTGCAACACCTTTACCGCGACAGCTCTCCATACCTGAGTTACGACAACGCTTTCACACCTATCTCACCCAAGTCCCTATGGACATCACCCTCCACGCAACCAACGATGACCTTGTTGGCTTCTTCAATTCGGTCCCCCAGCACCGCCTCATCGGCGCGGTCCACAGCTTGGCCCAGCGCTGGCAACAACAACAATCAACTCACACCATCGACGCCCAAGCTACAGGCAATCCGTATCATCACTCCCACATTGGACGCCATCACCACAGGCATCCGACACAAGGCGCCC
Organism: Durusdinium trenchii; assembly: GCA_963970005.1. Taxonomy (NCBI): domain Eukaryota; class Dinophyceae; order Suessiales; family Symbiodiniaceae; genus Durusdinium; species Durusdinium trenchii. The sequence continues at coordinate 1,324,275 of CAXAMN010005113.1, read as the reverse complement.
TCCACACAGCAGACATCATAACCATTGCGGCCTTTGCACTCAACACATGTATTTTCCGAACATGCAACCATACGTACCAGCAGATCCGCAGCACCGGGATTGGCTCCCAGCCGTCACCAGCCCTGTGCAATGTGGCTATCACCCTTGTCGAACACTCCTGGCAACAACTCCACAACAGCCTCCTGCATCACACCCATTTCCACTTCAACTACTACCGCTACGTGGACCATCGTTTCATCACACACAACGAGCATTTCCTCTCACATCCAGCTGTCCAGACCCTCATTCACCGCGACTTGTGCGGCGACTCCGTGGCACTTGAGACTGTTGAAGATTACCACCTCCTGGAGTTCAACATTGTATCTCACCCAACGTACAATTACCTACATCCAACCCGCCCAATCCTGGAAAATCCGGGGTGCCACCAGTGCCAAACGACTCACACTCTCCGGCCTTGCTTCACGACTACACACCATTTAGGCCTACACTTTCCCAACAACAGCGGCAGACGTAGCAGCTGAACAGCTTGTCCGCCTCTATGTCCAAAAAGGACATGCAGCATCAGACGCGAACGGTTTTTGAAGCGACCAAAAAAGACTGCTCTCGTTCTTCGGAGCGCCGCAGAGAGGCTCTGTGTGTGTGTCACCCTCTGCTTCGAAGAGTTCTACGTGGTCTCCACTTCAATCAAGCAGGAAGCAGTAGCCCACTCATGAGTCTACTGCCAACGAAGCTGCTCATGAGTTGGGAGGATATCGGAGCTGATCACTCCGACGTACCTGCAACCAAAACTTTTGGCCAAGCTTTTCCATTCCTCGGTTTTGCTTCCATGGTGGTTACGCACGCTATACCCCAAAACAGGTTTCCCTCCACATTGCAGCTGCTGATCGCCGCTGTCGTTGAGCGCTTTTGCAACATCTGTTAAACATTCTGTTGATCGCAGACTCTGCCACCTTTCCGTTCCATCATTCCCTTTTCTCGTGGAACTGAGTTAACAGAAAACCCCATGACTAAGTGTGTGTCAACTCCTGTTTCCAAGGAGCTCTGTCACGCGCTCTTTTTATATTTAGTTGACTGTTCACCTAGCCGCGCTAACAAAGCTATGGTGTTCAGTTGGATGAAATGCTGGACGCAGTATCTTGTACCTGCGGTGGTGCACTTGGGCGCACTACACATTCCCACCCTCAGCGGCCGCTGCAGCTGTGAGTGACCTGATCAAGTTGTACATTCCAAACGGACACCCGCCAAGCGACTCCAAGCATTTTGCTCGGACCCAAAAGCGCAGCGGATTTCCTGCTGTGCGCAGATTAACGGCCTGCTGCGCGTGTGTGTGTGTGTGTCAACCCCTGTGCCGAAGGGTTCGCCACCACCTTCACAATCACCACTGTTTCACAAGCAGGGGCGTCAGGCTCGACACACCTACCTGACGCAACGAAGCTATGGTGTGTCGAGGGAAGCAGTCAGAGACGTCTGACTGTGTACCTGCCGAACTGTTCACAAGCCGTTACTCCAATCTTCCTCTTTTTTTGCTTCCATGGTTGTTCATGATACCTCCCACAAACAGGTTTTCCCACGGCCGCCTTTCAGCTGCCGTTCGCCGTTCGTCCGCTGCTGTCGCGAGTCTGCAGATGCGCACAAACCTTTTGTTGAAAACACCTTCAATTTGATCGGACTCTTCACCTTGCCGTTGAGCCATTCCTTTCCTCGGGGAATTGAGTGTAACAGAAAACCCATGTCAGAGTGTGTCTCGCTCAGCCGCCCCACTCGGGTGCTGAGTGTGATCCTCCGCAAGGAGGCGCCGTTTCATTGGGAAATCATTAACGGAACTCACCACCGCTCACCGGAATTTCACTGGAATTCACCTCCACTTCCACCGAATTAACTGCCTCAACGGCCGCCGGGCCTAAACACGGGACCTGCCAGTTCACAGCGTTTGCACAGTTTCTGCATGGTCTTGCATGTTTTTGCCAATGTTTCCTCAAGCAGTGTGATTTGAGTCTTTTTGAGCAGTTTAATTCGACTTGCGTGAACACACCACAACACCACATAACAACATTCCACATGACTACAACTCTCACCTTTCCAACAAACACATACCTACATTTCAACCACGCGTTACCATCTCAATTTTTGAACGACTACACCAGCTGTGGTCTTCGCTGCCGCGCCGCGCCGCCGCCATTGCGAAGACTTTGCCAAACAGCTGCCACGAGTTTTTCAACAGTCCTCAACTGGACGCCCAATGCAGTATCCCTGGCCTTACTCCCACGCAACACCACCTCCACTACCCACTGCACCAACAAAACCGGCAACACATTTGCCACATCCACACACAGCACCCGCATTTCCTTATCCACAACATCCGGCCTTTCCAGTACCACAACATCCAGCATTTCCAGCTCCACAACCTCTAGCTTTTCCAACTCCAACACCTTTTCACTCAGCGCAACCAAATGCATTACCTTACTTGTACACCCTTCTCAACCACAGCCGACACAACCGCAAGCCACATATCAACCACAGGCACCTCCCCCATCCTACCTGGTTCAACATTCACCACCTACCGACCCCACCACAGCCACTTCAATACAGCCGCCTCCTGCACCTCCGCAAGCCCTTCCGGCTACCACACCAACAGAACCCCAGTGGCACATGCCGCAAGGGGTATGGCAACCTTTTTCAGCATTCCCCCCGGTTACGCCACCTTTGCAACATCCTTCATCACAACCCCAACTGGCACTCAGTGATTCACCACAAGACCCACAACCACACCAGCAACCTGCACCACAAGTCCCTAACAATCCAGTTCCCAACCCAGTGACTACGGCCACTGTCACACAACCCTCTCCATCGCCATCCATCGCCTCGGCGCCACCGGCCACCGTTACCCCTGACCCCGCCGCCGGGGCATCGGCCAACACAGCTTCACCAGCCCAACCATCCTCCTATCAACCTCACAGCAGTCGCCGCCACCATCACAAGAGCCGCCGCAAGACCGACCACCACAGACACGATCGCCACCGACGTCGTTCGCTATGGCCTCCCTCTCGGTCGCGTCAACCGCCTGCCCATCCGCAGCCTGCAACACCTGGTCAGCGTAGGCGCAGCCATTGGCTGCTGACTCGCTATTCTCAGCCAGCAGCAACCCAGCCATACCACCATTCAACACCTCTTTCACCTCCACCGCGCCTTATCCATTTTGATCCATCACACCCAATACATTGGAATGAGCAGAGGCCATCTTTACGACTGGCCTCATCCACATCACACTACTCTTTGCATATCCATCCACAACACACCGATCTCAACAGTGGCTCCGCCAGCTCCACATCCTTCCACATACCTACCACTACCACAACTTTCTCTCCCAGAACTCCGTTTACGTCAAACTCTACTTCAACCCCACTCCACCACATCGTTGTTACCACCAGCATGGCCACTTTTACGTCGGCTCTACAGCCATTGGCATTCCACACAGAGAACACAACCGCAGAGCCAAGCTCAAGCAACTCCAGAACAATATCCCAGTTTCAGCAGAACTCTCCTTACGCTATTGGCATTCCCACAACAACATTCACCACTACACCACCATTCAGCTCACCTCCCACGACACTTATGATCAGGCCTGGATCCAAGAACACCATCACATTGCCAACTGGATGCCTACACTCAACTGGCCCTTCATCTCACACCACCTCAAGCTTAAAGCCCAAGGTTGGCAATTCACCAAACATCGAGCGCATTTTTACTCCAGATTGGCCACTCACAAACGTCTCTTTCGACGACTACGACTACGCCAACAGACCATCAGAGAACCACACCTTTACACTTCCACCAAACACTACGCTCTCACACTCCTCCGCAACCTCACCAAACACACGGCAGCCTCCTTTGAAGCAGCAAAACAACTGCGCAGCGGCCGCCATACAGACCTAGAAGTCTACGCCATCAGGCGCATGGCCGCCAATCTCGAAGAACCAGGCCGCAGCAGAGCTCTCCACATCATCAACAAAGCCCTCCTTTTCCGCAATCTTACACCACCCAAGCCAAACATCCCGCTCACAGTGCCTTTCCTGGCGCACGACGACTTCACAAAACACTGCCAACAGTGGCTCCGCACCACCATTCAGCAACACAAACATTTGTTATGATGTAAAATAGCTAGATAAGACAAGGGGGTCTATAACTTAAAAATAAAAAACAAAGTCCAAACTCACTTCAAAAGTCCAACCAAAACTCACCCCTCACCAGGCAAGTCCAAGCAAAACTCAAAAGTTCAAGGCCAGGTCCAAGCAAAACTCACAGGTTCAAAGGAAAGCTCAAGCGAAACTCAAGGAGCTAGGGAAACCAGGGAAGCGCCCGCTCAGCGAGTTTTGGGCGAGCTTTGCGCGAGCTTTTTTGACGAGCTTTTGACGAGCTTTGGTAGAAGAAAACTAGACAAAAGCTCAAATCGAAGCTCAAAAACTGAACGCGCACGAGCTTTTCACGAGCTTTCTGCGAGCTTAGCTTGAAATAAACTAGCACCGAACTCACCACGACGCTCACGCCACGGGAAACTACTTTTGCGCGAGCTTTAATTGGACTTTCCCTGAGTTTTGCTTAAACTTTTTAATGATCAGTTGAATTTGCTTTGGACTTTCCTGTTGACTCTTGAGCTTCCATTGGACATCAGCACAGCACAAGCGAGCTTTAAGCGAGCTTGAAAACGAGTTTTGGGCGAGCTTTAAGCGAGCTTAAGAGGCCCCTGTCTTATCTGCTATTTTACGTCATAAAACATTTGGCCATTCCCCTCCACCTCCCGTCTCATCGCCTACGTGAAGCAGCCCACAAGACCCTTCGATCCCAGCTCCACAACCACCGCACCTGGGAGGACACTCTCCAATCGCCACCTGATCCAGCAGACCTACCATGCGCATGCAACCACCTTCGCAGTCTCCTCCAAGATCCAGACACACCGACCACCAACGGCCACTACATTTTTACACTAGACCAACTACATCTCCCACCACACCTCAACATTTTTTTCAACGCCAACATGAACAGCACCTACTATCCCAGCAAAGCACGTTATTTCCTCACTTTCCAAACGGCCTACACAAAATGGCTCAAGCTTCAAGGGCTTCCACCATCCCTTACCCAACATTTGGAACCTTTTCTCGAGCACCAATGGCGCCTCCACAACACCCATCTCAAACAACAACCCCGATTTACAGCTCGCCTACTCCGTCAGCTTCAAGAATATCTTGGCCCACACACAGTACTTCACCATGCTGACCACGAACTACAGCAACTCCGACTGTTCTGCCCTCACCGGCGCCCTCAACACATGGCAATCTCCCGAACTTTTTGAACCACTTCCATACCTTAAAGTCACCAACATCCACGACCATCTCAAAGCCACTGTTCCCCCCATTTTACGCACCCGCTACAAGTGGGGCTTCCGCAAAGACTTCAACTCCGTTCCCCAGCATCGTCTTATCGACGCAGTCCACTCCATGATTCACCACTGGCAAACACAACAATCCACACACACCCTCACAGTGGACGTTCAAGCAACAGGCAACCCCTTCCACCACTCCCACATCGGCCGACATCACCTAAAACACCCCACACAACGTACCATCCAGACTTCCGACATTACCACCATTGTCGCCTACGCACTCGACACCTGCATTTTCCGGGCACGCAATAACACTTACAAACAAATCCGAGGGGCTGGGATTGGATCCCAACTCTCTCCAGCCCTATGCAACGTCGCCATCACCCTCATTGAACACTCCTGGCACCAGATCCACAACAACCTACTCCAACACACCGACCTGCACTTTGCGTACTACCGATATGTCGACAACAGATTCATTGTCCACAACGAACACTTCCTCCACCACCCAGCCATTCAAACCCTCATCCATCACAACTTCTTTGGAGACCCAGTGGAACTTGAACCAGTTGACGATTTCCACCTCCTGGGCTTCAACATTGACCTACAACAACGTACTATCACCTACATTCAACCTCTACAACCCTGGAAAATCAGGGACGCAACTAGCGCCGGGAGCCAGCGCTTGGCTCTGTCAGGCCTCCAATCCAGACTTCACACCATCCATAAATGCACCTTTCCACCTTCCAGCGCTGACGCTGCTGCCACTGAGCTAGTGAAGCTCTACGTCCAAAAAGGACACAACCCAATTGCTTGCAGCCGGTTTTTGAAAAAGCGCCGATTACGGCGACCTGTGTGTGTCAACCCCTGTGTCGAAGGGTTCGCCACCACCTTCACAAATACCACTGTTTCACAAGCAGGGGCGTCAGGCTCGACACACCTACCTGACGCAACGAAGCTATGGTGCGTCGAGGGAAGCAGTCAGAGACGTCTGACTGTGTACCTGCCGAACTGTTCACAAGCCGTTACTCCAATCTTCCTCTTTTTTGCTTCCATGGTTGTTCATGATACCTCCCACAAACAGGTTTTCCCACGGCCGCCTTTCAGCTGCCGTTCGCCGTTCGTCCGCTGCTGTCGCGAGTCTGCAGATGCGCACAAACCTTTTGTTGAAAACACCTTCAATTTGATCGGACTCTTCACCTTGCCGTTGAGCCATTCCTTTCCTCGGCAAATTGAGTGTAACTGAAAACCCATGTCAGAGTGTGTGTGCGCCGCACTCTGTTTGCAAGGGTTTGTTTCTCGAATGCTTGAGTTTAATCTCCAGGTGGGGTCGCAAGCAGCCCATCCAGTCTTGCACCAACGAAGACACTGGATGCGTGCTGGTGATATCGATTTGAGACGCAAAATCGACGTACCTGCTTTTTCGCGATGTTGACCAGCTATTACCCCACTCTTTCCTAAAGAGCTAGTGCGCCGATGTTCAAACAATGCTGGTTTGGCTGACTTCTCGCCATGCCGTTTTCAAGTCAAGGTCTGAGTGCTGTGAGGTCAAGGGCTAGTGCATCTGGAATCACTAATGATGAACGCTCGACCAGTTGAGCTCTATATCTAAGTGTGTGTGTGTGTGTGCGTGTGCGTCTGTGTTTGTGTGTGCGCGCGCGTCCGCGCGTGCGTGAGGTGCTAAAAGAAGCGGGGATGTAGGAGGAGGAGAGCCGAGTGGAGCGCGTGCCACAAAATTCCATATTGACCCTAAGCGAACAGCAGCCTCTGTGACATTGGCGTCTGAAAAACGATGGTGTGGAGCGAGACGGGGGGATCAGGCAAGATGCTTTTTTTGTGTGGTTCTCTCGAGTTTCTTGTTTGAGTTTTCTTGATTGTTTGAATTGTTTTTCTGAGGAGCCCAAGTCTTTGGGGGGAGCCTCAGACAGCAGTCCTGGATCTGTCTCTAGTCTTAGTATCCTTGAGGGTTCTTGTTTTGTTTTCTTCTGAGCACTGTTGTTTTCTTATTATTACTTTTTCTGACTTTGCTTCGTTGAGGGGCCAAATGTTTTCGATGTTGCATTTAAGCAAATGAAATACGGCAGGCGTGGACAAATAGCTCAGATGTCATTGTTGGAAATGAATAGGATTGTATTCCTCCTTGCTTGAGGTAGGTTCTAGGGAGGGCGAGCATATACCTCTATACTGCATATATATATATATAATGTGTGTGGATTATATATACAAGATCTTAGCCGCGCGCTTTCAAAGACAAGTGATCCTTGCCTGCCCAATCTGCTCCTGCGAGCACGTCCAAGTTTTCCAGGTATTGTATGAAAACCTGCAACGCTTGCATGTCCATGTCCTGGAAGAAGTCCTGGCATCGCAACAACTTGCTCCCAAGTCACCTCCTCCAACCTACTATTGATGGCTTCCAACCTACTAGCGCTGGCCTCCAACCTAGCGGCAAAAAGCAAGGAACCACATTGACCACGCAGAAGGGTTCTTCCCCCCCAACACAAAATGGACCAATTGATAAACGCAATGCTATTGCGACCTATTGCGACTTACACAATATGCAACTTGGACTGTCAACTCGAAGGCTGGCGAATCTGGCGACCAACCCGTTGCCAAAGCAGCAGCACTGACCTGACATGGACATTGTCAGATCATAAGATGAAGCGAGCAGAAATGGAATGAAGATGAGATGGAGACAACGAGACGAGAATGGTCAAGTTGAGCAAACAAATAGAAAAACTGCGCATGGGATAGAATCAGATGGAACAAACAAACTCGGAAATGGGCATCTGCGCATGCGAAAGCATTACAGCGCATACCCTAAAAAATGTTTCTCCCTATATTACGACATACTTCAAAGCGTGGCTCCTCAATCGAACAGAACACTACCCCAAACGCAATTCCGCTTGTGATTCTGGTGTTGTTTGTTTGCAAAATTGATGCGTGCTCGAGCATCTTAGACCTTTAAACAATCGCATAAGGAATTATTGGGAATTCATACAACCTGTTCGAGCAAAGCCCTGGTAAAAGCCTTGCTTTGAAGACTTCCAGGCCTCGACATCCCTGTCACTCTCTTCATCTAGATCTGGTCCTCCAACGGCAGACAGTAATAGAATGCCCGGCGAAAACCGTTCTGCGGGCCTGGTAGATACTGAGAAAGCCTGTCAGGAAGCGCCTCCTGACAACCGGTCCCCATTTTTCCACCTATATATATTGCAGAATAGAATTCCAAAGTTTCTGACAATTCGTTGAAAGTTGTCAAGGTTTCTGCATCTCAAGGGCAGATGACAGGGGATATGACTAATCAGTGTGTAAATAATATACGCAACCAGTGCAACCCCAAAAGATCCTTTTGAATGGCCGTTCAAGACCTTTTTGCTGAGAAATTATACAAGCATAGACCCCAAACGGCTTCAAAACGATTCGTTTAGACTTGGTATGCCCTACCTTCACCCCAAGAGCAAACTGCTTCATCAATGAATTTTGGTCGGCATTGACATCCCTATATGTTTGGCCACACTCCTCTACAGTAAACCGGGCCACAGAGACCAGCCCCAGAGTTCAGGGGCGCGGCCAAGACAAGGACAAGAGGACAAGACCCGGACACAGAGCCAGAGCCAAGCCACAACAGTTCAGGGCGCGGCCAAGACAAAGCAAGAGGAGCACAAGAAGAGGACAAGGCCCAGCAAGAGGAGGACAAAGCCCGGACACAGAGCCCAGCCACAGGACAAGAGGAGGACAAGGCCTGGACACAGAGCCCAGCCACAGAGGTCAGCCACAGAGTTCAGAGGAGGACAAGAGCACAACAATGCCAAATGAGAAACACCATAAAATACATGTATCCGCTACCCGGCACCCGCTGCACGCTCTTCATTTTCCTGTCGCTCCAAACCCCTGTGCCACTGGGCTCAGCGCTGGCGTTGCCAAAGTATATGTACCAAGTTCGGAAAGCTATCGCGCTGGTAAATCCTTGGGATTTGCACCACTGGTCCCAGCTATTGGCATCCGACCACTTCGACCGGGACAGCGCCCATTCCCAATATCCAACGCTGGAAGAAAAAGAGAGGGGGGGCGAAATGCACTGGAAAGCAAAAATGCCCATCTCCCATCTCCCGCGGTAAGGGTTGAGAACACCCTGGTGCCCTCTCCGAGGCAGGAAGGGAGGGTACGCCCTGGCTCACCCGCCGGACCCGGTCACGGGACCATGGGAGGGCTAGGTACAGCATCCAGGGCGAAAGCCCTCAGCAAGCAAATGGTTGATGAAAAAATGCCTGGGAGTACGGGGAGTCGAGCGTCTAGTGCGAAACCGTTTAAAATCTGGATGAGTCAGGTCATCCGCCGCTGATTGAATTCGCTCTTGAATGTGGCTCGGGGCCACAGTGCAGCCTTCACGATGGAGAAGCATCACCAGTTCCATCAAGAGAGCTGCTGTGTGGGATTTCTTGGAAGAGGGCTTCAAGGGCTGAAGACATTGCCGGGCCTCCCAGTCGCAAAGGGTCAGCATGGCCAGGAGTCCCAAAAATCCGTTTCTGAGCGTTACCCACAAGGTCGTCTGCGCCGCCAGCAATTCCAGGCAGGTCCCAATACAGTAAGTAAAACCAGCCTTGCATCTTTTTTACGCTGGGGGCCACCTGATTTAGAGCAAGCCTGACGCCGAAGAGCGGGACAGGCCACACAAACCAAGCGCTCAAAAGCCAAGACCGAATCCCAAAGGCATAGCACCCCGACCGGGTCTTCTGGGTGAGGTGGCAAAACTCTGCCAAGGCAGCCGGGGTGAGAACCCGCGCCTCAGTATGCACTGCCGCGCGTATATATGTATAGGCGCACGCCCACACACAAACTGCTGAACCCATCCTCGAGCAGAAACTCCACTCCCCGTTTTGGCTCTTGAGCCAAAATGTACAAATGTAGGCGGCTATGGTGATAGACGTGCGACCAAGTCTACCCAAGACCCAACACTTGATATAATAGGATCTGTGTTGCTTTTTTGAGCTGGACAAGGCAAGAGAATGCGCAAGAGAAGCGGCCTGTTGAATCTCCACAGGAATCTCGTCTGAATGGGGTTGGCCTTCCAAACTTGCTGCCGTCATGAGGTTCACAAAACATCTTACGATGCTTTTTGCCACGGCCCTTGCCTGCGGCCCTTTCTGGCTCTACCTAGAAGAGACTGCGCTTATCGACGCTTATCGGCATTGAAAAGTACCAGCGTGCCCCTAGGCCCTAAAACTCCACTCGGCCTCCTTCAAGCAAGCAGAGTAGTCAGCACCCGGCATTACCTCACTTGACAGCAGAGCAAGTGGAGCAAAAAATGGCTGTACGGTTGTCGTTGAGCAGATCAGGACAGGCGGCCTACAACCAAGGCCAGATCAGAGCAGTCAGACTATATAAACACAGGCTTCTGCAAGCAGCCCTTGCCCTTCGTGAAGAATAAAGACAAAAGAACACTGAATAGATCTGAATAGCTACTGAGACCAAAGCGTTGCTAGTAAGGAATCTAGGCCAAGCTGTGGCGCGGGCTCCCTGAAAATCTTCTAGGGCAGGAACCTGTGTCAATCCAACATCCAACAACAAATTGTCCGTGACTCTTGCCTTGGAACCTCTCCAACCTAATAGCAATGGCCTCCAACCTTATTTAATAGCATACGGAATCTAATAGCGAAGGCCTCCAAACTACTAGAGATTGCTTCCAAACTTCCAACCTGCTAGCGATGGCCTCTAACCTAATAGCGAGGGCTTCCACTAGCATTGGCCTCACACCTACTAGCCATGGCCTCCAATGCCTCCCACCTACTAGCCATGGCCTCCAAATTACTAGCGATCGCCTCCGACCTACTAGCGATGGCCTCCAACCTAATGGCGATGGCCTCCAACCTACTAGCGACCGCCTCCAACTAATAGCGATGGCTTCCAACCTACTAGCGATGGCCTCGAAACTACTAGCGATCGTCTCGCTGGCCTCCAACCTGCTAGCGATGGCCTCCAACCTGCTAGCGATGGCCTCCAACCTACTAGCGATGGCCTCCAACCTACTAGCGATGGCCTCCGCCTACTGGTTACTAGCAATGGCCCCCAACCTACTAACTAGCGTTGGCCTCCAACCTAATAGCGATGGCTTCCAACCTAACTAATACCTACTAGCGATGGCCTCCAACCTATTGGCGATGGCCTCCGACCTGATAGCGATGGCTTACATTCCACATAATTTTATTAGTGACGGCCTCCAACCTAATAGCGATGGACTTCAACCTAATAATAGCGATGGCCTCCAACCTACTAGCAATGGACTGCAACCTAATAGCGATGGAGCGATGGCCTCATAGCAATGGCCTCCAACCTACTGGCCAGTAGCGATGGCCTCCAAGCTACTAGCAATGGCCTCCAACCTGCTAGCGATGGCCTCCAACCTAATAGCGATGGCCTCCAACCTACTAGCGATGGCCTCCCACCTTTCAGCGATGTTCTCCAACCTAACAGTGATGGCTTCCAACCTACTAACTATGGCTTCCAACCCAATAGCAATGGCCTCCAACCTACTAGCAATGGCCTAGCGTTGGCCTCCAACCTAATGGCGTTGGCTTCCAACCTAGCCTACTAGCGATGATGGCCACCAACCTACTAGCGATTGCCTCCAACCTACTAGTTACTAGCGATGGCCTCCAACCTAACTAGCGTTGGCTTCCAACCTTTCATACCAATGGCCTCCAACCTTATAGCAATGGCGTCCAACCTACTAGCGCCGGCTTCCAACCTAGAATCTAGAATATAGCGATGGCCTCCAACTTATTAGCGATGGCCTCCAACCTAATAGCGATGGCCTCCAACCTAAGAGCAATAACACCAAATCGTCTGTGACTCTTGACTTGGAATAGACCGTTGCACCTCATCCGCAACGCTTAACAGCCGGCGAAGGGAACATCTTCCCTGCTGGAGAACTCGCTGCAACATAGCCTCATCCAACAAATTGCCTAACACTTCTATCTGTCCTGTTCTTTTTCTGTGCTTTTGTTTCAACCTTAGGATTTTTTTCTTTTCAAGCCTTTCAATTGTATGTGTGCAATGAAACATTACCGCCCTGCCTTTTTGTCCATGTCCAGCTGTGCCAATCGCTCCCTGCTTTCATCCTCTCGTGCGCAGCACTGGTGTGCACTCATCTGCTCAACACCCTCACAACATCCGCTGTCGTCCATTATCCGTCCCGTTTGAAGACCCTGCTCTTTTTCTGCCTCCAGTTTGCGTAGGCAGGCTTCGCTCTCCAACAGTTCCTGGCGCAGGCAATGGATGGTACTTCAACAATCGCCAGGCTGAGCAGGCGGATGCGCTGCACCAATAGTACATACTAATGTTATATAATATCATGTTTCATAACAGTATTTTGTGATGTATGATACAGAATTGAAGCCAACAAAGCCTAGTGACTAGTAGCGTTCTTGCTACTAGTCAAGCTGCTAGTAGCGTTCTTGCTACTAGTAGCGATGCCAGGAGCTACTAGTAGCGTCCTTGCTACTAGTGTAACTAGTGTACCACAAGCGTTGGCCTCACTTGAGGCTGTGAAGAAAATATGACGCAATCTGAGAAAGGAAGAGCCGAGGGTCACTGCACGGTCGCTTGGAACCCAATAGTGTTCCTCTGCCAAATTGGGGTAGGGTAGTGGCAGGTTGGCGAATTTCCAGGATCCGTATAGTTTGAGAGAGAGAGAGAGACAGAGATTGAAGGCAACAGCTAGACTCTCTGCACTGCTGGACTAGCCAGGAAAATGCTACTAACTGTCTGTTGGAATCTCTTCCACTTTCGGTACCACAGAAACACCAAGGCCGGTTAAACTTCCCTCTGCCACTCTCCCGCCTCTTCACATCGAGCAAGATCACAAACCGCGGCATGCCTCGGTCAGACACGTCACAACCAAAATAGAATGCAAAACAAAAAAGAAATACAACTTACGGTTACGTTCTGGCGGTTTTCTCCCTGCCCTCGCTGCACTGTGCGCGGCACTGGTCAACAGCTGTCTTGTCCCTGCCGGCTGCAACACAAAATCAAAGGAAAGAAGTGAAAAAGTAAGGCCTTCTTTAACAAGAGCTACTATTAAAGAAGGGCCTTATCTTCCTTTTTGTCCACTTTGTTCAACAGCTCATGGCTCTGACTCCACAGATTTCTCATGGATCTGCTGAGTTCTCAACATTTTGCGCCATGTCCAACGCCTGTCACCTTCTGAAACCACCGGGCAAATTCTCTGCGCGGTGGTCTAAAAAGGAAAAAACAACAAAACATCCCAAGCTGGTACGCCTCCACTGGCAAGCCTCAGGCACCCAAAGAATCCCGGCTCAAAGCAGTTGTTCTTTCCAAATGCTGAGGGGTATGCTTTGATTTTGCTTCTATCGTCTTTTGCTGAGTCTTGGCGTATTTGTCCTGCAAGCCAGGAGCACCACAGCGTCTCACATTAACCGCTCGCTTTGTGAGTCTTTAGAGCACAAGGGTTGCATCCTGCAACTCAGCAAATCTCTTCTTCACCTGAGGCAAAGAGAAAACAACAGCTCACATGCCACACACCGAAGTGGCGTGCAAGAATGACAATGACAAAATAGTCAAATCATGGAAGAGGACTGCCTGGTGCAGGTGCTTTGCTCGTCCTGTAGTCTCCTCGACCAAAGTGGCTATTGCCTTCTGCAAAGGCTGGGACACAATGGTCCTTGGAATGCAGAAAGGCCAAGAAAACCTTCGACTCGATTACATTTTGCTGAGGCCACAACTCAAGATCCCCCGCAACAGCCAACAAAGCAACGCTAAAGTTGGAAAAGGTTGAGATAAACTCGGTGCAAGCGCTAGCCTGAGCTTGAAGACAATGTCGCATAGCCCCATCTTCAACAGGACAAACAAAAGGCTTCTTCAAACAGCGCTGTATGACCCCGTGCACAAGAAAAGCTGGCTGAGGTCATTGCGCACACTGCAGAGCTTTCCTGATTCAAGGGCAGCATCAAATGAAGAACAAAGCAAAGCATGATTGTTGACAAAGCACGCCTCAGCTGGCAGCCGTTGCAAAGCGTGGCGACAAACCTAAATTGGAAGATGAACAATGTCTGCTCGTGATTGTTCTCATATTCAACTATTCAAAGAGATTCAATGGAAACTATGTGCAACTTTGCTCTCGAATGCGCCTCACATAGTCTCGGAGCCTCACTCCCTCCAGGTTGGCACCCAAGGTCCGACAATTGGACGAAATCTGCGTGCTCACTTCCTTTCGACTTGGCTTGAAACTGTGCTCCTATCGGAATCAAACATACTTATCTAAATTAGAAACCATGAACGGCTATGATCAGTCTATGCACTCCCTCAGATTTGGCATCCTCCAGAACCTTGCAGGCATTCACATCGCACTGCATCCATTCAGGCCTCAATGAGGCCAGATCCTAGACCTTTATTGACCGGTTTTTTTTTCCGCAGGTAACGACCACAGCCCTGAGAGAGGGGCGGCGCCGCCTTGCAAACGTTGTGCTACTGGACTTTGGACAAAAAAGAAACACCCATGTTGTATAGGAAAAAGGAAGGTACCTTTGAAGGGCTTTATTGTCAAAGGGACCCTTACCTTCCTTTTTATGCCTCCCTTTTTTCCTTTACTTTGTATGTACCCCAATATACTCAGCCTGCAGCGATGCTTGGGTCATTGAAGGGCAATTTCGGCGACTCTGGTCTTTGCAAAGCCTTTGAAACCGATTCGTTGGTAAACTAATGTCACGGCTTGTATTCATTGTTTTTTGTGATTTGGTGTACACCAAAAGTCACCAGTCAATGCTTTAGCAATAGGCGATGCCAACGCAAGACAACTGAATTACAGTAAAAAGGTGTTGCTACATACATGACAATGAGTGATCTTCTTGAAGAATGCCTGCAGGAAAGCAGAACACACATTTATATTGTCATTGTCCATTCTCATGAAAACCTTCGTAAATGCTTTCACAGTGTGTCCTTTCTAAGGTGAAGGTCAGAAGCATTTCCCGAAAAGGTCAGCGGATTGGCGGCTTCTTGTTGGAAAACAAGGCCAAGCAAAGCTTTCAGTGCCATTAGAGTGCTTTCTTGCTATCTGTACACTGTAGACGAAAAACGTATCAGCAACCGTTTGTGGCACTGAAAGCTCCTGGATGGCCCGCCGCGAAAGCATCGGACCACCATACCACAACAAGCAGCAGGGGCCAAAACTGGGGCAGTACAATGCTTTTGCATCGTCTTGCAGGTATTATCCAAAATGGCACTGGGCCTATAGCTAGGAAATGATCTGAAGGCACCAAGCAGGAACCAAGCATCCAGTGTCTTAGGTCCCACGAGTGCTGTAGCTGTTTGATTCATGTGAAACGTGATGAAATGAAGTGAGTTTGATGAGTTTTGTTCTGTGTGTCGTGTCGCACGGTTTTTGCCGTATGATGCATGGCCTGTGATTTTAGACATCTCAACTTCAAAAAAGAAAACAATTCCACGTCAACTTCCCCGTCCCTATTCTACTTCTCCTTAACTTATAGATCAAGGCAAGCAATTAGATTTGTTCCAAAATGAATTCGTTGAGGAAAAACTATATATATATATATCTACAAAATTATATATATATACAAATGTCGCCTGCATGTTTGTCTGACACTATTTCAAGAGAAAGCATTCATAAGCCTAGAGCATGCACATGGCTTGTTGGACCTGCTAGCACAGGTCCTTGCAGACTTTGTCACTATCTCCTCTCACTGGGCACCTTGCCATTGCAGGGATCAGCACAATGAGACAAAACAGCACAATGGGATTGGGATCAATCGAAAACAATTGAGCGGTTTTGTGAGATCAGGCATGAAGCCCTCACACATCAGCGTCTTGAAGATTGAGGCTGGTGCCAAACCAGCAAGCCGTTCATTTATCTGGTAGCGTTTTGGTGTCTGCACCTCGCATAAACACTCTGCAGTGTTGCGGCTAGGCATCATACACACATGGGACCAATGGGACCAATGAAATGTGTCAAGTTTTGTGCCTCCAACACTTTGGTCCGAATGCGGTATCTTCCACCAACGAGGTCATACAGAAAGCGAACCTCACAGATTGCAGCAGACTTTTGTGTTCACAGAGTGCTCCACGGGTTTGAGCAGATGAGCCTTGCTGACAACATAGTTTTCATTGTTCTCACGCATATTGATGATGTCCCCTCTTGATGTCCTTCAACAAAGACCACTTCCGGGAAATCAATGCGAAGCATCATGCACAAGCTGTCAAAAAAACACTCCTGGCATCAAACAAGGCGTAACCTAACTTCTTCACCTTGGGCGTAGGCGGGCATCAGACAGCAGGTCGTCGGGGTGAGCATTTGCTCCTTATATAGATTCCTTAAGCCTTTAGCTCAGTTCCTCGCTGGAGGGGGGGGAGACCTGTTCAACCCGAAATGGCATTTTCGGAGCCATCAACCGGTCTGCATCCTCCTCCAACTGTTTCTGAATCAGAATACAAAGTCCAAAAACATCTTCACCACATCTTCAGCGACGATATGTCCTCTAGCTGCCACCATGGAACCTGGTTCTCCTCCTGAAAAAGTCAAGGAACTCTGGAAGACTGGTTTCTCTTTCACCAATCCGGGCTTCAAGCCATCGAGTCCTTGTGGCCTAGCGGGAAGGACTCATTTACGCTTCTTCCAACGTAATCGGCTTCTTTTCACGAGGATCAAGCCATCTTTCAGTCCGGCCCAGCACCCAGTATGCTCGAAACTCCTGCTAAAAGCTGCTTGAAGCTTTCAGTTCACAAGACCCTGTGCCGAATTGGAAACAAGCGAAGCACCGAAGGCGCGGTGGGCGCCGCGCGTAGCCTTTTCAGGCGCTTGAGCCTGCCCTTTTGGCGGCGGGTCGGGGTTTGTGAAAAACACGGATCATGACGTGACATGTCATGAACCGCGCATGAAAACCGATGCACAGCGTGCATCTCAACACGGAGGGTAGTCTTTACCCTTCTTGCGGCAGCCACGGCGCAGAAGCGAGCAGGAAAGCATCCAACTCAGCGTTGTGCTGGGCAATCGGGTGGTGGACGATGCATGGCACAGTAGGCACAGGCCCGGCGCACCAGCAGCTGACCAGTCATCTGCTCCACAAAGTGGCATGTCTCGTGATGCCAACAGGAGGCGGTCCTTGATGTGACAATGGGCCACGCGAAGGGACACATGGAGGTGTGGAGCTCCATCTCGAGCCGGTGATCAGCCCTCGAAGTTGTTGGACTTCATCGATCTGCAAATTGAGAGCAGACCGGGATTCCCGTGCTGCGCGTAGGGCTTCTTCAGCTCTATACTTTTCTTGCTGGAGGAGATCACGGAGTCCAGAGTGAACTATCGGTTCGTCCTTTTGAATCTGGGCTTCCTTGGTCTCGGGCTTATCCTGGTGTCTTTGCGAAAGCTCCATCGTCCGGCAAAGAAGACACCGATCATGAACAGCACACGCAACAGGGCCAGAATGGCCAGCCACAGCCATAGGTGATCATCACCTTGGTCTACTGAAGTTTCACCTTTCTCGCGCTGTTGGCCAGTTACCAACACAGCCATGGAAAGCAGCGTCAGTAGCCACAAGATGTTCGGCTTGCGACTCTTCTTGACATAGTCCTGGGAGCAGCTGCCATGGCTCACGGCGTACACTGTATCACATGGGACAGAGCTTCCACGGTCTTTCCGCAGGAATCTCTTCATTCTTGCGCGCGTCTTCACCTTCAAGGATCTCCGGGTATTCATCAGCGTTGACATTCTGTGGAACCGGGTCCTGTTTCTCAACAGACTCATGGTTGAGAGGTGGTGCACTGAGGGTGGTCTCTGCAATGGCCTTGGCCTTTTCATTCTTCGTTTTCTTCTTTGAAGCCACGTAGTTGGGGTCCCATGTGAGCTTCACACGACAGTGTCGTAGACGGGCTGCAACGAGAGCACGCGCTGATTCTGGTGAGTCCATCAGCTATCTGTCTCTCTGAGCTCATCCATCGAAGATGACCGCCGAGGTCTTCAAGCATTTCCTTCATCACGCGAATTTCCAGACTCGGTTGTCGACCACTGAAGAACTCACTCCCTCCCTGTGTAAAAGCTTTTACATCTATCACCATAGTTGGTGTCAAAGTGGATGACAACTTGAGGTCGGGGTTCAGCGTGTGGAAGCTGCGCCAGTCGAGCACATGATATTCGCCATCCTTGCCTCTTCATGACGAGCATCAGGATATAGCCACCCTGCGAGCTGCCATCTGATTGGGCAGTGAAGCCGGCTTCGAAGAAGCACAGTAGCTGCAGCTCAGTGGAGTGTCCAATCGGGTTGTAGTAGAGACTCACATCCTTGTGCTCCTTGGCAAATTTCAACAGCTTGTTGCACTCCACGACAGTGCTCACGGTGGCTTTTCCCTGACATCATGGAGGTTGAGCGTTGCAGATGTGGGGCAGTCTGCACCGCAGGCCACTGCATTGAACTGAGCAAGCCTCGGACCTGTGTGATCTCCTTCTCGGAGAGCGAGTCGCGAGATCTCGACCCTTGGTCAGTGTGATGGGCTTGCGCTTGACATTATGAGCTGATGTCCATTCATCCATCTGGTTGCTCAGCCAGCCTCGCCCTTCATCAGTCAGCAAGGTGGGAATGCGCGCGGACCTGTCTGACCACATGGATGCATCACCTCCGAACTAAAAGCATCTCCGGCCCTTGCTCATCTTGATGGTGTGGGTGGGAAAGTCCAGATGAGTTCGCAGGTGGTCTAGAAACCTCCGGAAGGGGCCCATAGCCAGAGAGGAAAGCCCAAGATCTAGCGTCACGCATTCCGGCCGCTCAGCTCAGCTCCAGTTGAGTCCTGGAAGATCAGCAGCGCGCTCTCGTTGAGCGACGGCGTCATAGCCATGGCCTCAGTGGTAGTGGATGACGCTGGGCGCTTCACTCCAGGATTCCGTGAAGTGGGACTTGATCCCTGTGGGCAATTGGCAGCCCAGTGTCCAGCTTGGCCACATCGAAGACAGTTCGCGTTGGCCCTTGGCTCGTCCACGAGGATGATGTGGAGGGCGACTTGGCGTCTTTGACTACCCTTGGATCCTCCCTTCCCTTTTCCTTTGTTCTCCATGAGGTAGTCGCTGCGGGCGAAGTGGCATTTGGGGAAGATCCACCGGTCAGGGCCACGATGGGAAGATAGCCACGAGCTGTTTTGAGCTCTTGGAACCGTCTTCTGGCGTCCGTGTAGGAGGCGAAAGCGGCGTTACAGGCTGCTGCCATCTGTGATGGACTCTTCACTTCATCGTTGTCCGGCCATGGTTCTTCTTCTCCATAGTAGCCGGCGTCATGGTCAAAGTCCTGACCTTCATCATAGACCTCATAGTCTTGTTGTTCATCAGCCCAACTCTCATCCTCCTCATAGAAACCGTGCTCCCATGCACTGTTCATCGTCCTGGTAGACCTCGTCGTCGCAGTCATCGGCCTTGTATGCTCGATGATGTTTCCAGGAGTGGGATTGGCGTAGCGGCGGTTCCGTTCAGCATTCCAGCCCCCACCATTGTAATCCTGGCCAAGGATCAAGTGGAGCGCTTCAATCACCTCGTTCTCTTCCAGGTTGGGTGCTCTCAGGGTGGTGAGCTGTCGTCGCTCTCTTGAGAGCCCGGCACGGCGGAGGAGATGCCATCCTTGGACAGCGGCTGGAAGATCAACGCGGTGCTGTTGCAGCTTTCGATAAGGTTCTTCGTGATCGGCCACATAGAGCAACAATGTCTGGCCTGGGGCGCGCTGCAACAAATTGAAGTACGCCTCAAAATCGGTGGGCAAGTGTACCTTGGTCATCCAGGGTCTCGATGATTCGCTTGAAAGCGTCTTCCTTTTCCAGTGCTTCGATCCCCCACTCTTGGAACAACCTCCAGGTGACACCAGCGAAGGAGCCCACATGTTCAGCACTCTCTCGGAGCCCCGCTTTGTCAGCATCATCTTGCGATGATAGAGCTGTATCCTCGCCATTTGTAGTCGGCCGGTCGGAACTGTCCCTCAAGTCCATGTCTGTATGTCGTGCCATCTCTTGTAGAGCTCAGTCCCGATGCCTGCGGCTGCTCCTCTTGGGAGCCATGTGTACGTTGACATTCTCAGGGACAAAGGTCTCTGCCCGGGTGTGGTGCGCAAGAAGTAGAAGCCACCAGGCCAGGGCGAGAACTGCCGACCTCACCGTAGGTCTCAGCAGGGACAAACAGCTCGTCGTCGCGAAGTGCGCAGGCAGGGAGCCACCAGACCGGTGGCTCCGCTACCAATGTCGAATTGGTGGTGTAGCTCACGAAGTCCACGACCGAAGAAAACCAAGTGCAACGAAACAAGCGAAGCACTGAAGGCGCGGTGGGCGCCGCACGTAGCCTTTTCAGGCGCTTGAGCCCGCCCTTCTGGCGGCGGGTCGGGGTTTGTGAAAAACACGGATCATGACGTGACATGTCATGAACTGCACATGAAAACTGATGCACAGCGTGCATCTCAACCCCTGTTTTTTTGCTGAGAATTTCAGACAAAATGTTAAAAGAGAGAAAGTAAGTAGGTAAATCAGTGTCGCGTAAATAAACCCAAGTTGGTTCCAGCTTCTCCTCGGCCTCACCTGGCAAAAAGTCTGTTGTAGTCTTGTTGACCATACCGCTTCTGTCCGAACAATTGATCTATTGATATCCCTTGTACTTCCTTTGCCTCATATCCACAAAAGCACCATCGTCTCAATGATAATGACACCTTGATCATCTTCAAATCGTCAACAGCAAGAATTATCCAGTGTTGTGAACTGCCCGTTTTGAGAACCAAGATTCCAGCAGTGAGCGCTGCGAGAGCAATAAACTTGCATCTTCGGGCTCGCATTTAATCAATTTGGGCACCGTCTATCTAAGTTAAGTGTTTTGCAAGAGACATTCAATGCTTTTGGACCATGAAGTAAGCAAGAATCCGCCTCATGTGGTAGCACTCCAGATCATGTTGACAACTTTCATGCTGGCTTAGGCTAGTGGATTATGTGCACCTGCAAACACCATGTCGTGCATCGACACTACATCATGAATCATGGCACAAATCGTTTTTCTCTGGATGGCTTTGAGTTCTGCGGCTTGCCAGCCCTGTTCACATGTCCCAAAATCGACTTTTATCAGCAAGCCAGTCAAGAAAAGTGCATGTCGCTAAGTCTCTGTTTTATGTCTCTGTCTCACCATCGGATCGCGCATGATTGCGCTAAGCCCATCAAAGCTTCAGCGAGCTTCTGCACGAAGAAGGTTGCGAATCTCCTGGACTTTTTTGTAGCCGCCCTCTGCATGCGCCTTTGCTAAACGGTTGCGGTCATCCTCAGCAATATCTTTCTCAAAGCGCAAGGGACCTCTAACACAAATGGTGCCGGGTCGCAGTGGAGGCAACCGAGGAACATATATCTCTGACAAATACGTCTGAGCCCCCGCTCGCGTCACAATTCCTTCCACCACTTTTGTTTGAACTGTGTGCTCTTTGTGCTCTTCTTCTGTGCTTCGCTCTGTGCGCTCCTCCTTTGCCACCACTTTTGACTCAGGATCCTCTCTTCGCTGAGATCCATGAGATGCAGCGAGAGTGTCTCGTGGCGCCTCTCGCCTTCGAGGAGAGCGAGAGTCCCTCCTTTCTCTTCGTCGAGAGTCTCTCCTCCCTCGGCCTTTCTCCCTTGGGCTACGTGAGTATCGTGAGCCATTTCTACGATCTCTCCGATCTCCAAATTCAACACTTCTCTCTTCTTCTCTCCGATCTCTGCGATCTCGGAAGTCTCTTCTCTCAGAGCTCCTCTCAGCGCTCCTCCCTCTTCTCGCTCTGCTCCCCTCTCTGCTTCTTGATCGGGATGGGGAAAAGTATGGCATATCTTGGCTGGGGCACTGGGCACCGATTGGCTAGGGAACGTCACAGCATGGAATGCCTGGCCCACATCTTGTGCAAGGAGCCGAAGCTAGCACCGGTGCTGCACTTGAGCCACTCTGATGCGAAACAAAACGAACTCTCACAAAATTGAGCCTAACATAGCCTAACACAACCAACATCACCGTCAAGCAGGCTGCACAATCTTTTTCATTGCTCTCTGCAAGAATACGAGCCAGTGTCTGAATGTGAGCAGAATGGACAGTCGTTGGCATACATGTTGGTACGTGTATTGCGATTCAAGTTCCCAGAAGTATGTGGCTCCGCATTCTGAGAACACATGCTCAACAACGGCACAAATGTCGACAATTAGTCTGCACAATTTCAACGACTGTAACTGCAAAATTATGGCTCAACAGTTCTTGAAAGAAATGCCACAGCAGTTTGTTCAGGCACGTCGAAACTGGGTGGTCTCAAGATTGTCAGATTTGGTTTGAACATGGGGCTTGGTGTTACACATAGGAGCAAGAAGTGCTACAACTGTCGTGGCATCGGTCTGAGAGGTTGTTCAAACACACCGAAATGGCTCACTCACCAAAAGCTGTCCCAAAGTACGGCTTAGAGATGCTTAGAGTCTAGAGTGTGTTTTTGGCCGTAGTCTACGACATTGACTTTTGGTATGAAATGTTGTTGTACACTAAGGGCCGAGTGAGCCAATCAAAACTGCTATGAAATGCTGGTGCGAGGACTCGAGCTGCATCTCAAACGACAACAAATGACTCCATTCTCCCATTCTCAACTGGGCTTTCGGATCAAAATAGTCTGAACACAAAAGGAAATTGCACATAAGATTGGATTGGCTTTCAAGGTGTCTATATTCCGAAACAACACGAGTCGCAACTGCACTCTACAGCTGAGCATTCACCGTGCATGTGAAAGGTAGCTCTGCTTCAAATCTGTGCCGGATTCTCACAGTTGAGACGTTGAGACCTTCTCTGGCTGAGGCAAGCTTTGACTCCTTGTGCCGTCCGGTGCCCTCCTTTGCGCACGCAAGTAGAGGGCACTGCCAGCAGCAGTACTCAAAGACAAAACTGGATTCGACTGATTTTGTGGACAAAACTATTTGGATTCTGTTCAGATTCTTTCTTCCGAGATCAGATTTGTCTTTGCGGACAAGCACCGCTGAGGAAGACACCGCTCAGCTGACACCGGACCAACAGCACTACAAGCCTTAAGAGCCTTGCCTCAAAAGATGATCCAGGCCTTTACAAGCCAGGCATTTTTGTCGCAATTCCATACTGCTCGTGATTGCCTGTTAATCTGCACTCCGGCCTTGATGGCTTCCAAGTTGGAACGAAAGCAAAAAATGTCAGGAATGAAGTATAGAATGAATTATACAATGCGATATCACAAGATATATCATGTAATTAAGATGTCATGATATACATCATGTATCATCATTGTATGTTCAACTTCAAGCGGAGAAAGTTCGTCTTTCTCCCACTCTGTCAATCTGTCCAACTCTCCTTTAGCCGCCTCTGGCCTTGAAGAGCAAATCCGACAATGCTTTTTGAGCAAAGCCTGTTGCGAGCCTGCTTAGAATCTAGCCTTCATTCCTCTTTCATCTCATATTTGAGATATTCCTCTTCTCAAATTCCTGCATCTCACCTACCGAAAGGCATCTGCTTCTAGAACAGAAAGGCATCTTGCCTTACCTGCGGCCGTGACGAACCTTCAGCCACGCAGGCACAAACGGGACCAGCGGTTGATACCCTGGTCGTGCAAACTTATATGAAAAAAGTTTTTACGATATGTGGCACAGAAGCCAGACTTCAAACAAAACCACCTTGACATATCACGCATTCTTCATGGTCAACATCATGTCTGGCTTCCATTGTACGAAGGAGAGGCACATCTCCAGCGCAGCAATGGCTTGCTGCTGGTCTGCTCCACACACATATATATTATCCCCGCAAGTGGCATGTATCAAAAGTACCCTGTAAAAAACAGAATACTTAATTGCCAGACAACAAAAAAAAAAAGTATGATGCAAGGGTGCTGGCAGACAGGACTTTCACAGCTGTACGACCTGGTCAACTCCAGCACAATCCCAGAAGGACCTGAAGTCAAAGCCTTAGAGTTGGAGTCACACAACGCAACGCAACCTGGTTGCTTCAACAAAAGCGAGTTGAGGTCACGGCGGCACTTTGCCGGGGCATCCAGCCCCCTGGTGAACTGAAAGCTTATCGCTGCCTCAGCAGTCGTACCTGTCCTGCCTCTCACTTGCTTTGGTATGTCAATTCATGTTTTTGCTACTTTGGCTTTGCTTTGCCACAGAGCAGCCAGTTTTTGGTTGAGCATGAGCTCCAATGCCAAGCATCAGCTGTCTGGCTTCTCGGATTCACCTTGGTTCTGGAATATCGAGACGATGTTGGGGAAACACAAAAGAAACAAAAGCTCTGGTATGAAGCCGTCCAAGCCCCAAACCAGGCAGCACCCCCTCTTCGAAGGCCTCTTTCTTCCTGCCTGTCCCAGGAGACCTCGGGAGGTTGGCACGATGTGTCTGTTTCTGTAGATGTTTCTGTTCCCCTTTGCCCTTTCACTCTCTAACTCCAGAGCAGCTGACAGTTACTAGTGACTACTAATCTGGGTGGGTGTGGATCAAAAGTATATAGCTGAGAAAAGGCCCCTTGAAATCCCCTTTTGGAAAGGTAGACCCGAAAACCTTTTGCGTGGCGTGGATCTTTACATTTTGACTCTTGACTCAGCATCTTTCATCCTCTTGGTCATCTCGGTGTTCTCAGGCAATGACGTCGCTCGATTACTGGACTCACTCTGCCAGTCGCCATCTCCACCGTTTGAGTCTTCGGAGCTTCCCTGAATGACGGATGAAGCATGCCATTGCTTTTAGTTAAGTTTTCCCTAAAAATCTAGGAACCAAATGAATAGCGCGAGCGCTTCTTCAAGGAAGCTCCCCCCGCCGCCCTAAAGGCAGCGGGGGAGCTTCCTTGAAGAAGGGTGAGCTATCCTGCGTCCATACTAGTAGCTTACTTGTAGGTACTGGCTACCTAGCTACCTAGCTAACCTACCTACCTCACCTCTACTACCGGCCTACCCCCCAAAATACATAAACATTAAATACATATATATATATTACAACCCCTAAACGCCGTTAAAAAATACATTTAAAAAAATACACGATTTGTTCATTGCTGTGTAGGTGTTGGCTGCGCGCCTCAGCCTTCTGCTGAGAGCCATCAGCTGAGAAGCCATTGCCTGTAGGCTGAGCTGCACTTCTAGTACCAGCGATCAAGGAATACTGTCGATTACATAATGGATCTATTCAATCAATTCGCTGTGTGAGCATGCTGATTAAAGAAACAAGCTTGTTCTTCAGCTGTGTATACCATATGCCCATGCAAGAACATGACAAGCATGCTGTAGTTAATACTTGAAAGTCTTGCCAAGACAAAGCATGTTCAAAGAGTCGAACAAAGTTTGGAAAAGAAAAAGTAAGGTAGAAGTATATTTATATATAAACTCTTGGCCAGGCCTTTGTCAGAGCCTTCTTCCGAACCCCCAGAGCCACTCTCACCAAGACCATTGGCACCAGCAGCAGAGCTCTTGTCTGAGCCATTGGAGTCACCTGGCAGGGTCATGCCTTGCCTCAGACTGTGGCTCTAAACTGGAACTAATTGAAAACTCGACTTCAACATCATATGTTGCATATCTTTGCATGTATCAAACTTGACACTGACACTTTCTTTGACTATGGAGCTCAACAGTAGTTCCAAGTTCCAAGCTTGAAGACAAACCTCTTAGGCCCCACATGAAACTCCCGATGAGGCCTCCAGACCCAGATCCAGAACCTGTTGTTGTGGAACCACCATGGGTAGTGGTGGAATCGCCGGCCTGCAAGTGCTCTTGGAGATGTGAGAAAAAGAAGAACATGTTTACTTTTGCAAAGAAGAAACGCACCAAAATGTATTTTTTGGCATCCTTGCTAGCACACTTTGAGCATGTCCAAGGCACCGTAGACTGACCAGCATCCTGAGGCTTCGCTATCTTTTCGAAGCGCTCTACACCTTGCATCTTGAAGAGAGAAACTGAAAGGACTACGTATATCTACAAGATCGACAACTTGAAAACAGACTTTGCATCGATCAGTTTGCAAGGTGACAAATGCCTGTGTCGAGAATCTGACTAGAAATACCAAGCCCAGGACTAATGTTGTACCCCCGAACAAACTGATTTGCTCCAACAGCCAGGATGTTCTCCACCTGAGGCAATATCAGACTGTAAAATTGCATCTGGCCATCTGGCTGTGAATAAGCCTAAGGTCCAAACGCTTTGTGGAGAGTCCATAACAATGAACCCGAGGCCTTGGGAGTGACATGATGCTCAAAATGCTGCTCTGCGTGTGCGTTCTGTCCATGCTGCCTCTGCTTGGGGCCCTGCTGCCGGGTCGAATTCGAGACTGTGCACCCTGTCTGCGGAATGGCTTCACCTGCCAAGCTCTCACCCTTCCAGAAGCATCTAGACAAGACGAAAGCCATCAAGCAACTGTGTGTAGATGGATGGATATGCTGGAGCATGTTTGATTGGCTTAGCTCCGTCGTTTCACTCAGCATTTGTTGTATACAGTGTACATACATGCATATGCATGCAGTTTTGAAGGCCGCCAATGCTCCTTTCTGTCGGATCTACAGTGAAGCATACATCAACCTGGCCATTGTTCACATACAATATTGGCCAATTGTAGAGATAATCAGGTGCACATTCCCCAATGACAAACATTGAACAGCCTTTGTTGCTTCATGCTGATTCCTGTTCATTTCCTTTAGTGTAATTTTGAGTTGCTTTGGAAAGGCGCTGCGATTTCACATAAAGAAAAAGCATGGTCACGGTCTGAGAAATGTGTTACATTTAAGTAAAAATGAGTTGTCATATATTTCTTACAACAAACAATGGTTTCAAAAGCTTACAAATGGGACCGTCATTTTCCCTGACCCCATCTCAACCAAACAGAATTCCTGAGGATTCCCGTTGAATTCATATTGAGATGCCTTTGATTCAATTTCCTTTGGCTCCTGTGAGAAATGACAGGAAAATGGAGGTCCTTATGTTCTTTGTCTGTGAAGCAATCAGAAGTCTCACAACATCTTGATGTTTCAACCCAAAACCCGTGTCAAAACCTTAACCTTGCTGACCTTCCTCCTACAAGGCCACACCAGGTCCTACAACCAAAAAAGAAACTGCATTTTGGCACTCATGAAGCCTTTTGCTTTCCAGCAGACGCTTCCTAAATCTTACTGACATTTCTTGACGCACTAAGTCTCCGATTCGCCTTGGAGTGTGCAACTAGCACTTTCAATACTCTGCCGTATTGCTCGTAGTGAGCACTCAGCACATCCTGCCAATCACTCAGCTCTCAGCATTATGCTTGTGGAGCGACCAAACATGGGCAACACGGTCAGAAGACAATCAATGTCTTCACAGCTGTACCTGCTTCACATCTTTCCACGTCATATCTTTCCCAAAACTTAACTTGAAAGTCGGCTTCAGCGAAGGCATCTGAAGGCTTCACATATGCTGAGGCCCTCCCCCTGAGTCCTTCGACTCGAACCCCATGCCGTTGATACGACGCCTCACAACAGCAATATGCGGTGTTAATGCCGTTGATAAGACTTAAAGACTTCAAGTTTAAAATGGCTTTCAAGTGACATCTCCAGTGTCTGTGTCTTGGCCCCCAACGCAATGAAAACGCACCTGATCCGGTAGAATTCTAAGTGGACAGCTATTCTGCCTTGATGCACTAAGTCATAAGCTTGGGATCTTCCGTCTGAAGCTGCGTCAGGTGCATTCCCAACGTACTCTTTTTATCCTTCAGCCGCGACCAAAGCTGCTCCACCAAGACTTGTGTTCAGGAACTGCCCCTTCCCTTGCAAAAGTGCAATCCGCCGGGCTTACCGCATGAAGGCTTGTTTTCTCTGTAGAACTCGATGGTGGAGAAGAAGACTGGGCTGCTTCCTGCAGAAGAAAGAAAGCAGGGCTGCATGTGTTAATCTGAAAGTAAGTAAGGGCCCCCATTGAACAGACCATCTCTTCTTAGACTTGTGATAGTGCTTTTCTTGTCGAGGGCACAGTCCACAGGCCTCAGTCTCAGAGTTGAGCCAGCCTGTAAGCATCGGTGAAAAAATCAATGAAAGAGTCATGTCAATGTATATAAACACATTGCAGCTTGTGCTTTGAACTGCACATCTCAGGAACTGTTCAATTTCAGCCTTTCTTCTTCTGCGTGTGGACATGATTAGCACGGGTTTGAGCCTCAGAAGAATCTTGATAAAAAGGTGGCGATATCAGCGTCACCGAGATCAATGAAAGCCGGACCATTATGACACATTAGGACATGACTCAAATGACATAAGTGTGAAACCCTCTGGCCCTCAAACAGTTTAGACATGTCCAAACAAAAAGGAGCGTCGACATGGTACGGAGCTCCATTCTAGTGGTCCTTATGCCAAGCTTTGAAAGTTCTTGATGCGCAGGAGATCCTGGGGATTTGACACACTAAAGGCATCATGTGCAAGGGTAGGTATAGTCTATGTGTACGTATGTGGACAAATGTGTGTGTGTGTGTGTGCGTGTATTGCTCAACAAAAACGAAAATGCAAAGCAGGGCAGCTCTGTTGGACCAGAACCTAGTTCCGTTTGTGCAGCCCCTTGACTCTTTGTTTCAGCCCTTCCAGCTACGGTGCGCCTCAATAGCGATGGCCTCCCTCCTACTAGCGATGGCCTCCAACCTCAGAGTGATGGCCTCCAAGTAGGTTTCAGCTCAGATCGGTACACGGGCTGAGTGCTTCATGTCCATATTGCCGCTCGAAATCTTTTCGTGGCCTTGACGAGAGATTCACAACCAGTGCGCTCTGAGAATCATATACACAGGCTTCAGCAACAAAACACAAAACACAAAACACAAAATACAACAACAGTCAGGACATCTGAAAAATTTGATCAGGTGATTCAAGTGTCTGTCTCGCCTTCCTAGACACTGGCCTGTTTCAAGGAAGCCCATTGACGGTGTAATCGGTTTCCGGCCTGCAATGTTTCCAGCCGGGCAACCTGTTGGCATGCCCATCTGACCTTGAGAAGTACAATTAAAGCAGCTGACAGTCCTTGACTTGAGTTACGCACTTTCAATCCGAACTTCCTCCATGCTGGACACAAATCTAGGCGCTGTCAAATATGTACGATGTTCCTTCCTTGATTCACATTTACTCACACCATTTTCTTTTGGCACTTGGAGGTATGACTCCTGGTGTGATTGAGCTTTTTTGTGTCCACCTGTTCTCTCAAAAATGATACATGAATGTTTGAAATTGGTTACAAAACATTGACATTGAGAAAGACTGAGGTGCAAAGGATGAAATCTACCACGCATCCTGACCACACCTGGGACAAAGTAATTCTAAAAAATGATACACTAAAAAAATATTTGCTCCTGGCAAAGCACGAGTAAAGTGCTCCATTGACGCCGACTACTCTCAGAGGCCGGCTATAGGAAGCTAAAGACTCCAAAGGAGCAGGACATCCGGGGTCGGACCTGAAACAATGGCTGTGCCGAAGGAAAACTGGTTCAAGAAGGGCCAAGCAGCCTAGCCAAACTGCTTTGGTGAAAGGCTGTGTTTTCTGGATTTGGTTTGCGGATTAGTCAAAGGCTCAAGACACAAAAACTGTTGAGGTTGAGACATACCAGGTGGCAAGTCCAAACCAGGTGCTGGAGGATGAACATAAGCAGGCATGGCTGTGAGCTGGTGCGATTGCAATGGTGGCACCTGCTGGGCCTCGCAAACTCCAACTCACAAGCTCAGTCAGCAGTTCGATTATATAAACCCGTGGAGACAATTCCACCACTTGGAAATTAAGTGCCAAAATATTCCAGCGTAGATCCAGTACAAGAAAAAAGCACCGTGGCAGAAGATCAGCTTTTTTTGCATATGTTATGTCACCAAGATCAGTCCAGCTAGGCTCTTGTGCTGAATAAATGCCACTAGAGGCGTTTCATCACACCAACTTCAAACCAAACTGCATTTCCTGTGCGGTGCACCGCAAACTCCTTGCTTCTTGGCCCCGGTCTCAACAGGTCTTTTGTTCAACTTCCACCCAACCCAGGCGACCCAGGCAACCTAGAAGCGATGGCCTCCAACCTAGTAGCTTCTTGCTACTACTAGTTACTAGTAATGGCCTCCAACCTACTCCTCCAACCTAGTAGCTTCAAGGTGTAGGAACCCCGTACAGGGGAAAGAATCTTTTTTTGTCCCAGGACATATTGTGCAAGCAAATCACGTACGTTGGAAGCTCTGAGATCCAAACAACATACGCAGCGTTCATGAAGCGATTGACCATCCTTAAACACAAACGTCTTTCCACACAGACAAGGTGCTAAAGCGCACCTTTTGCGTCGAGTCCACTTCCCAACTTGCGCCAAGTTTCTCTTGCATTTGCTGCAGCTTTGGCTGGAGCTCTTGCATCTGACGCTGCCTTCACAAGACTGACTCTCATGCATTCCACTTGGGTGCTGCAGACTCTGTGGTGAAAATGCATGAAGTCTGAGACTCTGTGTGCACTACATTTGTTGGAGCTGCTGCATTTGTCGCAACTGTTGCAGTTGCGTCCGCTGCTCCTGTGCAGACTCGCAAGCAAGAGGTGCTGGCAATGGTGCATTGTTGCTGTTGCCTGGCCTATTATTCTTTGCCCTGGTGGATTTGCTTCACGACACACAGCTTTCAAAGGAAAGCTTTATTGAATTCTTGTGTTGAAATTTGAAACCGTAGCTTCACGGTGAGTTGAAGCTGCAACCAAAAGCATGGAGCACAGAAACCTGAAGACTTCAGACTTGCAAGTGCAGGCTGGCTCGCTCGATTATATAAGTGAAAAACATTGGTCCCACTTTAAAGGGGCCTGCTTTGTCTGCTTGTGTTCGGATTGGATCTGAAGCTTTCCAGAGCGTGAGGAAAAGGAACTGCTGGGAGTTTGCGTTTGAATAGACCGGATTCGTTCTTGGGAGTGGCAATGCCCGTGTCTGGATGATTGGGGCATCGGATTGTCATGATGCGTTGCAAAAATTAAAAGGAATCAAGAGCAATGGTTGTGCTATGCATTGCTCAGTGGAGGCCTTGATCTCTCCAACCTGCTTTAATTCCGAATCAAATATCAGAACCCGAGTGTCAATAAACAGCGATTGCTGTCCTACTGCGACAAAAAAGTGGCAGCTAGAAGCACGAAACACTAACACCACACAAACACCCCAGCATGGAAGTGAAAAAACAATACTCAAACATGCCATAACTACACAAATGTGCGTCATCCTGGCCAGTCATGCCCATTTAGATCTGTTTAGGTACACCACGGTACACCTTCACTCTTCTGGTTTCAGAAACTAAAGCGTGGGTTTCGGAAACTGTGGTTCAGAAGCTCAAACTTGGGTTTCGGAAAGGATTTCGGAAACTGGAAAGGTGGGTTTCGGCAACTCGCCAATTATGTTCGGAAACTGTGGTTCGGCAACTGGGAACGGTGGGAACGTGTGCTTCGGAAACTGGGAAACCAAGAGCTATGTCTGCGTAGCATGCGCAACGGACGTCATTATTCCCGGCCCCACCCCCCCCCCACCCCCAATATCCATTGCAAAACTGACAAGAACAGTTGCTGAAACCGACAAAACCAGTTGCCAAAACCGACAAAACCAGTTTGTGCAACCGACAAAACCAGTTGCTGAAACCCACAAAACCAGTTGCTGAACCGCAGTTGCTGAACCCAGGGAGTTGCTGAACCGCAGTTGCTGAACCGCAGTTGCTGAAACCAACAAAATAGTTGCTGAAACCTAGTTGCTGAACGCACAGTAGTTGCTCAACATTACTTTATTCGTGAGGGTGAGATTTGATGGGTGTAACACAGGAAAAGCTCAAAGTGCCATCTCCTGCAGCCATTTGTCAACCTGCTCGCACGCAAAATGCGAGAGAAGGGTCCTCAGTGTGAACAAGGGGCAGGAAGCACGATAAAAGGAAGAATATATACATATACACATACATATACATGAAAAAAGGGAAGGCAAGGCCCCTTCTTTTTCTCTCTTTTTAAGCCATTCAGTAGGCGCCTACTTAAAGTACAGTAAGGGAGAGGTAGCTACTACCTCACTTAAGCTACTAGCATGGACGCAGGATGGCTCACGCTTCTTCAAGGAATCTGCCCCTGCCTGACGGCGGCGGGGAGCTTCCTTGAAGAAGCACTCGCACTGATTTGGTTCCTAGATATTGAGGGAAACTTAACTAGCAATAGCCTCCTACCGAAGGACGAAGCGAAGCTAAGTCAGAGGTCAAAGTCACATGAAACCCAGGACAAGTTTCTGCTGCTCAGAAGACATATTCTGTTCTGGCATCATCGCGCGTACCTGAAAAGCAAGGCGATTGTACAAGAAGTTATTCGAGAAGCTGAGCTCTCTGCAAATGAAAACATGTTCAAAGCAAAAAGCACCCTGTCCTGATCATGTTGCCCTAGCAAACGAAAGATCTCGGCAAGCTTCGCCAACTGGATACTAGGAGGAACCTGCACGAAGTGGTGTTTGTGGGATGTCTTTGCGGATTGAGACGATCTCTGCACCACTGCCTCCGCTTGGAGGCCCTTTCCTTGGAAATCTTCAAGATGCCACGGTTCATTCCAGGTTCGTGATTTGATTGATGGCATGCAAAGAAAGGCTGATCTATGAGCTTGCTGCCTACTTGGGGTCCAGAAACCTCAGGAGGCACATGCCTGGCACAGGTAGATTTTGTGGGTCGATTGCCGAAAGATTAAAACGTTGGTCTGGTTGATATGTTCGAGTCTGTGCAGGTTTCAAGGTCACTTGCAGGATTTGGCTCATCCAGTGCAAAAGGGTGTCCTAATCTTGAGAAGGCTATATGTCTCTAGGACTTCAACTCATTGCCTAGTTCAACAATGCTGATGAACTGTTGTGGTGATGTATTACCTGGGACCCCGAAATCCCCAAACCACTCTAACAACATATCCAAAGGAAAGTAACAAGTCCTTTCACACCTATAGATACCCTGAGAACTATCCAAAAGATAGAGCTTTCGGGGCCCGCCGTGAATATACACATATGGTACCAACTACTTTCCTCCAGATGAATCCTGGCGTAATTACGTAATCATACAGCGATTCCAATGTCGGGGGTGCCACATTGCATACTATACTTGTTGATTGCTTTTGGACTTAAAAGGCACTTATCAGGCTGTGTTAGCGGTTCGTCGGATTTCCACTTCACACTGCTGGTGTACACTGCCACCTTTTCTGTGGTGGACACGTGACTGAAGGAAAAGGCTTGTGTATAGCTCCGTCCACCGTTGCCGTTTTTAGAAGCGGAACTCGGAAGAGCTACAGCTACGGCTTGGTGGTCCAGTCAGCATTGGCATCTGACGCAAAAAAACACAGAGAAATGAAAACACCACCGGCGCGAGTGCGGATAGAGGAAGGAGTGGCTACAGACGTTGCGTTGAAGGAATTTCCTTGGGATGAAGTCTTGACTGGGTGGGCATCTTGGCAGCTTCTATTTAAAGGCACCCACTGTGGAATACAACTTGAGACAGGGAAACACGAAAGGCAGAGAAGTACCAGGAATATATGTGAGGTGCTGTATCAAGCGTGGTGTGTGAGAGAAGGGACTTATGTCGGAGAGGAGGGGGTGCTACAACGTGCGGTGTCGTGCAGGTTTGTCAACACTGGTGTATGTGAGAGCCGTGGTGTGTAAGACTTGCCTGGTGCTAAACCAAGTGCGGTCGTATGTCACGCGCGCGCGCTCCGCATAAGAGTGCCTGCGTCGCGAGGAGAGGTTACTAGAGCATGTGGTGTGGTAAGGTTTGTTAACACGGTTTTGCGTAGAGGCTGTGTTGCGTCAACGCTCGTTGTGTAGAGCAATATGGTGTGTGAACATTGGTTTGCGTAAAGGTTG
>CAXAMN010005113.1:1275309-1290070 GCA_963970005.1 Durusdinium trenchii | reverse complement strand
TTGTGTAGAGCAATATGGTGTGTGAACATTGGTTTGCGTAAAGGTTGCAGCGTGGTGAGGTTTGTTAACACGGTTTTGCGTAAAGGTTGTGTTGCGTCAACGCGAGTTTGTGTAGAGCAATATGGCGTGTGAACGCTGGTTCGCAAGAAAATTGCGGCGTGTAAACGGCAAGTGTAGGGGCTGCACCCACTGCGTCGAAGCCGTGCTGCGCAACCTCATTGTAGGGGCACTGCTGTTACTGCCAGTGAATGGACGTCACGCTATGGTAGGTGGGTGATGATAGTGGCGCTGGCGAGGGGGGGAGTCACCAAAATAGTTGATTTATCAGTTGTTCATCACATTGGAGGGAAGAGGTCAATGGAATTGATATATCAATATTTGGTCCCGAGCAGGTCATTCAAGCTAACCCCTTTGCTTCGCAAATCAAACTCAAGCTAGCCCTTACCAGTCGTGACACGCAACAAATTTTTGAAGAATCTGAAGTTTACATGTACCCTTTCTACTTCAAAGCACCCCTCTCACACACCGACCTACAACCACAATTTCTACGAACAGGAAACTAAATGCAAGATGCGTTTCTGGCTGCAGCTGCGTGTTCTTCATGCAACTTTGTCAAACCGCACGCCGCAAAGCACAAAGAACTGCAACAACTACAGTACTTGAGGAGACCTGCTTTCTTCTTCAAAAATTGAAATATGTTTGATACTTACTAGCACTTTGCAGCTGCGTCTATGTATACATATATACCTGAGAAAGGGGACGAAAGCCAGCGTCTGTAAGAATATATAATCGTTGTTATAGGGTGAAGTCGACATTGCACGGGCCTCTACTGCTGTCAGCCATGGGGAAAGAGAAGGCAGAGAGGCACATTTCGCATTGAGGATCGATCTCACAGGGTCTACATACACAAGGCCTTGATCAATCAACATTCACCATTCGTGGTTATAGGATAGAATTGAAGCCCATGCTTTTGTACAAAGGTTGAACTGAGTAAGACGCTCACAGTTCTGGGGGCGCCCTTTTCTTTTGGTTCAAAGCCGTTTTCACGCTGAAAAGGGGCGCCCGCACTTGCCGGTATTCACTGTATTCTGTTTCCCCTCTCCTGTCTTGTACCTGGACTAAACCTGGTGGGCTTACCTCAGTATCTTATATCAATACGCAGTTCTAAAGATGAAGCCTGGAAGCGTCCGGCTGAGTTGCGGAGCCCTGTGTCTTTGCGGCCTGTATTAGAGCTTGGATATTTTTTCGGGTTGCACAGAGTCTCGCCTCTCTGCCGTCGAACAGAGACTTAGCGCTCATATGAGTGGAGCTTGCTTCCGCCCGCAGGGTCTTGGTGCAAGGAACACCGCTAGATTTCTTGGAGTTGTTACTCCTAAGTTCTCTCATTGTGTTTTCATGACTGTATTTTTGACAAAGAATGCGCTCTCGTTTGAAAAGCCCTTTGAAAGCAATCTGCACATTTGCATACGCGCGCACAATCATAACAAGGGCAAGTAGGCCGTTGAGTTGAGATATCAGAGCAGCGCGCGCAACATGCGTGACGAGCATCACAACAGAAACTTAGCCAGCGACGGCAACCCGGAAACAAAAGCGTCAAAAAATACACGACAAAGCAACCAACACTATACTTAAATTTTGCGCCGTTCTTTGCCTGCACAAAAAACATGATACATAAATCTTGACAAACACCGTGACACGAAGCGTGGTGGGTTGGAGCAAAAAGAAGAAGGAACCAGAAAAGGCAGAGGAGCCAGAACAGGAACACAAGAATAAGAAGAACAAAAAAGAACATGGAGAAGCACCAGAAGTAGAACTACAAGCAAACAACCAACCAACCAACCAAACAAACAAACAAACAAACCACCGAGCGCGAGGGAACAACAGCAGCAAGAACAACAACAACAACAACACCAGCCGCAGCAGCAGCAGCAGCCAGAACAACCAGGAGAACCCTAACAATCATCTCAATTTCTACAGCTACTAACTACGACCTCTACATTCTTGCCAAGCACGCAAGCAAGCAAGCAAGCAAGCGAGCAAGCCAGCAAGCAAGCAAGCAAGCAAGCAAGCAACCAAGCAAGCAAGCAAGCAACCTAGCAACCAAGCAACCAAGCAACCAAGCAACCAAGCAACTCAGCAACCAAGCAACCAACCAAGCAACCAAGCAACCAAGCAACCAAGCAAGCAACCAACCAACCAACCAACCAACCAATCAACCAATCAACCAATCAACCAATCAACCAACCAACCAACCAACCAACCAGCCAACAACCAACCAACTACAAGCCTCAAACGAGAACATCCACAACAACAACGAAATAAAATAGTGAGCAACTAATTGAAGAAAAGGAACAAAGAGTCGTCCAACCGCGTCATCCTGCCAGCTACAGCAGACAGAACCGCAGATACTGCGCAACAGGGCAAGTGCGTGCACATCACTGTCACTGCGTTGTCAAGTGTTGGGCGTCTTCATGTCATACAGTTACTGCGCAGCAGTGGAAGCGCGCGCACATCGCTGCCACTACGTTGTTGAAATCTTAAGCGTCTTAGTCTGAAACGCAATGCCTCTCCTGGCTCTCATGTTTCATGACATGCGTCTATCGAGCCATGGTTGCCCTGTACTCAAAAAAATCATGCAAAACTTGCAGCTGCAATGATTTGAATGCGAAGAACAAGAAAACCACACGTGCAAAACTTGACGCGAAGGACACAAAGAACAGCAGCGAAGGGAAAGAACAAAAGCAGGAAGAACAGAAACCAAACCGGACCAAACCCACCTTACAACAAAATTTTCGCAAGGCTTGCTGCGCGCGCCTTCCGCGCGCTTTCCGCGAAAATCGCCAGGGAAGCTTTTGTACACTTTTGTGGCTAACACTACGCCCTTGGGCACCCTTGCGTGCAAAACAGTCTTCCAGACAGCTTCGGAGAGCGCAAAAGGATGCCCCAAAAACAACTATGCCCAAATGTAGGCTACGAAAGCGCGGCGATAAAGTCGCACCGGCAAGGACCCCACCCAAGCAGCAACTAACTCTAAGAACAGCGCCTGACTCCCTAAAGAAACTCAAACAAAGCATTCCCAAGAGCTGGGCATGAATTTGCGTAGTTGCCAATTGAAACAGGCAGCTCTTTTCAATTTGCCATGCAACCATCACCACATGGAAAAATGCATGCCATGGGGTGGACGCAGGCGTCCAACGAAAGGGGCTTTGTAGGCAACGGCTAGTGGTTAGATTAGGAGTGAACTGGATAGGAACCGGGGTCGCCAACACAGTCCTCACCAATCTTCATCTCCAGGTGAGTCTGTTGTCAGAGGGTTTCCTTGGCGCTTGCGTGAGTTTGCGCCAAGGTATATAGTATATTGTTTTTCTCTGGCGTTAGTTTGGCATGGGCTGGATTGTCTGTGCCGGTTAGGGGCCGCAGGTCTTCCCACTCCAAAGGGTCAGAAGAAAAAGAAGAGAGCGCGGAAGGGTCAACCTGGTTGGAGGCCTTTGTGCCGAAATATGTGTGGACCCCTTTCTTTGAATAGGGAGATTTACTTGAGAACTGTTGTTCGTTTTTCGGCTGAGGATTGTGGGCCGTGCGCTGGTTCCCCTTTCTTTTGAGTTGCTTGCAAATCTCCACATGCGCGCAAGCATCACAACACTGCAGCAAGAAACATTGACCCTTCTCCAGAACCCGCTCTCCAGCCTGTCGCCATGTCACGTCAACACGACAATATGACCCAACATCCACATTCCAACGTGACAAGTCTCGTCATGTTAGGTTTGCTAGTCTGACAACATGTGAGCACGACAGCCTGAGAAGACCTTGGTGTGACAGCCAGCAGATAGAACACGTTGGAGTGATCATGACACCATCGTGACAACACCCGAGCATGTCAGAAAAGACCGCACGTCAGCATGAGCATGCTTGCACCTTAGTATGACACATCGCACACCATGTGAGCGTGGCGGCCTGAGGGACAGAACCTGCTCCGGAACCTACTCCTGAGATCTCCTGAGTATGGTCCGGAAGTTGCTCTGGAACCTGCTCCGGAGCTTGCTCAGGTACTTGCTGTGGAATTTGCTCAGGAACCTGCTCCGCAATCTGCTCCAGAACGTGCTCCGGAACTTGCACCTGGTCCGGGACCTGCTCCGATCTGCTCCGAAACCTTTAGTGGCTCAGGGCAAGTAAGCTTCGCTGTTGGGAATCAAGAAACTCAAAAACATCATGAAAGCTTCCACTGAGCACGAGTGGGTCCAACAACACCTCCCCAGCTAACTCCACAAATCCCATCATCTGTTCTTCGAGCTCCGCACCCGCAGTCTCAGCACAAACCCAAGGGCTGTTTTGGGACATGGCGGTATTGGCAGGGCCAATCTAGTCTTCACAGCTAGTGCGACATGTACGAACACAAGTGTGGCGACAAGTAAGGAGACAAGGCAGCAGTGGCAAACAAATGTCGATCACACAGGCAGACAAGTGGGGACACGAGGGAGGAGCGGCAGCGGTGGACCAAAACACCAATCAGCCACCCAGTCATTGAGAAGTAAAAACCCCTAGACACACACAGCGCTTTGACATTTCGGATTTCCCACCTCTGGCCATTTAGCGGTCCTGCAGGGCATGGCCAAGCCGCAGCCTCAAAGCTTTGCGGTGTTTCCTTTGCAAGACCCTCAGAACAATTGCATGTCATGATGAGGTCCGTGCCTGTTCTACAACGGGATGTTGCCGCTTCTGTTCTGGGACGCTCCTGGGCAAATCCAGTTTCTCTCGTCATGAAATCATGTCCAGTTCGGGCAGCAGATCCACGTCAGCCAAGTTGCGCCAGCCCAGCTCTGAGTAGGTTTTGTTGAGCTACTTGTTCCAAGAGACTCTGCAAAGCTGATGCCTACGACAAGTTTGCTAAGTTTCTTGCAGTGAAAGAATTAATATCTGAAGCGCACCTCTGCGGGAACAGGTACACCAGCTGGCAGATTCTCTCGCTGTGATTGTGCTACAAAGTTAGCCTGAGAGAAGCGCGAAACCAGAGTACCAGAAACAACAACCACAATTGCCCTCTTGCGACTTCGCTAGAGCGTTGTCTTAGGAATCTGACGAGCTCAGTCAAAGACGAGGCTAAATCTTGCGCACGCAGCCCCTGAGATAACAACTTGGTCCGGTTGACATTCTATTCCCTTCCCCTCCCGTTTCAAACCGATTGACTGGATCAGCAGTCGACTATTTGCACCCAGTTTCCATCTTATATAATCTGATGTGCATGGCTCTGCCCGACCTGCTGCTGACTGGGCGGACTATGCCCATTGCTAGCCTGTCATTTCAATTCATACGATCTTGCAAGCTGTGTCGCAAAACTATCCTTAAGGATTAGCAAAGGCTTAGGTTGAGTACGTTTCTAAGTATGGCTAGCCAGTTCCCACAAACTATGCTAGTTCTGCGCAGCCAGCAACCGAGCCAGAAGCTGACGACGTAGGCCTCGAGCAAACCCTTCTAACAGCAGAACGCTGATACCACAAATGCCAAAGCACATCAACTCACTTGACACCTGCCACTTTTCACCGAAAGTTATTGCAAAGCACTACTTGGATTCGCGCCTTTGTGAGGCTACAACTTTCAACATAAGAAAAATTAGTAGCAAAATCCCGAGGTATGTCTAAGTTCGCTATATCAAAACAGTTTTGCGCGGTTACCTCTGAAGTGCCAAAAAGCAACTCGGCATCCACATATCTTGTAGCATCGTGATGTTTATGCCTGCCAGATGTGCAATCTTAAAATCGCGCAAGGATTGGTCTGCTTGGATAGAACAAACAAACACAATAACAAGCCAAAAACCAAAGAAAGCTGACCAATTCTGCATCAAATGTGTTTCATCATTCAGCCATTTTAAACAGGCAGCCTTGAGCGCGTCTGGTGGAAACGCTCCATGCGAGCTTGTCCTTGACAATATGAGATGTATCGAGTTTTCACAAGCATTGGACACAGTTCAACATACAACCCGAACTACAAACTTTGTCTTACAAAAACGAAAACATGATAAGGCCCGCACGACCAGCGACAGTGTGCCAGGAGCTTTCCGCCGAGACCTTGTTCAGACTCTGGGGGTCAGCCTCGCTAGACACACAGCTTTGCAGTGTCTAAAACAATCTCAAGGCATCACAGATCGTTCCAAAACTTCTGTAATTGAATGGCCCAAGAAAGAAAGTTGCCCCTTGATACTTGAAAAGGGTCAGTGCAGTCAAAAAGCCATGACCACGATTCCAGGACCTCAGCTTTAGCCAGGTTTCTCCATCTTCAAACCTCCATAAACGATAATTGATGTTTCGCTCAGATCCTAACGACAACAGTGCTGCTCTTCAGGTTCTCACTTCCAGGAACCTGGGAGTTTAATGTTAGATGGTACTCTGGAGGCTTCAACACCTGCCAAGCAAGACCAAATCAAGAAAGAACTCTTCACTAAGCTGGTGTCGCTGCAATAAACTGCCAACGACTCTCTCGGAGCAAAACAGCATGCTCTCAAGATGAATCAAACTCCCCGCCTCCGTCGTGGCAGCAGTCGACTTCAGCTGCTCCCACGACTCTTCGAGTTGCGCGGCTGCGAAGTTGTTAGTGTGAATGTGCAGTATCCTCTGCATTATCAAAATGCATCAAATGACCTCTTGGAAACACGTCCATGTTTCTTAACAAGCAGCATCCACAGCCCCCCAAAACAGTTTCATGCGAAACGGATTGCACATCACAATCTATGAGCACCTGAACAGCCTGATTAAGGAAAGGAAAGCCGAGCCGCGCGACTGCATGAATGCAGCGGAAACTATCGGTGCGATTTCATCTTTTGTGCAGTTGCGTTTGTACTTTTCGTTTGGGGATAAAGCTACTTCTGCTGGTGTACTGGTGAAAAGGAGAGGTGATGAGGTTGCTGCTGAGCGGGGATGAGAACTTGCCACCGGTGCAGATTCCCAGGGTTGTGATGGTGCAACTTTGCTTGAACAACTGCCAGTTGTATAATTGACAGCTCTTTTGTGCTAGACTGAATCTGGCTGTGGTTTCGGCTGCACGCTGCTGATTTTGCCTCAGTGGCGATGGTCGAAACCGTTTCGGTCTAGTGAATTCTAGTGTTTATCGTGAACTTCTAGTCTGTGACCATAGACCTAGTCGCCGTTCAAACAATCAAACGGCGCTCCTCCTGAGTGGTATTGAAAGTGCGATAGGGTGTATTCTAGGCGCTCACGTAGATAACACAATCACCGGAGGACATGGGGCGGCATATCACCCTGCAGTGCAGAAATTGCGCACACGTGTTCCTTTCAGGAAGTGGCGGTCGGTACAGGATCCCAATAGCCTAGAAATCAGTTTTTGCCAGAAGGAATATGCTGAACACATTCAACTGATCAAGATCAACAAGGAAAGAGCTTGAAGACCATGGTTGCCAGCAAACCCACAGGAAGTGTCCGCCCTTCGCGCAGTCAACAGAGCTCTGAGTTGGTTGAGTACTCAGACTGGACCAGATTTATCAGTTCAGACTTCTCTGGGTCACCAAGTGTTTCTTCAGCCGACGATGTTTGACTTGCAGAAAGCGAACTAAGCTGGAGAACTTCTGCATCCAAAAAAGGATTATAGATTCTATCAAGACACTCAGCTAACATGAGGGACATGCCGTTGAAAAGGCTTGCGCTTCGCCTGCCATGATTGATGACACGCGCCTCTGGGAAGTCTCTAGGACTTCCTGCGAAGCAATTCACAGGCATGTTTATACCCTACCTCATCTGTTTGGGTGTGAAAGCCACAACCTATCCTTCTTGTGTCTTGTTTTCTGATGTGTTAGCAAAGGCTGCATCGAACCAAAAACACAAAGTCAGGGGAATGTACGGGACCTTTATCCTGAGGTCAGATTGTTGTCGCGCTCGACGCAGCGTAGAGCCTGTATAGGAATGGATTGTATTGTAGAATTTGTAGAACTCTTTTCGACCACAACTCTTTAGGTTCTGGAGGTGTGCTGGACGACCGAAGGACCGGTAGCAGATGGGATGACTAAGGATCGTGCCGAACCGATGGATTTGCTTCGATCAGTCATTCGATCAGCCACATATCAGCTGGCAAATGAACAAACTGTTCTAGATCGAAAAAGGGAAGAGTTCCCACAAGCAAGTCGCTGGCCAGCAAGCTGAAGCCCATCACAAGTCGTCGAACAAGAATGACTCATGAATTCTGAGGTTCGCATTCGAGTGCAATTGCATGTGCAGTGCTGAACACTGTTGGGTTTTGTGCAATGCTGGGGAGAATGTTCTTGCAGAACCCTTTTGAAAGTGCACCCGTTCTTTTCAGGTGAATCAAAGTGCAGCTTTTATTCGTATATTGTATACTGCATGGACAGTGAATACATATTGTCAGATAGACGGAATATAGACAATGATATACTTCTGCAGCCTTGTCTTTTGGAAATTCGAGCGTGTGTGAACTTTCAACCGGTCCAGCTTTCAGTGAAGGATGGCCTCTCCATCGACTCCGGTGACAGCCGAAGAGCTCGCTCAAGCCAAGTCAGTCATGGTCAGAGCTCATCAGGCAGAAATTGCAAAGCCATCGTCTGGATGAATCATGGGAACCAATTCCATATGAGGAGATCACATCCTTGGAGAAGGAACACATGCAGTTGAGCCTTGCGTCAAAGCAGAATCCGGTGAAGCCAGGGACGCATGATGGATTGAACAAGATCAAGCTCCCAGCCGGAGTGTCGAGTTTGGCTGACTGGAGTTCTACAATTTGCAGACTTCCCAAGGAGAGCATGTTGAATTTGATCTATGATGATTTGACCAAGAAGCCAGATTTTCGTTCCTGCCTGATTTGGGTTCAACATCATGAAACGGATCCGGACGGTCGCTTCAGTGATTTCGTTCAGTTTCTGGAAGCAATTCACTTCGCAAATGATGCCAGTCATTCCGCAGATCCCAGCGAGACCTTTCCAGGTTCCACCCTGAAGTGTGAAAAGAAATGAGACAAGGCGAAAGAGAAGAAAACACTGCTGCATTTCCAGAGGGTGTCAGATCCCTACAGCTCGATTCAAGGGACGCTCTAGCTGTACAAATGTACTTAAGTTTAGGGAGTTTGAAAGCAGTGTCACACCTATCATTGTACATTTCCCGAGGCATACCCAATCGGGTGTGGAACACCCTGGTGGCTTCTAACTGGTATGGAACAATCGAAGGTCAAGGTAACGACCGGAGTGAGGTCTGTATGTAGGTTGTTCGGGGATCAAACAATTTCGCACATAGTTCAGGATGGGTTGGAGCAGGAAAGGGGAGGGAAAGGAAAGGAAATCAATGTTGTTGAGGATGCGCAAAGCCAAGGAGAAGTTGAAGTTGCACAATGCAGAAAGAAGAGAAAGTCTGATGGCTGTACTCTAATGGCGTGTGCTCTGATACATTGTGCGTCGTTTCGACTTTCAACGCCGCTTGCAACAACAAGAAGCTCGTGTTGGAAACGTGAAATCGCCCCTTAGTGCAAATCGATGCAAAGGCCGGAGTTTCGCTTTAGCCAGCAGCATCCGGAGTACATCTCAAAGGAACAAGTGACTAATGAAGGTCTTCGTTGATACCAGCTTCACTCAACTCAACCCCCTGGCATTCTCTGCAACAATTTACCTTTCGTTGATTGGTGTACACAAACACCGCTTCATATTTTTTGCTTTCATGTCCGTGCCTGCTAGACTGGTCATGTCATCCTTCATCTTTTTGTTTCGTGTGCACTTTTGGAGGGGCATGTGTGTAACCCTGGAATCAAGGGGAAGCCTCAAGTGGCGGAGCCTTCTACACCTTCCCCTCGCCTTCGTGCGGTGGATTAATGTTCAGAGTTG
This sequence comes from Durusdinium trenchii, assembly GCA_963970005.1. Lineage (NCBI taxonomy): Eukaryota > Dinophyceae > Suessiales > Symbiodiniaceae > Durusdinium > Durusdinium trenchii. The sequence goes on along the minus strand of CAXAMN010005113.1, from coordinate 1,280,244 downwards.
GAGGGGCTGTGCGTGGATGACACGTGCAAATCCTAAAGTGTAGTGTGCTCCTCCTAAGCTCTGCTTGGCCGCTGAGGATGACACACACTTATCGAGAAGCTTTGAGTAGTGTGCTTTGGAAGCAACGAACAAGTCCAGAATCTTGCAGCAAAGCTCTTCAGATTTGGCTACCTAGCTTGCTTCCAGCGGCGACAAATAATTATCTTTCCCCGTGCGGGCGGAGCTGCCACATTGCAAATTGTAGTTTCTATCGCAGAACTGCGGAGCCACGTATGTTTCCACACCTCATTTCCGCCAAAAATACCAAAAACTAGAACTAACCATAACTAACCCATATCTGCATTGCACAGCATTTCCGAACACTTTTTTGCCATGTCCTTGCAAGCGAACCACAGGCGAAGTCAGTTCTTTGTCGCACTGGTGCTGCATCTGCTTTACACATCCAACCAAACCTATGATGACTGTTCCAATGAAACTTGATTGTGGCAAAAGGTTCCATCATGAATTATTGCCAGACTTGTGTGTGTGAGACTCTTTTGCATTCTGTCAAAGCTCGCCTTAGGAACCAAGGAAGTCCAACTGTGATTGAAGCGTCTAAAAGTTTGGCTTTCAACTTGGTGCTGGGCTATCGAGGCCGTCATGACTAGCAAGATTTGGTTTCGTTGTCTTCGCCTTGAGGCTGTCATCCCACCAAATTTGATCAAGTTGTGCTTGTATGTGTCCAGCTCGCCTCCGCAGGGGCAGCATTGTCAGCTGCCGGCTTGTACCTGTGCAAAGGACAGCCTTTGCGTGTAAGAAGCGTGACCCAGCTATGCTATGCAAGTCACCACTGCTGTATCTTCTTCGTGATCATTACCACCGCCAGCATGATCACGAAGGCTCCTGCCTGTTCAAAACACTGTTCCTCGAAATGACTTCAAGTAACCAGCCCAGGTTCATGTCCTTGAACAGGAACTGATACCTCTCACGCGGTTTGCATTCATTCCTTTTACAGCATGGGCCATGGCAGCCGAACGTGCAACCAAGATGCTGGACGCGTTTTTGCCTGTTCTTCCTCCTCGCCTTTGCTTTTGCATGAAATTGGGCCAAAGCCTGAACACTTCAGACACAACACAAGGATCATGAAGCATTTGGCTGCATGTGTTCAACAGGCAGCAAAACTGCCTCCCCATCATCTAGCAACTCGCTTTCAACCCTTTGAGATTGGGCATCCTGGCAAACATGTATGACAATGGTTGTAAATATGAATGTGCATAAGAAAAACCAAACAAAAGTTTCACATAAACCAAAGTTTATGGGTTCCTCAGTTCTTTGCGCGGCTTGAGACCTTCAAAAAGATTGATGAGAAGCATGGATGATTCAATGCATTCATCATTAATGAGGTCGCGACGAGGCGGAACCTTGCAAAACAAATGCAATACGGTTCCATTCTGACCGATCAGTTTTGAACAATTTGTTGCTGCAAAAAGGATGCGTTGGTCAGGAAAGCTGCGCACCATCTGCCCCACCATCCTGGAATTGCTCACTTGAAACACAAGTGTGCACAAAGTATCTGTTTGACAATTCGCGTCCTGAGTTGCAGAAGCTGGCATTTCATGAAATCGTTTGAGCGTCGAAAAAAGGTGTTGGGCGTCCAATGCCGAATGGTAAACAAAGTCAAGAACGTTCTTGTCCGCTTTTCATGTTCAAGCGAGTTTCCAGGCCCTCCATCTTGTGTGCATGCACCAAAGAAGCTTTCAGTCTCAGTAGTCCTATGTTCTGCAACCAACCTACAGAATGGCTGACGGCCAGCAAATGTGCAGAATCAGCCCATAGCCAAAAGCCCCATAAACTGTTCAATCTTGTTAAAGATGTTAGATGACTACCAAAAAAAGGCAATACTTCAAATAGGTATACTGTTTCAATCTTACTCTTCCCGCACCATTTTTATAATCACAGCCGCATCAACAATTTTGGGAACATTGAAAAAAGATCAGAAAACAAACGTCCGCATAGACACTGAATATTAACATCCAGACGAGAAAGCAATTCAAGACTGCCATGAGCAACGCACTCATCCTGAAGGAAGCGATGAAGAGGAGTGTCCAAGTGTCTCAGGCAAGGCGCACGAAGAAGAAGAAGAACAAAATGCAAAGAAACCTTAACTCGAAGCTCCAGAAGACAAAGGAAGCAGCAGCTCAGGAGCAATGGATACATGTCAAACAAATGACAATGTATAGAACTAGAATAAACAACGAAACAATGTTTCAGTTCATCAAGTTGAAACTTGAAAGAACAAGTTCCTGCACGAATAGTCGCATGAAAAGCTTGTATATAATGATTTTTACCAACGGGCATAGGCACATTGCAAGTTCTAGAGATACTTACAATGTTCAACAAAACATCCACAACTTCTCTCCAATGCTAACGCGCTACTTTCATTTTCACTGCCAGAAATCGTCGAGGTTGTTGGGACATCTCACCGTCCCACCACTCGTGTCTTCGGAGTGGTTGCAGGTCGTTTTGACCGTGACGCGTTCACCTCCTTGAGAGGCGCGTGCTCGCGAGGGGCTGAATGGATCAGCCTGATGCCTGTGGTCGTTTTGACCTGTCGGTGGACTAAGCAGAGAGAAGCTAATAAGAGGGTAGAGGAGGGAGGGGCTGAACATTGAAGTATCCTAGAACCAAAATGGCACGTAGAACATGTAAGATCACAAAACATTACGTGAAGGATCACTAGAAATCGAAAAAAGTGATTTTTCTGGACACCAGTTTGGGGTCCAAAAACCCTAGCAAAAACCGGTCTCGCCACAGAGGGCCTCCCCAGTTCAAGAACATGTGTGGACATACATGTTCGCAGGGTGTGGAGAACAAGTGCCTGCGGCGCTGCAAAACCATGGGACCCAGCATGTCGCGTACCTGCAGAAACAATCGAAACTCTTGCTATTTTTCGCCTGGTGACCAAAATTTTGCCGACCAAACGGCCCCCGTTTTGGGGTCCAGAAACGGACCCCAAAATGGAGGCCACTCATTCAGTCTCAATTTGATTTGCTTGTGTCCGGACGACTTGGCCCCCGTTTTGGGGTCCGTTTCTGGACCCCAAAACGGGGGCCGTTTTGTCGGCAAAATTTTTTGCCGCCGGGCGAAAAATAGCGCAAGTTGCGATTGTTTCCGCAGGTACGCGACAGAAGTTTTGCATACCGCTGGGTTTCCATGGTTCGCAGCGCCGCGAGCAATTGTTCTCCACGCCCTGCGAACGTTTATGCCCACGCATGTTCTTGAACTGGGGAGGCCCACTTTGGCGACCCTGGAATCCACTGCGTTTTTGGCGCTGGGTTTGGGGCCGTCAATGGACAAGATTTTCGCACGCGTCGTGATCCGCTTGGCCGCTTCACATTGTTCCTGATCAGTCAGCTGGTCTCTGGAAGCCGGGTGGCGCTGACGCAGGGCCGCGCAGGACCAGCTGCAGCGGTGTGGAGCGCCCCGTTTGAAGAAGCGCCGGGACTACAATGTTAAGGTTGCGTTTCGTGGCTTTCTGTTGGTGTTTTCTTGGAAGTTCCTCACTCATTCCGATCCAATTAAAACTTTGTAAAACGCAAACGGGGTGTCGGTACCGCGCATTGTAATAGAGGGCCCGAGCGGTGCCAAGGCGGTACCGCGCATTGTAATGGAGGGCCCGAGCGGTACCAAGGCGGTACCGCGCATTGTAATAGAGGGCCCGAGCAGTACCAAGGTGGTACCGCGCATTGTAATAAAGAGCCCGCGTAATGAAGTGGTACCGAGGTGGTACCGCGCACTGCAATAGACGGTCCGACCCAACCCAGAGCTTGATTGTAACCGCAAAACCCCTATATTGCAAGGGAAAATTTGAACGTTGACGCTAAGATGGAACCGGACCCGGGCGCAAGCCTGGCGTAGCTTGCAACAAACATAAAGGACGCGAGCTCAAAACCTCAACAATATCTTTTCAAAACCCCATCCTTCGCAACATGCATCAAACAACGACGTCAAATAAAACGAAACAAGGTTTCCTTGTCATACTGAACGACCAGAGATGGCTCCTGTAAACATACGCAAACAACATGACAGGCTCCACGGCGCCAAACCTTCGCTTAACGTCTCTCCACCCTTCTTTCCTCATCCAAAATTAAGACAGCCCACAAATACGAAGAATGGGTTCGCAACGTTTGGTCTCAGGGCGCTAGGTCGACTCACGGCGGATGTCCACCACAAGCTTTGTAGCAAACAAAAATGCGCCAAGCGTGCAAGGCCGCAATCAGACTGCCGAAAAAAGCAGCTGACCATTGATCCCTAAGCTTGATTGCTTCCGATCAAGAACATCATACAGGCCAAACCCTTTCCCCCAGCAATTCTCAAATCTCACAGGTTTTCCAAACTTTTTGCTCCTTCAAGGGATCGAAAAAAGTGATTTTTCTGGACACCAGTTTGGGGTCCCAAAACCCTAGCAAAAACCGGTCTCGCCACAGAGGGCCTCCCCAGTTCAAGAACATGTGTGGACATACATGTTCGCAGGGTGTGGAGAACAAGTGCCTGCGGCGCTGCAAAACCATGGGACCCAGCGTGTCGCGTACCTGCAGAAACAATCGAAAACTCTTGCTATTTTTCGCCTGGTGACCAAAATTTTGCCGACCAAACGGCCCCCGTTTTGGAGTCCAGAAACGGACCCCAAAATGGAGGCCACTCATTCAGTCTCAATTTGATTTGCTTGTGTCCGGACGACTTGGCCCCCGTTTTGGGGTCCGTTTCTGGACTCCAAAAAGGGGGCCGTTTTGTCGGCAAAATGTTTTGCCGCCGGGCGAAAAATAGCGCAAGTTGCGCTTGTTTCCGCAGGTACGCGACAGAAGTTTTGCATACCGCTGGGTTTCCATGGTTCGCAGCGCCGCGAGCAATTGTTCTCCACGCCCTGCGAACGTTTATGCCCACACATGTTCTTGA
>CAXAMN010005113.1:1216853-1255309 GCA_963970005.1 Durusdinium trenchii | reverse complement strand
CCCCCCTCTAAAATCAATTCTCTCCTGGAGAACGTCTTCGTGAGCCTCTCATGATTTCAGGATAGTTGAAACCCTCTTGAACATTCAGAAAGAGTGAATATGAAATTCTAATCACGAAAGGTGTTCCCCGAGGGGATACATACCTAGAGTTTGTTTTGTGAAGCGCGTCATTTCTCTCCTGGGGAGCGCTTTCGTGAGCCTCTTATGGTTTCAGGATAGTTCACATCCTATGATGTTCCGATTCAATGCTCACCGATGATCTGAGCCATGGGGCAAGTTTGTTTTCCTGTGTTTTCCTAAGAATCTTTTTGAACATTTCGAGAGCATATGTTTGAACATTTAGAGTGCATATGAACATATATTTACGAAAGGTCGCCTCCGAGGGGATAAATCACCATGTCGAACATTGCATTTTTGTTCCTGCCTCTCGCGTTCTCTTCTCTTCCCGCTGTCCTACCTTTCGTGTCTCCCTCCTCTCAAGGTATTTTTTTGTGGCGGCTCGGCAGAGAAGCGCGGAAAGATTGTGTCGGAAAGGGCTTTTGTGGCTTTGGAGATTTCAACCTGGCCAGGTACGGCGGTGGTGGAAAGTCCCGGATTATTTGTTTCCCTGCTACCTGTCGGCAGGGAACTGGGAGGGAGGAAGTTGAGACGTGCTAGAGGCCACTCTTGTGGCAAGTTTGCATGCAGGCTGACTGGAGGCGCCACCGTGTGGAAACTTGCTTGAGTAATGCGTTCGACTGACAGCATTTGAGCATTTGGCGCCGAAGTGGCGTTTGCATTGCTCTCTACTCTGCCAGATGGGTGATGTCAGCATCAAATCTGCCCAGTTGCCTCTGGCATTTGTGGGTTTGCGGCACTAGTTGTGGGCGGTCTGGCCCGCAGCGATGCTCAGTGGACCTGTAGCAGGTGTGTGCAGCCCGGACTGGAGTGCATCGATCAGTCCTTGTTCTGGAGCCTGTTCCTGCGGATCCAGTCGGTTTGGCTGCTTTGGATTCAACTGCGAGGGGTGCGGTTGCTTGGGGGCAGAAGTCTCGGGCTGGTGGGACCATTGGCAAATCGACAGTCCGGATCCACTCCTTGAGGCGGAGCCGCAGAGACTGTTGGCGGACTTACTGTCCATCCATTGCGTCTCTTCTCCTTGGAGGGAGATTTGTGGAGCCCGCTTTGGCAGAAGTCACAAGGAGGCAGCCCACGGGTGACCACCACGCCCTTGAGGTTGGCGTTAACTGCTGTTCTTGCGCGCACAGAGGGATCCCACAGGGGCAGTGAACGCAGACCGCTTCGTGCTCTCCCTTGCGGCAGACATTTGCGGAAGAGGCTGCTAGACAGGTTGAGCAGTTTGAGCAATTTGCCATCGCCTTTGTTTTCATTGGAAGAGCTCGCTGTGTGTGCTTGGGTGGCATCAGTACTGCCATAGAGTGGATTATTTCGTCCGCAGTGCTGCTCTTGCTTGCTCCTTCTGGCGATTCTCTCTGCTTAGTGGCCTTGGCCGCACTGTTGGTGGCCGGACTGGGGTCGGACCCGTCCACTTCCTGGACCGAATCTTTCACACTTCCAGAGGCAGAAGCAAGTGCGACGTAGGCAGTAAGCAGAGCCAAGTGTCAGCCTTCGAGCACTAGGAAAGGGTGGCCTTCAGGCATATACGGCAAGCAAAATGCACAAACACCAAGTAAAACCATGACCTCTTTTCGCCATTCGCTGCGCAGTGAGCCGATAGGAGCGAGAGCCTCAGTTCTACGTTCCTAACCGGCGGGTGGTAGATAGTGGCAATGAAGGATGACCAGGGGGAACCTTAGTTCCCGCTGTTGATGTCCGACATTTCCAATTTTGTACAAAGAGGTACAGATATCATGCTAGGAGAGCTCAAAGTTTCATCCTGTTTCACACGGGCCTTACATGCAGCAGACCACTTTTTGCAATTACGCAGCGCCTCACTGACTCAAGTAACACCCCCTTGTGGCATCTGTGCGTGCCGAAGGGTGCTGGGGTTGCCTCCCTTCGGGGAGGGTGTGCCTTCTTCACCCTTAGCTGCAGGCTTTCCTCGCTAGCAATTGCCGCCACTGTTTGACTGTTGTCGGGCAACATGCGACTGGCCTTGTATGCGCCACCAGTTGAATGGGTTGTGCCACAAGAAAGGTCTTTTCCATTGAATGCTGCTTAGATATTGTCATTCCTGATCGACATGACCACTACTGGCGCTTGAGCATCGCGAGACAGCCGACCTGCAATGTGACTTTGTTCTGCCGCACTGTGGTGTGGCTGCTGGTCACCAATATTCAGGAAGGATGGTCCATTTGAAGCCTTCTAGGAGACTTTTCCTGACCACAGACCTGCGCTGTCGTCCTTGTCTTTCGAGAATTCAGGCCCTTAATTGCCATTAGTTTCCGTTTCACACATTTCACCCAGTGTGGAGGAAAGACCACTAGATGGTGGAGTTTCGGCCTGCGGGCTTGCGGTGTTTGTTGGTGTTGGTTTGGTTTGGGGGTCTTTGTTCTTTTCTCCACCATCTGACTGTTTTTCCCTTCCTTCAACGATCATCTGGGCACCATGCCCACACGGCGTCCGTACTCGTGGAAAAAAATTTCACACTTCCAGAGGCAATTGTTTCTGTGGGTGACACTCCTCAGAGGTTCTGCTGCGTTCATCTCGGAACCTGCTTGCTCTTCTTCTGTGCTGTCAATCATGACAGGGAAGATTGGGGATTCCGTTGTTGCAAAAACCCTATATGGTGCATTGCAAGCGAAAACCGGGGCCAGAGCGGAAGCCTAGTGAAGGTTGCAACAAACATCAGCTCAAAACCTCAACAATACTTCACAACAATAGCTCCTGTGAAGCCGTTTCTCTGCAAAATTTTGCCGCCGGGCGAAAAATGTGCAAGTTTCGATTGTTTCCGCAGGTACACAGAAGTTTTGAGGCTGGGCCCGGGACCTTCGGCGAAGAGGTGCTTAAGCCCTCCTTCGAAGGGGGCTTAAGCCTCCCCTTAAGCCCCTACGAAGGTCCCTCCCCCTCCCCCCCCCCCCCCGCCGAAGGTATCGAAGCTTAAGCCCCCCCTAAGCCCCTTAAGCCCCTCTTAAGCCCCTCTTAAGCCCCCCCTCAAGTCTCCCCTCAAGCCTCCCCTTAAGTCCCCCCTAAGCTCTCCCTCAAGCCTCCCCTTAAGCTCCCCCTTCAAGCCCCCTTGAGCCCCCCTTAAGCCTCCCTTAAGTCCCCCTCAAGCCCCCCTTCGAAGGGGGCTTAAGCCACCCCTTAAGCTCCTACGAAGGTCCCCTGGGCCCAGTTCCCTGTCCCAGTTCCCTGTCCCCAGTCCTCAGTTGCCTGTCCCAGTTCCCTGTCGCAAGTTCCCTGTCCCAAGTTTCCTGTTCCCAGTTTGCTGCCTCCAGTTCCCTGTCTCCACTTCCCTGTCCCAGTTCCCTGTCCCCAGTTTGCTGCCCCCAGTTCGCTGTCCCCAGCTCCCTGTCCGCAGTTTGCTGCCCCCAATTCCCTGTCCCAAGTCCCCTGTCCCCAGTTCCCTGTCCCAGTTCCCTGTCCCCAGTTTGCTGCCCGCAGTTCCCTGTCCCAAGTTCCCTGTCCCAGTTCCCTGCCCCCAGTTCCCTGTCTCAAGTCCCCTGTCTCCAGTTCCCTGTCCGCAGTTCCCTGCCCCAAGTTCCTGTCTCCAGTGTGCAGCTGCGCCACATTGGGTTCTGCTGAGGGTTACCCCGGCTGCGTCGCTTTTTGCATTCTTGAACCAGTCTCAAGCATGCAGACCGCCTAGAACTGTCGCTGCATGCAGAACCGGTGAGAGCAAAGGATGAGAGAGGTGCGCCAGACATCGAAGCCACAGGCCGGACCTTGCAGACAGCAGTGATGTCCTTGGGACGGAATCAAAGCCCAGGCAAGCCGGACCTCCCCATCCACCACCTGCATGTCTGTTGCATTACGTGCACGATTGCAGTCAAGTGGAATGATTGCAAGGGCATAAGTGGAGGCCAGGGATCAATCCGGAACTTCCTACCACCTCTCGCCAGGCCAAAGCTCATGCTCCAGTTGGCTGGGAGGCTTTACGCCCCTCGTCGTTCCTATCTGTCCTTCGATCGACATGCCGTACTCGAGAATCTCCCACTCATAGGAATGCACAGCACCTTTGGATGTGAGCTCGAGTTCATACAAGCTTTTTCGTTTCTTTCCCTTCTGCAGCTGAGACTGCGCATCGAAGTCCCCTTGTGGAGAGACCTGACAACTGCCAAACACCCCACTGCTGACTTGCCTGCAGAAGAAGACTCTGCCTCTGATGCTTCCGGGTCAGCTGAACGGTCGCCTAGGCTTGCTCTCCTTGTGCCAGTGGGGCTTGCTGAACCACCAGAAGTTGGCACTGAAGAAACCACGGAGGACGAGGACACGGCGGCTGAACCCAACTATGCCTTTGCCAAGGGATATGGACGGTTCGGCATAGGTTATACTCGATTAGCAACGGCGCTCGGCAATTTCGAGCAAGGGAATATTGAAGCAGAAAGTGCTGTAGCAGCTCAGTGGCTGACCTCCGGGCTACGGGTTGCCATGTCCCGCACAGGGTGGCATCTGCTGTCTCCCGCTTTATGCTGACCAAAGTCCCTGGTAGTGTCCTCAGTGACCAACCACCATGGATATCCCTTCACTCCGAGGATGGCAGATCGCCCATACAACCAATATGGCTCACATCTCTAAACCGAAGAACGATGGGATCAGCTCTGTGCATGGCTCACTGGGAACCCCAACTTTAGATTTCAACTCGCGGACCACAAGCAGGCGCTTCGGGACCACATGGGCTGCAGTCAAGAAGCCTCCGACCCAAGTAATAAAGCTCGCCGGACTGTTCCCCCCGCCAGGAGCGGGAAGCTCCTTGTCGGCAGCAGGGTCTTCCTGGCACAGTAGGCCCCCTCCATCGCCCTCGCCCTATGGGTGGTCCTATGGGTGAGGTAGTCGGCAGTAGGGGTCCTCCCACACAGCAACCGTCTCCGCGTCGCTCGATCCTCTCCAAGAGGTGGGTGGCCTTAGCCACCCTCCTTCTTGTGGCCTAATTGTCATCATAGTGTTCGCAATGGCATATTTTCGGTGTCTCAGTAGTTTGGCTCAAGCAAACTGAGCAAACACGCTCGAACTACCGCCTACGCGACAATGCCGGCTCACCAAGACCGTTATGAGATCAGCCTCGAGTTGGTTACCATAGCAGGTACGGTTTATGCAATGCAGGCAGACCTCTCCCATTATGAGGATGTGGCAGAGCTTGAAGACGACATTCTTTGCTTTCTGCCGACAGTCTCTGATTTAGATGTCTTCGGCTGTGAACTGGAGTTGCTCAACCTTCGCGCGCAGCAACCTCTGCCAGAGGCATTTCGTGCTGTGCTCCTGCAACGACCGCAGCTCCAAATTGTAGTTCGTCCCTGCATGGTAGATGGGCATTCCATCTGGCAGTTCCAGGACGACGGCAAGGAAAGCTACCCCAAAGCTGTTCGTGTCCCGGCCAACCCGCGAGGGGAAATTGCCGACAGAGCATTTTATGCTGCCGGCACGTAGAAGTGGCAACTGGCATTCAACATGTAGGAAGTGCGGCCTGGCAGACGTGTCAGCAACTACAAATTGTCAAGCTTCCACCCTCGGTCATAAGTCTGGCGGAAGGGACTTTCCAAGGGTGCTATGTGCTGCGAGAGGTGGCCGCTCCGGGGTGTGTCCAATACGGTCCAAGGGTGTTTGCGGAGTGCTGCTCCCTAGGTCGAGTAGGGGCCAGTCATGAAACAGAGGACAGCAACGTCCTGGCACCAGGGGCACAGCTAGGCAAATATGCTTTCGAGAGTTGCCTCACGCTTACAACCATCACCTTTGATATGGACCATACTAACAAACCTCGAGCGCTGCCTGAAGGGGCATTCTGCGGCGCAGGCATTGAACAGCTCTGCTTACCGAGTGACTTCCACAATATCGGGCCGCGGGCCTGTGAGAATTGCAAATGCCTTGTGGAGGTCAACCTCATGGGCACAGAGATCACAGCCCTACTCTCTTCCACATTTGCCCACTGTGTAGCCTTAAACTGTATATGGCTCCCGCCACGACTCACACAAATTGGCAAAGAAGTTTTCCTTAATTGTGTGGTCCTGCAAGAAGTTGTCATCCCGACGGAGCTCAGTGACATAGGCAACCGTGCATTCTGTGGGTGTGAGCAACTGCAACGATTTACCCCCCTGGATTGGGGTGACATTGAACAGTGGGTGCAGGCAGAGCACAATGCCTTCTTTATGTGTGACAAGTTTGAAAAACCCCAGTGGGTGGAGCTGCTCCCTGCGGAAGGACCCGATTCGGATGCTTTTGACGAGGAACTCTACCACGAATACTCCAACGATCATGCCAGTTCATGAGAGACTCTAGGTGGGAGCATCTGTCTTCAGGATCCCTAGCCTTGGGAACAGCCCACGAGCAGACCCAGACACTTTTGGCTCAAACAATCATTGCAAATAGCCGGTCGCACATGGAGCTTGACGATTCATCCATGATTAGCACTCCCCCTGAAAAGGAGCCGGTCATGGAATGCTCCCTGATGCTGACCACGCTTTCGGGAGAGACTTTTCAGGTCTCTCTCAGTGTTGCAAAGTTTGACCGCTTTGAGGATCTAGAGGACCAGGTCATGGACTATCTCGTTTCTGTTACTGATCTCAAAGTATTTGGGTGCTCCATTGACTTTTTACAAACTGCCACACAGACTTACCTAGAGGACCCAATCTGGGACAAGCTACAGCAAGGCATGGCATACACCATTGTCTTTCGGAACTGCAGTGTTATCCTGCCGTCTCAAGAACAACTTGAGGATTGCCCTATCCATCACATTCCGCTAGCAGTTCATGTCCCCATGAACCCAGAAGAAATTGTCCCAGAAGGGGCCTTTGCAGGGGTTCCACGCCTGAGACACGTCAGTGTAGAGTCAGGCATCACTCATTGGAGCAGAGGCTTGGCAAAACTGCCGACAGCTCCGCATAGTCAAACTGCCGGTCACGGTTGTAGGCATTTCCGATAACGTCTTCCGTGACTGCAAACTACTAAACAGCGTCTTGGCTCCGGGTTGTCGAGCTTTTGGGTATAAAGCCTTTGCGGAATGTTGTTCCTTGCAATGGGTGTATGCATCGGAAGGGGTTGCAAATATGTTCAATTGCGAAGCCAAGTTTGGGCCATACCTCTTTCAAGGGTGTATTAACCTTGCTGAGTTTACCTTAAGTGAGCTTCCATCCCCCCGAGGGTCAGCGCTGCAAGCTAGGACCAGTGAGTTAACACCGGGCTGTCTCAGCTCTACGGGAATCACCGCACTTGCTCTCACAAAGCATTTTGTAGCTATCGGAGCGCACGCATGCGACAGTTGCCGACTGCTTAAAAGTGTAGACCTTTGCAACACCAATGTTGAGTAAATTCCGGAATTCGCCTTTGTGCACTGCACTAGTCTCAGAGAAGTCCTCCTTCCGACAACTCTCCATACAATCCGAGTCAAAGCCTTCATGAACTGTGCAGCCCTAGTTGAGCTTGCCATCCCGCCCTCACTGAGGTACATTGGAAGTAGGGCCTTCCTAGATTGCACTGTCTTTAGTAGGCTTGCCAAGATGCCAGGAAGGCATAAATGGCGAGGAGTCTATGCTGAAGAGAATGCTTTCGCCATTTGTCCTGCTATGCGATGGCCACCCTGGCTGCATATGATCCCGGACATGGGGTATACCCCTGGTCTTGGATGAAAACAAGCCTTTCTGGCCGCAGCAAGCGCGGTCTCGCAGTTACTCGTTAAGAGTCTGGGCACGCGCCTTAGCGTGAGTCCAGGGTAGGCCAGAAGTCACACCAGGACAAATTCCATAGGGGAGCTGAGAAACATCGCAATTGTACCCCTCCATAGGAGGTTCCACCCATGCGTATCATGGCGATATGCCCGCACTTTGGAGCTAGGGGCAAGCAAAGGAAAAAACTGCACATCGCAAAGGACATGTGTCCCTGAATAAACTGGATAACCTGTCTAGTCCAGGCAGCGCTGAGAGCTGTCGACAAATGCCAGTGATCACAGGGAAGAAAACTGTTCAGACCTGCCAGAACCAGCAATTTCTTTGTGGCTGGAATGGGGGACAAGCTAACCGACAGCGGAGTACGGCAAGTAAGATGCGCCAGCACTAAGTAGGATCACCGACCTCTTCTCGCCATTCGCAACGCTGTGAGCCAATAGGAATGAGAGCCTTAGCTCCTCGTTCCTAACAGGCGGGTGGTAGAGAGTGGCAATGGAGGATGCCCAGGGGGAACCTTAGTTCCCTTTGTTGATGTCCGACATTTCCAATTTTGTACAAAGAGGTACAGATACCATGCTAGGATTGTCCAAAGTTTCACCTGTTTCACACGGGCCTTGCACGCAGCCGATCACCTTTTGCAATGGTGCAGCACTTCACGGATCTAGAAGACACCCCTTTCTGTTTGTTATTTGACACCTTTGAGTGCCAAAGGGTGCTGAGTTGACCTCCCTTCGGGGGGGTGTGCCCTTTCGCACCCTTACCTGCAGGCTTTCGTCGATTGCTATGGCCGCCACTGATTGATCATCGATTGGTAACATGCCACTGGACTTGTAAGTGCAACCAGTTGCACGGGTTGTGCCACAAGAAAGGTCTTTTCCACGGCATGCTGCATAGCTACGCTACTCCATTTGACATGGATGCAACCGACGTTGGAGCATTGCGACACTCCTGACCTGCATCGTGACCATGATTTTGCCGCACCGTGGTGTGGCCGCTGGTCACTTGCAATCGTGAAGTAAAGTCCCTTTGAAGCCTTTTTTGTGACTTTGCTAGAGCACAGACCTGCGCCGATATGCTTTTCGTTCGTGAATTCAGGCCCATTTCTAGTCACTCGTTTTCGTTTCACCTGTTTCACCTAGCACAGAGGAAAGACTACATGATGGTGGAGACTCGGCCTGTGGGCTTTGGGTTGTTTAGTTTGGGTTGTGTTGCGTGTCCTTGTTCTTTTCTCCACCATCAGACTGTTCTTCCCTCCCTTCAACGATGACCTGGGCACCATGCCCACACGGCGTCCGTACTCGTGGAAAAAAAGATGTGAGCTCGAGTTCATTAGCATGGACTCCCGAAAAATCCTAGTTGACCCTATTTGGGACACCTTGCGAGAATGCAACTGCTTCAACCTAATCGTTCGCCAGTGCTTCACCCAGGCGGAACACAAAGGGCAGTTGCGGCGCAGAGTCAAAGCCATCTCAGTGCCCTCGGACGACACCGATCGAGTGCTGCCGCATGCCTTCTCGCACGTCTCAGACATTCGACGTGTGCGTGTGGAAGTAGGCACACATACAATTGGCGAGGCCGCCTGGCAAAGTTGTCTGCGACTCCAATAGTCAAACTGCCGAACACCGTTGTTTGTCTACAGGACGGTGTCTTCCAACGAAGCTATGCACTCAGAGTGGTCCTTGCCCCAGGCTGCAAGCGATTTGGACGCAGCGTGTTTGAAGAATGCTGCTCTTTGTCCCAGGTAGGAGCTGCTGAAGACACAACCAATCAGCTTGCCCGTCAGGAACAGGTCTCTCCGCACGCCTTTGAAAAGTGCAGTGCACTTCGGCAGGTCAATTTCGAGAAAACAGAGGCGGACCCTGCGAATTGTACACGTTGCATACCTGAGGGCTGCTGCCTGCGGGCGGGAATTGCACAGTTGAACCTACCATCTGATTTCAATTTCGTAGGACCAGCTGCCTGCGAAAACTGCAAACGACTGCACCAAGTTGATCTCTCCCGTACTGAGCTGACTGCAATTTTGGGGTCAACCTTTGCACACTGTTCGCACTTGGAGCAACTCAGTCTCTCCAAGAGACTACGACGTATCGGACAAGAAGCTTTCTTGCTGTGCTCGTCGTTGCGTGAAGTGCATACCCCTCCAGCTTTGCTGTATATTGCCCACCGAGCCTTCTCTGGACGCACACAACTCAGCAGACTGCGTAAAATGAAAGACAAAACAACATGGAGAGGACCATATGTCGAAAGTAACGCTTTCGAGAAGTGCCACAATTTCGACATGCCAGCATGGATTAATCTCCTACCGCCGAATCAAGGCAGCAGTAGGACTTTCGAGGCTGAAGATTTTTATCACGAGCTGCGCAAGGACCCACACTGATGCTGCTCGCGTCTCAGGCTGGCACCCATGTGTTGGTCCTGCTTGCTGCGTGTTGATGCTCGACGATCTTCTGTACAGCAGAACAGCGTAGCTAGACAGTGCCCAGGCTGCCACCCTAGTGTCAGTCCTGGATGAGTACAAAGAGTACAGGCCTGCATGGCAAGCTAGATATAGGATAACGGCGTTTCACCTTGTCTCACCTAGATTAAGGGGCTTGCATGTTCAAGGCACTCACAGACAGCGTATCAACTTTGCGCAAATCGGTGCGCATCAAACTGCTCTCAATGAGCTACAAGTCTGTCCCTACTTGACCTCTTGACCTTTTGGGAATGATTGTCTTTCTGTGACTCCTGTGGCAAAGCCGTTTTAGAGTCACCGCCGCAAACTGGTTTTGCAACAATGCACTCTCCTCCCCTTGGGGGGGGAGTTGGCCCTGTCGGCAAGATGCTCGCGCTCTCAATACTACATGGTCTTGGCTTCGCTGCACTTGTGCTTTCGGCAATTTGAAGTTGTCGTAAGCTGGTACAGTGGTTTTCCTCTGAGCCTCCCATGTTACTTGATCGACTGCCGACTGTTTTGCAAGCTACCTGAAGTCCCATGCTGTCAAACACTCCAGAGCCTTCAATGCTCTCAACACGGTACTCGCCCTATGTGACCTCTTTCAAGATGCATGATACTTCGGCAACAGAGGTCTCCACCCACAGGATTTGCTCTGTCGATGGAATGCTGATCAATACACCTCTTCGTGGTAATGACGTACTGAGCGCAAAGGCTGAATTCATCGCCCCCGTCTCACCTTCCCTCATTTTGGCTGACATTCAGAGGGCACGATTAGCAGGGAAGAGGTAGGATGAGGGAAGGGGTAGGATTTTCATCAAGAAGTATGCATAGTCAAAAGTTAGCCAAACACAAGTGAGTGTGTAAGCGCATGTAAGTTGCAATCAAAACTGTTTGCCAACAAATGCCAATAGGACCAGTATGGGAGCATTGGGCTGACTAAAGTGAGCATGGAAGGTGATTCCTTTGGCATGTTGAGTCCGTTCACCTGCATATTTTTTTAATAAGGGGGACACTGGGGGGCGGCAGCTGGATGTTTCCATAATAGCGCCGTGTATCCGACCCTTCGTCCCCTACATTGACATGAGCTTGGCTTCCCTCATCTAATGTGTGAAACACACAGGCACAGTTAAACTGTGGCGATGCACTGCACCGCATTCCTGGTGCAGTGCAGCGTGGGGAAGCTACACTCTGGTGATTTTAAGCAAACTGCTGAGATGCTTTAAGTAGGGCTATAACTCCTCCAAATCACAGAAACGCTGAATTTAATGAGCCCACCTAATTAATCATACAATTGTAACAATGACATGCCGTGGCTTGCCACTTTATCTCTACTACTGTATCTATGTAGCTTTTTGCCATCTAAGAGAAAGAACTGTCAGTCAAAAGGGGACACTGTATTCTGCTGCAGGCAGTGGTTAATCTTAAAAATGTTTCAAAGGTGCAAAAGTGTTTCCACTAACCTTTGACACCTGGGATTGCCCAAGTTTAACCCAAGATACCTACATTTGTTTGTTTGTATAGCTGTTGGCGCCGGACACGTTTATTATAACTTACCACCTCGGCCGGACAATTCATTATTTTAACCAATGCTTGAGAGGGAATTGCTTGATTTGGCTCATTGCCTGCGAACCAGCTTCCGAACAATATGCCCGGGACTCAGCCCGAACGACTCAGAGCTTTGCCAAGGTCTTTTTCAGTAGTGAATTGGAAAAACAGTATATTTGAATGCTGATAGCATTACATAAGGTAATACTAGAGGTTGTTGTTTGGCTTGCAGGGATCAACAATTCAGAGCCCACTGCAACACTCATAGTACTGTAGTACTAGTTCAGATTTGTAATTGACTGATTTAGCGAAGGCTGAAATGAAAGTTCATTCCTTGTAGTAACAAGTCTTCAACACTTTTTCATAGGGCCTTGCCAACTGTATTGTCAAGCAGTGACGCTTGTTTCATGCTGTGTATGACATGGAACGCACATGTCACATTCATGTGGATAGATTTCAGCATCAAGAATCAAGTTGGATGTGAATCAATCATTTTGTGCACGTGACGTAGACTCAACAGTCGACAGTTTGTGGAATAATACTCAACTTGCTACCTAAAATCAACGACTTTGCAGGTTCGGTCGGTCTTTCAAAAGAATTACTTTGCAGGTTCGGTCGGTCACACAAATTTTTACAAAGCAATGGGAGTCCACAGTTCTCCATGAATCAATTTAAGCGCAAATTCAAAAACACAAACTTGGTGCTAAGAATTGTAGTAGCGGCTAACCGTCACTGTTTAACTACTACACTGGTCGGACTAATCTCTCGGTCGGGAACTTGCTGTAGCCATGAGTGTCAGTCGGTCTCCCATTGCTGCGCCGGTCGTTCATTGTGGTGTCGCGCCCTTGCCGGACATTCAGAGTGGGCCGCCATTACTGGAGTTGACCTCGGAGGTCTTAAGGGCGTACTTCATCAGATGCCGGCTGGACTTGAGTGAGGGGCAGTGCAATCATTTGCTGTCCCAGCCGGACCTGTAATTTGGATTGGTTTACTGATGCAGACGTTTTAGTTTTGAAATATCTTAGTTGGCTGACAGCATTGAACCAGATCTTCCAGTTAGTTAAGTAAGTTTTCCGCTTCCACACAGGTGCTTGCGCCTTTTGGAGCGCTTATCGTCGGACTTTCCAGGGGTGGACGAGATCCACAACCGGCGCCTCTCCTGCAATTTGATGTGGTGAACTCATAATATGAATGCACGATGTGCCAAGAAACGTAACAATTAACAGGCGCAGTGATCATGATGTCAGGCAGTTCAGCTACGAGCACTTCACCATCAGGTCGGACCAGGTGAACACTCACCCTTTGCTCAGGCTGCTTGTTGGCAGTTAGCAAAGATGTCCTTGATTGCAGATTGCTAGTCATTATTTGCCCTAAGGTTTTAACTGGGTAGATCTGTTATAACTTATTATAGCTGAATCTGAGGATTGCCAACCAAAGGCTGCTGTCGCGGAACCTCGCGCAGGTCGTACTTTGGACGTGCAACTTTCGGGGACAGCAGCGACAACTTGGTCGGGAAGGCACAACGGCCGAGCTTGCTGCTTATTGTCAGCGTGCCTATTTGTCGGCCCCACATCAGATGGTCATCGCGCCGTACCGTGGTCGGGTGTTTGGTGCCATGCACATGTTTACAGGGGCCGGGCAAACCAATGAGATTTTTCGGACTGCGCCCAACCCGTTCGGCGGTGGTTTCTTTGGTTAATATCAATTAGCGCAGTTTTCTTTGGATCTCATCTAGTCACGTTAGTCAGTCAGAACTTGAAAACCTATCTATTATTCATTGCTCTATCCATTCAAAACTAAATGATGACCTATTATTAAATCTTTATGTGTTCAGTTCATGATGAGTTGAGTTTGGTCCCCATAAAATGTAACTAGTCAGTCAATTAAATTAGTTACTAAAAAGATTTCGATGATGACCCTGTCGACTGTTTTAGTTCTGCGACCAAGGTGAGCGCGTCATTTTCACTTACGCCGGACTTCATCTCCAAGCGATTGAAGGTTACGAGCGGCAGGGCTTTCTTGTTCAACAGGTGGAATCGGGGCGGAGCTCATGACGAGACCAACTGAGGGCGTTCACTTTGGTAGGTAGGGCTTTGGGCGGGCAGCAATGCATGATCATGTCGGACCAACTTTTAAGTTTGAATGTGCTCAGGGCAGTGCCAAGTTGTTCAATTGTTTGGGCCGGACAGACATCATTATAGACGTTTGACCGCCTCAAATAGGCACAACTCGACCAGTGAATTATAAAAAGCAATTGAATCGGATCCTGTTTCTCAATAGCCACATTGATTCCAGGCAGACTGCTGCTTTTCCCATTAATTAGTAGTTCTTAGGTGGCTTGCATAAAATGTCATGTGTTCGTTTTCCAGGAACACCAATCAGTGAGCCTGCCCCTTGCCCTTTGATCCCATGCTCGCTTCCTGACACTCACACCTTGACTGGTTTTGCTTTGACTGTTGCAATCTCAGAGCAATCTCTGGACATCTCAATCATCACGCCATTAGAGTACATGTCAGTTCACCAAATGCTGCTTGCATTGTGCAGTGTCATGTCCTGGGCGCATGTCTTAAATGATTTCAGAATTCATCATTGCACATATTAATGGCATTTTGCGGAGTAGGTGTTTTTCACTTTTTGAATCTATCCTAGGCCGGACTTTGGCTGGGCACATGGGCAGGAGGACATTGCTGAGGCAAGCCTTGCATGTTTATAAATACCTTCAACTGGGTCAAATCCTGTGAGTGAGTCTTGCACATTGCCTCATGACATGATTGATTGTGCTGGTCTGGGGTTTTTGCAATTCTGCACCACTTAGATATTCCTTTGCTGCTGTTTAAAGCACAAGCAATTCACTGATTGGCTGGATGCATCACAACCTGCTAATCTTCATCACCACTGAGACTTACCACAGATCAATACAGCATACCCACAATCACTGACTGACTGAGCTTGATCTTTCACAGATTTCAATTTCTGGTCGGACACAACCTCGCGTGAGTCTGAGTCTCACTTCGTCGGACAAATCATGGCGTCTCCTGCTGGAACTCCTCGGTCGGGCAAGGGGCAGGGCAAGCGGCAGCAAGGGAGGCTGGACTACAATCAGGACGGACTGATGCCCGAGCTGCTCAATCAGCCGGGCGAAGACCTTGCGACGCCGGGCATGCGGATCATCGTTTACGGGGCGGACCACGAGTACAGGAAGTGCTTGCACCCCTCACCGAATCGAAACTTTGATGACATTGGAAGTTTTATATTTGTGGTTTTGCAAGTATTGCATGGCAATCATGAATTGGCAAAGCCAGTGGTTTGCAAACTCCAATAATGTTTTGTTTTTTGTTTATTCATGTGTGACTTCAGACAATTGATGTAATAGCATTGCCAATTTCAATTGTTGCTGTGTCTTGGGGCTCATTCATGGTGTTCAAGCACCATTTATTTTTTGGGTCGCATTATGAATGAAGGGTCAGAAACTGTGTCATCAAAATACACTTGCATTGGCTCACTGTGCGCGCAACTAAGAATTCGTGAGGGGCTGCGACATCGTGCAAAGGTATTTTAAGGTGACGGACAAGGAAGCTGGCACTCATGTGCATCTGGACGTGCGCGGGCTGATGCCCAGGGACCCCAATGCCCACCATCGGACGGACGGCGGCTTGGAAGAGGAACAGGATTGTTTTACTTTGAGCTTTGTTTTACAAAGTAGCAACAGGGAATGTAAATGTTATTTGAATTTGTGTCAGGCAACATTTGAACTGTTCAGAGCAGTCAGGCTGTCCCAGCCATAACTTGGAATTGCTCAACTCCTTGATGGAGGAGGAGCACTTTGGTCGTGGATTCAAAACCCTCTACGCTATGTTGATGGGCTACCAGCGGGTCGGTCCAAGGGACATGCCGGACCACTCGATTTACGTCGGACTTTATTGCAGCCTGGTACAATAGCGTCGTTGTGAGGAATTGGAATGTTGAGTTCTTGTATTGGCTGACAAACTGCTCTCAATGTGGTTTTTGTGCGTTCTGATGTGCTTAGTTAGTAATCCTAAGGTAGTTGAGACAAACAAATACCTGAATTGATAGATTACAGTTGGTCACACTTCAAAACCTGTGACTGAGGCACGCAGGGCAAGCACAGGTCGGCCATTTTGGGGACGACTCTTGCGGCGGTCCTGAAGGTGCCTGTGGCATTCCTGACGTACAGTGGCTTAGGCCCTGAGCTGGAATGGTGGTCGGTCCAGTTGCCAGTGGAGGTAGTCACTCAAAAGCTCAACCCTTTGATTGAGCTGGCCAATTTTGGAATGGCCGGACCTTTGGTCAATCGGAACATTCCTGTCCGTCGTGCCCAGCAGCAGCCGGAGATGCCACAAAGAAAGGTCGGACCGCCAAGCCTGCAGAAGGCAGAGTTTCGGCGACAATCTCTCGTTCGGGCCCCTCGATTTGATATAGATTGATCTTTATTTTTTATTTTTTACTAACTTGTGTCTTTGTGCTTTTCTATGGTTCTCGCAATTGTTCTATAATCTTTGCTTCTGTATTCCATAATCTTTGCTTCTCTCAGGCACGCGCATACCTTCACGACCAGCATCCAGCAGCTGCAGCAGCATTGTCGGACCCGAAGTTGCCGACGGACGACTACCATTGGATTGCATCTTTCCTGCATTGCAATTATGTTTCTATGATTTTTTCCCTCGACCAGCCCCAGCCTGTAGATTCATCATCATATCAACGTTTTTTTGGTCAACAGGCGGCCTGTTGCAGGTCCAGTTTTGATCAGTAAGGCAATGGCCAACATTGCCGGGGCAAGCCCTTATGGTCGACATATTGCGGCGGACCTTACTACAACGGTTGTCCGTGGCTTGAATAATTTCAACTGGTTTGTTTGATGTAAGTATTTGAGTACTTTTGACATTGAAACGCCAAACCGCCAAACTAAATTGTATAGTTTTGATGGCTGATACATCAAGATTCTAACACATATACATAACTTATTTGTAATTGTTAGCCTGTGTTTTCACAGATGAAATTGATTTTGATTTCTATTTTATTACAAACGCTGTCGCAAAGAGAGTCTTTGATTGACTGAAGCTAAGGTGAGGCCGGACCAAATCCAAGTTGGAGGGACTTTAAGTCGGGCTTTGGGAAAGCATTGCGGATGAAAGCAATGCGTGCAATGCACCCAAGAAGCAACTCGACCTGATTTAACCGTTAAGTTTTGTTATTTTTATTTTGTTTTAATTGCATTCAGTAGTTAGTTGATTGTTTCATGCACATTGGATGCTTTGACAAACTGAGGCGACGACGAGGAATTCATGGCCTACAAGTTGGCAACGCACATGAGGCTGGACAAATTGGACGTTCCAGAGGACGCGCAGACCTTTCCGGACAGGAAGTACCGAATCAAGCTCAAGGACATACTGGCCGGACGAGACTTTGGCAAGCAGATCAAGCTCGAATTCACAGAGCATGAACGGCAGTGCTGGGAGGAGATGCGGCTGCAGGCCGAGCAGGATTCGGAGCAGGGGGAGCTCAACAATTACGGGGAGTGGAAGGGCAGGCTGAAGGGGAAGGGCAGCAAGGACAAGGGCAAGGGCCGTGGCAAGGACATTGTCAAGGGTGGCAAGCGGGATCCTTTTGCTCCCAAGGCTGACAAATCCTCGGGGTCGGAGGTGTCGGAGGAGGTCTTCGAGTTGGAGCAGCCATCGTCGGGCAGCGGGTCGGCCACGAGGATTCACTCCAGTGGGAGGAAGAGGCCGGGCGAGGAAGGACTTGCTGCTTCTGCCAAGCAGCTGAGGCCGGACTCCGCAGCCGATCCGGCAGCCGTGCCCAAGCCGATCAACCTGAGGCTGCAAGGTCGTGGCTGGGCGGATGCCCAAGAGGAGGAGGAGGAGGAGGAACGTCGGAAGGAGGAAGCACCAAGGCCGGAGGCTGAAGTCAGGGAGGATGGCAGGAAGGCGGTCAAGAAGGAGGTCGAGCAGTCCGCCGGCGAAGCCTTTGCAGAGGTCGGACTTGGAGAAGGAGAGGTTGAGCAGGATGTTGAGTTGGCCGGACATGACGCCGCAGACCTCCCACTGGAAGTGCCGGAGCTCGGGACGGACCAACCTCATCAGGAGGAGGAGGAGGAGGAAGAGGCTCCGCCGCACTTGGGAGTTCACCCTCGTCAGAAGGTCGTGCTGCCCAAGGCCATGCCGGTCCAGCCTACTGCAGCGCCTCAGACCTTGGCCTTGTCGGACACGTCGTCGGGCGGCTGCGGCAAGGGGATTGGCGGCAACAAAATGCCAGGGCCATCAATGAAGGCCGCGCGCAAGGACTCTGCTGGTCGGACAGTCCGTGGACGGGGCTCACTGAGGGCGGAGGATGTGCCTGTGCCGCCGGGGCCGACTGCGCGGCCGGTGGAAAGTTTGGCCGTGCATCGTGCTGGGACGGACTCTGCTGCTGCAGCTGAGCAGGACAAGGACAAGGAGATCCGCAAGCTCGAGCTTCAGGTCAAACTGAAGGAGCTTGAGTTGGCCAATGCCGCTGCCAAGGCCACGGCCCAGGCCGCTCAGTCCGCCCAAGGGTCGGACTACTATTGGTCGGAGCCAGGCTGGGACTGGGTCAAAGTCAAGTTCAAATCATGTCAGTGGTCAGATGTTCCAACTATTGAATTGTGTTTTTTTAACGAGGCAATCATATATCAGTCAGTGTAATTTGACAAGTTTTAATAGAATTTGAGTTGCAGGTCGTCCTGATCATCCTCCAGCACCCTGGCACACGTCCGGCAAGGGTGCTGTTGATCCTGCCTGGGCAATTTGGACTGATGGGTTAGTAATTTTCTTACGTTGTTCCTTCTAGTTGCACAGACAGACTTTTTAGTTTAGTCGTTATTTTAACGTGATCGGAGTGAGTAGCACTTCCTGGATTGTGTCAGGCACGTTACAATGCCGGCCAACTTGCATCGTCGGGCGCATCCAGCAGCGCTGGTGGATTCCAATGGGGGCCGGCGGGCTATGACTCTGCCGCTTCAGAGTGGTCGGCGGGTCAGAACTCTTGGCAGGACCTTCCTCACCAGTCGGACGCCAGCGGCGGGAAGCCGGGCAAGGGCCAGGGCGGCCCTGTGCAAGGCAAGTCGTTCAGGGGGCGCGCCCTCGCAGCCAGCGGTGTACCCGTGGCCGTACCAGAATAAGGGCGCGCCGTAGGTCTGTCCGATTCATTTTGTCGGACATTTTATAATTGAATTTGGTTGGACTGATTGAATTTGGTCGGACTGCAAGCGCACAATTTAAGGACGTACTTTGTCCAAAAGGGCGCTGTCCGACCAAAGCACATTGCATGTCAGATGAATTTAAAAAACAGTGCATGACAACCGTGGAGGGCAGAGTGCACAATCAGGTCTTGAAATCTCAAAGTCGGACGGAGTCTGGTGCATGTACTTTCTCAGTAGTATTCAGTGCACTTTCAGTTTCGCGATGATAGGATCAGCTCATTGAACAGCTCTCTCAGCCTGTTATTTTGGGTGTTGGTGGTCATCATGTTCAATCCAATTCCCGGCAGTCCTTCACAAATGCCAGGTGCGCTGGGCCAGTGGTAGCTTGAGGCACAGCTCTGCGGCGGGTGGGCACCTTTAACGTGTCAGGCGTCTAAGGTGTGACTCGAGTCTCAGGTTTTTGTCACAGTTGTATTTGCATTTCCAAATGCCATGGCTATTCCAAAAGAAAGGTGAAGCGAGCTTCATAATGGTTGCATTTGTTCATGTCAACTATTCATCGGTAAACTGTCCAAGTGTTTCTTCTCTTAATGTGCCTCGGCTGTTTGGGGCACTGACATTCATGGCATCTCAAAAAATTGGCGCTCACCTCCAGCAAGTAACAATTCAATGGATTGAGATCTGTAACATCAAGAACTGACTTCAAGGATTAGACAAGTCAAGTGACACACACACATGTTTGGGCTCATTGTGTCAATGTAGCGTTAGCTATTAGTCAGCTGCACAGTTTGCGGTCAGGTTTTTTATGACAGAAATGTGACATGGCTGCTTGAGGTCAGTTTGGTTGAAGTCTTTTGTTTTGTTGGTATTAAAGCTTTAGCTCTTTTTTCTTGAGCTGCGTTCTCAACCATCAAGTGATACAACGCAGAGAATCAGAAGTCATGACCGTGTGACTGTGACAGGGTCGGTGCAACCACACTTGTTTTAATCAATCTTGTTCAGCGACCTTAGAGTATTGAACTGT
This sequence comes from Durusdinium trenchii, assembly GCA_963970005.1. NCBI lineage: Eukaryota > Dinophyceae > Suessiales > Symbiodiniaceae > Durusdinium > Durusdinium trenchii. The sequence continues at coordinate 1,235,372 of CAXAMN010005113.1, read as the reverse complement.
GTTCTAATTTCACTTCAGACAGTGCCCTATATACAAAGTTCTTTTCCAAACACATTCAGCTGGTTTATGGCTTGAAGATTCACATGGCATTTCCAAAGTCAATTGGAATGGAACAACATCTGACTCCAGGACTGACCTGGCCGGACGATGCATTTCTTCACGGCGGAGGCAAGTGGCAGACCTGTTGGACTTTTTCCTGTGCTTACATACCACTCCTATTGGCAATTTGTGGCACCAAATCGACTTGTCACCAACACCGCCACTCCACAATGCACTCTCTGATTGTCACTGATCATCGCTGCTGATAACACATAGATGTCATATCATATATGCACTGCACTAGCAAATGAATGGGTCTGATCCATAAATATATTGACTTGCTGGAGGACATGGCAGCGGCTTTTGGTCGGACAAAGTGTGGCCCTTGGTCCAACCTCACAAAGCTGGTTTGTTTGGGCACATGTTCATTTGGATTTGTTGCATCGCCTACTGGCATTTGTTGACTTGCAAGTTGCTTGACACAGGGAAGGATTGCATGTTACAAAATTGAATTCTATCATTTTTGCTTGAAGTGCAGTGACCTCTTAAGCACCTTGCCTTCACTCACAGCCGTCGGACTTTTTTGGTCGTGCGCAATGGTCCGGAAGTCCAATGCTCCACGTGGTCCGACAAAGAGGCAAAAGGAGCGCAGGACAGTGAAGGAGCAGAAAGCGAGGCAGAAGAATGAGGCGCGGTTTGCCTCGGCCGTGCGGGGTTCACAGGCCAGCCTTTTGGAGCAGGACTTTCAATTTGTGACGGACACGTTGCAGGACAATCCTCGCTGGATTCAGCCATTGGCCGGGCTTATTAGGTCGGGCGCATTGAACGGCATTTTGAAGGACAACTTTGATGAGGAAAACGCATCATCAGTCGGACCAAAGTGGAAAGGTCGGGCAAAGACATGGCTGCAGCTGCCATTGGAGATGAAGGTGGCCATGATTGAGGCCACCGGACTCAGTCTCCAGCCGGACCTCCGCACCGATGACTTTGTCAAGAGGGCGTTCCAAGTGCAGTTCTGGGTCGGAGCAGGGCCAAAGATCCCTTTAAAAAGGACTGATATTCGGCAGGTCTCCACATTAGAGAGGTTTGCAAAACTTCGGGTTGAATCCCTTGGTGTCAACTACTTGAACTTGCTCAACAGCAAGGAGCCTCTGAAAGCAAACATGGACTTGCACATTTGGTCGGTCACTGGGAATACTCTGTGCTGCTGTGCCCTGGCCAAGACGGAGGAGGATGGGTTGGAGTATGAGCTCCTACCATTGGCCAAGGGCGACCGGTGGATCTTGTCGGACCGCGCCTCCCCAAGTTGCCGGGTCAGGAGTGAATTGAAACCAAATTTGTATGACTTCTTGTGCTGGGACTTCTTTTCTGATGAGTCATCACGTGAGCTGCCGGACTATGAATCTACCTGGGATGAGCCGGACAATGAAGCAGCAGAAGATATTTTGTCGACGTCAGCTCTCACAGAGACTGGCGGCGCACCAACGGTCGTTCAGACTCCGGTAAAGCCGGCGGGAGCATTGAAGGGTTCACCATCGACAGCGTCACCTCAATCGTAGGTCAATTCACAGACTGACGGACGGACTTGGCCGGTCGGAAATGACGGACCAATGTCGCGCCTAATTTATGACAATGGCCAGGTGGGCAGCATTAATAGTGAATTGGGCAGGAGTTGCTTCATGATTACTGTAGTTCAATCATTTTAAAGGCCGGTCCTTTTGTGATGTTGGCTGGACGGTTCCCTGGGCCAGGGTTACCATCAGATCATGGGCTGCCCTTTCGGTCAAGTCAAATGAAGTAGTGAATTACCAATCCTGGTCAAATTTGCAAAGTGCTCTCAGCGTCACTGATCAATGATCTGATGGCCAGGCTGAATTCATTTTAGGACTTCACTTGTTTGTAGATTGGGCATTTCAATTTCCGTCGGTCAGGCCGTGCGCAAAAACAATGAATCATGCATTCCGAGCCTGTCTTGCCTGCAGAGACTTCACAGTTAGCTACAGTCAGTTGTTTGATGTTTTGAGTCTGCAAAGACGTCCATTGTAATCTAGATGATGGAAACCTCTGACACTCAATCAATGAAGTGTATGATGCCAATCTAATGCCTGGCCTTGCAGGCATGTGTGTTTGTTTTTTCTCGGCTTGAAATATGAAGCACGTTTGACTTTTTGATTCATTGACCTGTCGCCATATTTTAATAATTCTGAATTCTGTGAGTTAGTAAATCAGACATTCCGATTCCATCAATCAATCAATCAATGAATCAATCAATAAAGCAAGCAAGCAAGCTAAGCAAGCAAGCAAGCAAGCAAGCAAAGCTAGCAAGCAATCAGTCAACCAATCAATCAAGTCAACCTAGCCCTGCAAACATTGACATGTGATTTTGCTCAGTTGCTCATTGAACACCACAGATTCAGTTCAGATTTCTGCTGCCCAGCGTTTCATATTTTCTGGTCGGTCGTAGTACCGTCTAGTAGGTCGGTCATTGAGTCATAGTCCGGTGCTACCACCTACGTCATGGCGACACTTGTGTTTACGGCGGACCTGATTCACGCTTACTTCTATGAAGCTGGCCTGGGCAACTACTCCCTTGAAGATGTGACAAAACTCATGTCGGATGAGACACTGTAGTTCGACTGCATTGGCGCTGACAGTCTGACACTGCCATAGATTAATATGACAGTAGTCATAGATTAATATTATCTATTTTTGGTTTGTCAACGCCACAGTGTTACTGCTGTATTACTTCTCTTCAGCTGAGTCCTTTTTCGTCCAGGTGTTTGACTTTCCTTACAACATTGTCGGAGACTCATGATGCCGTGCCTGAGATCTACAGGCCGCAGCTCGTCTTACCCAATTCTCTTAGCATTGTTCAATGTTTTTATTTTGCTTTAGTGAATTGCAAGCTGCTCTGAGCAATCGAAGCAATTTCAGGTACTTTGGGAGAGGCTGCTTTGTTGTTGAGAACGAACATTGCCAGGAACACCCTTTTCTCAAGAACCTTTGGTTGCACATGTGAAACGCCCTCGAGGTCACTTTGTTTGTTTGATCAACTTGAAAGCGCATCATTATTATGTTTTCTGTCAGCTGTTCAGCCGTTCAGGTTTCCAGTGTTCACTATTGCTTGTTGTTTGCGCGCTGCCATGCTTGGTGCCCAGGACCACGTGGGATTTTTTAATGGCCGAGCTGGAAGTGAACATGATGCGTTGCAGGTGGACTTGGAGCAGGGTATCGTTGGCCGGTCTGGATGCACTTGCGGGGCGGTGGAGATGGGCTTTACTATGCCTGGTCAACTCATGCTGGAGTACATTGAGGCCGCCTATGCTCAAGAGCCGGTCATTACACTTGGGTGTTTCTACAAGGGTGGACTCTACAGGGCGTGCTTCACTATAAATTCAGGATTTGCTTTGGACTGCAGTGCTTTGGGTTCAATTGGTTTTTGGTGGTTCAGATCATGTCAGTGTTAATTTTTCTGAAGGTGTTTTTATTTCTTGGGGTATGCAAAGATGCCGGGCCTTGGCCTTGCTTACGGTTTGATTGTAGACCAACCAAGGAGATAACGTCAAATTCAATGCTTATGGCCTTCGACTTGAGCCGGTCGAACTTCACGTCCTACAAGATAGGTTTTTTAGCAGAGCTTTTAATTCTGTTCAGTGAGCCGGACCTGTTGGACCTGCCGGACTGAAGTCACTGGCTGTCGGACCACAGGCCGGTTCAATTAGCGGTAGTGCACAGGGCAGGCTGGTCGGGCGAGCAGTGCAACAAAAGGCCGCTTCCAACTGTTTGCATTCAGAAGGCACAAGTACGTACTGACAAATTGCAGGGACAGTTCATTATATCTATGTTTTTGACACACACACACACATTCATTCATTCATTCATATTCACATTTTTTTTTGGTTTTATGATGTTTTATGTCATATTGGTCCATTTGGACACTTGGAGCTTGAGCAGTTGCAACTCTTGCTTCCACTGAGAGTCCCGCAGATGCAAGAGTTAAATTGCATTATACATTTAAATCAGGTTGCTTAATTCTTCATTGGTGGTTTGGGAATTATGAACAGCCTTCCTAATTAAGTCTGAAGCCATATGATGCACCCCTACTACGTTGAAGCCATGAACAATCATTTATGCTAGTGACTTAGCATCTAGTCTAATTTGTTGGGCTTATGGCAGCAGCTTCTTCTTCTGGTGGGACAGATGACAGCTCCACGTTGGGCCGTCCTTGCCGGAAGTCCTTTGCAGCAGAGCTTATCTGTGATCATGGCCGGTTCCGTTGTGAGCTGTACGAGTTTACGCCGTGCAAGTCGGACATCGCCGGGGGACGGAGGTATTGGCACTTGAAATGGCTGTTGGACTATTTGGGTGGAAGCCCAATTGCAAACTTTTGGGGCCAGGTGACGGATTCCTTCCTCAACCGCATAGAGAGCAGGATTATGTGGTTATTGCCGGACAAAAATGATGAGGACGGCCCACAGGCAGAGGCTGAGAAGCATTTGTTGCACAGCTCGTGGGCCAAGTTTCGGGCAGGAAAAAGGGACAACGCAGGTAATAGTAAGGAGGACGGACCAGAGCCGTGCCAAGAGTTCTGCGGCAGTTCTTTTGCTTTTCTCGTGATTGTTGCACAATGGGCTCGTGCGATCAAAGCCACACAGAAGTGGAACCTGCCACATGAGGACGTGCAAGAACGGTGTGCAGGACTGCTGAATGCTTTCTCCAAAGCATTTCTTTGCAGGCAGGGCACTTGGACCACCCCTGAGGGGCTCAATTTTACATGGTCGGACGGCAAGGTTGACAAGAATGCATTGACACGGTCGAGCAAGAACCTCTCCAAATCTTTGTCGGACCTGGGCGACGGACAATATGTCAATGCGTCGGACATGCTGTCATCACTTGCAAATGATGAGGTCAGCAGGAACTTTGGTAAGGGCCGGAAAGATGGCAGTTCTCTTTGCATTGCCAGGTTCTTAGAACTCTTGGCCTGTACAGCTGACACTGGAGATCGGGCCGGGCATCCAGTGTGGAACTTGGTTTCGGTGAAGCAGCTTGAGCAACTCAGGCACAGTCAGCAAAATATTGTGATGTGTTCCACAGAGAGTGTTCAAGTTACCTGTTGGAGTTTCATCGCTATGAAAATTAATTTTGCCAAAACATATATATATTCAATATTTACTACTATCATCCAGCATCCAAAGACACAGACAATTTCCAATTGAACTTCGTCATATTCTCATGTTGGTTGCGTCCTTTTCACAGAAGTGACAGGCTGTTTAATACTGACAACACCTGCTTGCCCAATAGTAGAATGCATTGCTGGCAGGACGCAAAAGGGATACAGGCGGGCATCCCACAGCTACAAGGAGGCAATGGTGAAAGAAGCTGCCTCCAGTGGCAAGCTTTCATCGGCTGTTCAAGGGCAGGTCCAGTTCTGTTCAGCGTCGGACCCACAGGACGAGCAGGCCAGCAAGAGACGCAGGAAAGCATCTGCCCAAAGTGGTCTCCGCTACCAGGAGTGTGAACGGTTTAGCTATTTGAACGCAGCAGCCGGGCAATTCAGGGGACTGTCAATTTTGTCGGTCGTTGCTGATGCTGTGCACGTTGGGTCGGAGGATTGGCTAAATGTGGTCGCTTATGCACCAGAGAAGAGGTTGGGCGCAGTGCTACCTCAACAGGCCAGGTCGGGAGGGCAGTAGGAAGTAACTAAGCAGCAGGCTTAGTTTCGTGATTTGATTCACTTAAGTTCTTTGCCTCTATGACACCGTCCTCTATTATATTGCCACAATTAAGAACTACAGTTCTGTGTGCTACTATCCTGAATTCAATTTTCAAAGTTGACCGATTTTGAAGCCTGGAGGATCATCCTGGAGGTTAGTTTTTGGAGGACAAAAAAGTCATCGTTTTGGCACCATGGGATCTCCTACTCCTTCCCCGATGATCCGTTTCCTACTTCTTCCCCGATACTTTTGAGGTAGCGCGTCCTACTTCTTCCCCGATCCCGGCCTGGCAAAAATCATTTTTTTTGATTTATTATTCGTCTCCTTTGATCTCCACCCTCAGAACCCCGCCAAATTCCTCCGTGGTTTAATATTCGTTTTAAAGGGGGGAAGGAATCCTACCTCTTCCCCGATGATTTTGGTGCGCGGGACCTCCTACTCCTTCCCCGATCTTCGTGGCCGCTTTTTTCGAGGACAAAAAAATGGAATTTTTGTCCTCCCAAAATTGAACTTTTGGCCTCTTCCAGTGGTCCAGAAAAGCAGTTCCCGAGATGCAAAGTTCATGTTTTTATTGATTGTAAGTTATGCATCTGGCATCATTGAGAACTGCCTCTCATGTTAGTTTCCATGACTTCAAGTCAACATGGTATCAAGATACAAATTACAGCCTGGTGTTGCATGGGCAAATGACCACTAACTATAGCACAGTTTAACAGTAAATTCATCGTAAGTTTTCTGCCCGAACAGGTCGAGTCGAGCACAAAGTTGTCGGAGGATGAGTGGTTGGACATGTGGAACCAAAGGATTCAGAGGTTCTTTCCAGACAGTCAGACGGACAAGCCTCGTGGTCGAGGATATCAAGAGCCGGAACGTTTGTCTACACTTCGGTGGATGCAGGACATGAACAATGCATTGGCTAGTGTTGGCTGGCGCTTTGGAAACTTCAAGGAGGACAAAGACAAGCAGGACCCCAAGCCTGGTAGGCCACCTATTCTGGTTCTGTGCACAGACCAAGAGTCAACACAGCTGGCGGCAGTGGCTTTTCTGAGGAATGGGCAGCACCTTTGGGTCGAGCGTGTGTCGGACCCAGCACATCGTTCACGCAATGATGTTCACTTGGCTTTGTCAGCGGCTGGACTCCTCAAATTTTCCCTTTGGTGCATATCCTTATACAACTTAAGGTATGGGCCGTGGAACAAGGGGACTTGGTCGTGGAAACTGAAGGAGGTTGCAGAGACTGTGTCAACCTCCATGGCTCCGTCGGACCCGCTTTTGCTGGATTTTTTTCCTTCTATTTTGGAAGATGCTGGGCGCCCTGAGTCGGACAACACAGAGTTGGAGCGCCAGAAGTGGCTGAAGTCAGTGCCGGACTTGTCATGTGTCCGGACCAAAGGAACAAAGGCCAGCACAAGTCGGTTCAACTCCCTGACATTGGCCCACTCAAAGCTGGACCATGAGTGGTCGGCCTTGGCATTTCTTTTGTCGGTCGTGTGCATTTCCCATGGCTGGGCAGCAAAGCCTGCAGATCTTTGGGCACCAGATAAGAAGGTTGCCATTTCAACGGCAGGACCTGTGGCGGCCGGGAAGCAAAAGGCCAAGGAGGATGCCAAGAAGGACATGCAAGAAGAGCGCCGGACAGCTGCAAATACATTTCATGTGATGACAAAGTTTATTTGCGCGCAGGACAACAAGGACACAGCCCGTATGGTCTACCTGATTCTTCGGCCGGAGGCTTTAAGATGCTCCAAGATGCTCAAGGAGCTCAGGTCGGACGACATGACATTGTCGTACTTTTCCAAGTGGGCTCATTGGTGGTGGATGGACACAGCCACCGAGCACTTGAAGTGCATGTCTGATTTGGCAGGGCTGGGAATCCGAAGTGGCTTGGCAGGATTCATTGGCTGGACAGATGGGCCGCATGCTTTTGCATCTTCTGAGGGTGAGGGCAGGGTCGCAGTTGTTCCACACCAATGGATTTGGAGCAACTGCCGGGCTGGTCCATTTGGAGGATTCATGCCGGGCAGGTAGCCTCAAGTTTTTCCAGGCCATGTATGAGACAGTGAAGGCCATTCATGAGTCGGGCACACTTTTGGCCAAGACAGTGTTGGTCGCGCACTTCAGTCAGACGCCGGTCATGAAGTACATTCTGCAGGGCCTGTCCAGCTCAATGTTTAAAGTTGTGCCAGACTTTTTGGCTGAGGAGCTGAGGTACATTTGGTCGGGCTTGTTGAACTCCAAACTCATTGAGGATGGCAACAAGATTCAGCGAGAGGCCGAACAGCGACACAGCAGTTCCAAGGACCTGGGACGGATGGCAGGGTGGTTTGGGTTGACAAATTCTGGGCTTTTGAAATCATATGGTCGGTCAGAAGTGCAGCCGGAGAGCCTTTACCATATGACTGGAGATTGGAACAAAAATACGCTTTTCAGCAGGAAAAAACAAAAGACAGTGGCCAGGGATGTAGAGTCAGCGCAGCCGGACAGTGACGACAAGTTCCTTGAGGACATCACTAAGACCAGGACATGGCCATCCCACAACCACGAATCAGAGCAGGACGTACTGGCAGACTTTAGCCTTTTGAAGAGGATTGTGGCTGAAAAGTGGGACTGGAGCAAGCTGGAGTCCTCATGGCACGCAGCTTTACTGCCGGAAGGTCACGCAGTAATTATTAATGGGTCGTCCCCTGCATTGGTCCTCAAGGCGTACAGACGGGCGGCATTATGCTGGCCATGTTCTCTAACTTCTCTGAAGGACTTGCCGGACATTTTGGAGCCTCGAACTGATATATCCTCTTTGTATTGGGTCCATGTCTTTGATTCGGAGGTCACTATCCTTGAGATTGTCACTATGTCGCCCTTACGTTACTTGGTTCAAACATGTAAGTTAGCAAGTTTATTAGGATTGAACGCAACCAAATCACAAACAGGTAGTTTCTATGTTGTCAATTGAGAAGGCCTCCAGGCAATGAGTGTGAAGTGAAAGAAGAAACCTGGCAGAGTGACTGTTGGGATGATGCTTCAGTAATTGTGTGGGGTTGGTTATTGTGATGTAGGACCTGTATGCTCTTTCAGCTTTTGACTTGGTTCAAGCAATACTTTATTTATGAGGGCCTTGTGTGCAGTCTCAAGATGGATGGAATGCGTTTTTTTGTGTATATAGTGCTAAGATCTTATCAACCCAAAGCCGGTAATATTTTCACAACCGTTGGTCTTTTAAAGCTCGAGGCCGGTCTACTAGTGGGTGCAACTTGAACAAGGGGTTGGTCTTTGAGGTCAAGTCGAAGGCAACCAACTTGATAGAATTTCAGGCCGGACGTGGCTTTGCAGGGCTGTCAGAAGCCACAATGAGGAAGGTCTGCCAAGAGTTGAAGTGGAACATCAGCCCCAGTCCAACTGGGGCTGATGAATGCCATCACTTGGCTGTGGTCGGACTCCTGAACCATGACCCCAGGTTGACGGAGGAGGAGGTCGTGCAGAAGATTTGCTTCAGGTCGCAGGTGGAAAAGAATACGCCGGACATCGACGACCCTGAGCTGGAGCAGGTCGTACGGGACACCCTGTTGGTCGGAGAGCAGGACCAGGCTCTCAGAGAGCTCACTCGTCGGAGGGGCAACTTGACGGCCAAGACATTGCGGCCAAAGGTGCGTCAGATGTACCAGGTGGCCGCAAAGGGTGTCAAAGCCTGGTCGGACAAGGCCAATGTCGAGGCACGCAAGGCAAAGGAAAAGAAGGAGGTCGCTGACGGCCTGACCTTTCAGAAGAACCTTGAAAGGGTCTATGCCAAGCTCAAGGTCCCAGTGGACGTACAAATGAAGGCACTTCTGCCTGCGGCTGTCCGGGCCTGGTCGGACCAGAAGAATGGTCGGTGGAAGCTTACCTACAAAGGTTTGCACGTACAATTTGGCCGGAGCATCAGTTGGACAAGCGTTGGACATGGTCGGGCAGCAGCTGAGTGTGTCCGACAGGGTTGGCAGTGGCTGGAGGTACACGAGGGTCGGAGCATGCCAGAGTCGGTCGAAACAAAGTTGAAGAAGCTGGTGGAAACTGGTTGATCTATGTTGGCATCAATAGCTGGCTGGACAAGTCGGACAAGTTTCACTTAACTTTCCTACAAATTTCAGCCTTGTGGCTGTGCACAGTGAGTTGGATGGACACAGCAAGTTAGTTGCAGGGTCGGGCCACAAAGTTGGTTCATTAATTGATTTTGATATCCATAACATTAACACGTCGGACACAGGCATCTAAGTAGTGCAGTAGTCCAACAGTACTGATGAACAATTGCTGCAGGACAGACGGGCCAGGCTGAAAACCGATTGTCTCGCATGGGGGCCATGCCAGGCAGAGCTTAGTAACTCAGTGTATCAGTAGCAAACACAAATGGTCATCAGCAAATGTGCATATTTAATGCACACGTTTAAGAATGACTCAAAGTACACTGGTGTCATGGTGACTGCCTTGACCTTTATTCTGATTCTTTGAGTGTGTGAGTTTGTGCAGTGTCCCATGCAATCTTTAATGCGGCACACCAGGCATGGCTTTCAAGCCTTGTTTCTCGCCTTCAGTGTGCTAACTTTAAGCAGCTCAAGCCAACCAGTCAATATATGACCGACACCAAGCCAAGCATGGACACCAAATTTGATTCGCAGAGCTTAATTTTCAGCATTCAGTTTGCTGTTTTGGATGATTTTTCATGCAATTAGGATATTATGTGTTTTTGTAGACCCTAGCTTAGTGATATATTTTTCATAATCAATGTCCATGTTCAGAAATATGTACACTTGTCCATTGCACCTGGGATGGACCAATTGACATCAATCCTGCCAAGCAAATTACATTTTGGTCGGGCGGAATGGTGCGCAGGGCCACTCATGCAGAGGCTGGAACAGTGCCCTTGCCGTCGGCTTTTGCTTTGTTTATGTCGGACATGAAGCGTACGGGCATAAGCCCACCTGGCCGGGGGGCTCATCGGCGGATCGTCGGCAAGACTCCCGTCAAGGGGACGGACCGCTACAGGTTGAGATGGCATCTTGTTTTGTAGTTTTCAGTGCCAAGTGTTTTTGTTCTCGCTGTGCGGCGTTGGCCAACTTTTGGCAAAAAAGGCGGAGAGGAGTCAGTCAGTCAGTCAGTCAGGTATAATGTGTTGATCAACTTAGTTGTCAAAACCACTGACTGTTTTAAGTTGTGTTCTGCGCACTTGTATTTTTTGCAACTGGCACAGCTAGCTAACAGTTAATCTTTTACGTGACCAGTACAGGTGGTAAAAGATTAGCAAGCTATTGCCACTGACTGTTGAAAATAGAGCTAAGGAGAAAAAGGCCAGACCTGAGGGACCTCTACAACAAGAGGGCGCAGGACGCGTACGCGGCAAACCAGGAAAAGAAGTGGAAGTGCCAACAAGGCCGGAGGCTTCAGCAACGGCCATCGGACGAGTCGGACCAAGGTGACCGGTCAAGACCTGACCATGTGGCTTTCACTTTGTCAGAGCCACTTGCGCCAGAGTCTTTGCTGGGGCAGGGCACCTATGGGCAGGTCTACCTTTGCAATTGGTTGGGCTCAAAGCTTGCGTTGAAGGTGCCTCACCGTTCATTGGAGGCGGCTGGTCAGGAGGAAGCGCAGGAGCCGGACTTGTTGGACGGGCCTGTGTCTGAGGCTTTTCGGTGCGCAGACCTTGCCAGGGAGCATGCCATTATGACACAGCTGGCTGGACACCCCAACATCGTGCATGTTTTTCAGCTGTTGAGATTGCCGGACGGTTGCGTGGGCATGCTGATGGAGGTGGCTGCAAGCCACCTCCAGAAGCATTGCTTGATGCTGAAGAAGTCGGACGAGCCCTGGTCGGACATAAAGTTCCAGGTTTGGAAACTCTTTAAGCAGGTCTTGGCTGGTCTTGCCCACATTCAAGCGAAGAAGGTTGTGCACTGCGACCTCAAGACCAACAACACCCTGTTTTTGGACGGCGGTCGGGCTGCCATTGCAGACTTTGGCTTGAGTCGGTCAGTCACTTCTTCTGGGCAGGTCGCCGTTTATGGTAACAGCGTTTACACAATTGGCTACCGGCCGCTGGAATGCCTAGTAGCTGGTGGAAAAAGGGCCTGGACCCCAGTTACTGTGCAACTAAGCAAAGACTTTCACAAGCAGGAGAGAAGAATCAGGCTGAAGCATGCAATGCAGTGCAAAGTGTGACGACTTCAAATGACAATGCCAACTGAAATCATGTTTTCATGTTATTCTTAGATACTACTGCTCACTCACTGTTGTTTCCTACGCAGTTACTTGTTTGGGTAAGCTGAGCTGTTATCTCATCCTTGGCTCTTTTCATTTGGACATAATTCATGCGTTTCAGCTTTGAGCTGGCTGGTCACCTATTCATTGAATGCTGATTTCCTGGTGTTCCCAGCTTCATTACAAAACCTTTTTGTGAAGACAAAAGCTAAGCAGACTGCTCGCGAATAAGAACTCCAGCCCCATGGCCTTTTTTTGGAAGAGAGGAGACTAACTAGACAACCCGCGTCAGATTGCACCAGCTCTTGATGTATACTCAGGTCAACATCGGGCTAAAAGCGGACAACTGGTCGTTGGCAGGCATTGCCTGGGATATGTTTGCCTTCGCAGCAAAATCACTATGGCCAGACCAAGCTCTGGAGGATGTCTCAGAAGGAGGTTGTACTAAGGAGACACTGTTGCACTTGCGGCGGGTCTTGCAACGCCGGCTGGACGAGCGAAGCTTGGACGGAGATCGCCGTCATTTGCCGGACATTATCAAAGCCTGTGTGCAGGCAGAGTCGGACCGAGCCTGTGTTGCGCTCATCAGTGCAATGTGCCCAAGGTGAGCCTGAAGCAGGACATTTGAGAGAGGAAGGGCCATTGACTGGATGGACAACAGTACTGACTGTGACTGGAGACTGGACGGGCCAAGCGAATCAAGCTGGACTGCAACTTGCTGACAACTCACTCACAGCTGAGGCCGGACCTGTGAAAGAATGGCGGTATGTGGCAGGTCGAGTCAAAGACTCACAGATTTGACAATATGATGATAATACGTTCTATTTTTTTCCTGTTGGTTGGCCAGGTGGCCAGTCCAAGAGTCTAACTCAGTTGCTCGTGGAAAAAAGCTGCTGCTGCCCTGCTAATGTTCAAGCAATTTACTTTTTCAACAAAGTAGTCACTGTTCAATGAATGAGTCACTAGCTGCCAGTACACGCCGACAGTGAGCTTGATTGATTTTGATTTGATAAGTTAGGTAAGCAGTTGTCAATAGTAGACAGGAGTCAATAATAAATTCACTTGATTCAATCAGGTCATCTACTTGACTCGCTTAACTTAGTGGTGCGAATTGCCTATTGATTGACTGTGAGTCTTTGTTGAACAAGTCTGAGCGGTTAGCATTCCAATGCAGCATGCCAGCAGTATGGATTACTTGCCAGTTCTTGTGTAACTGTGGAAGTTGCGGGCTACTAGTAGCAGTTGAATTTGACAGTTGGCATTCATTATTGATGAAACCTTGCTTTTGCTTATTTTGAGTCTCCAAGTCTAGTTGCTCGCCTGACTCACCTCCATTGCCGGACCTCCCCCCATGGCCGTTCCCAAGGTGCAGCTGTTCCGTCCTGATGAGACAGTGAAGTTCGTTGAACCTTTACCGGTTGGACCTGGCCGGCTCCACAAGCTTTTTGATGGTTGGTTGACAAAGTTGGTTCCCTCAGAGGTCTCAGGTCTGAAGGGCTACTTGGTTGGGCAATGGTCGCAGCCGGGCTGGCCACACTTTGGGTCCATTTGCTCTGGGACGGACATTCCTGCTGCGGTTTGTGAGCAGTGGTGGTCGTGGGCCGGGGACTTTGCCGGGGACTTTGAGAGGCTGGACATGAGGTTTGAGCACAAGTTCTCTTGTGAGCTGGACCCCAAGAAGCGGGGGTTCATCAGGTCGGTCCACCCTGGCGTCGGACACATCTTTGGGGATGTCATGGACTTGTCGGGCCAAGAAGCATGGTGCTTCAAAACAGGTGGTCTGACCCCTGTGCCGGCTTGCGAGGTCGTGGCAGCTGGCTTTCCGTGCACAGATGTTTCGCATCTGAATCCCCACAGCCGGACCCAGGCAAATCGGTCGTGTGTCGGACATTCTTCAATGCGGACGGGCGGGGTCTTCGGAGGGATCTTGGACTACTTGAGATCGCAGGACACCAAGCCGACGGTCTTGCTCCTTGAGAATGTCATGGGGCTCAGTGCACCCCCAAAGGAGGGCGGACCATCAAACCTGGATATTGTCGGACTTCAACTTGCCGGACTTGGCTACCATCTCCATGCATGGTACCTGACTCCTAAGATGTTTGGGGTGCCACAGTGCCGTCAACGTGTATGGATGACAGCAATCAGGACGGACCTGGTGCAAGACTTGGTGCACAACCTGTCGGAGGTGAATGACATTCTGGCAGAGCTCATGTCTAGAATTACTGGCTGGCCGCAGTCGGACCTGAACGATTACTTGGTCGGTCCAAGGACCTGACTCTTCCTCAGTTGAGCAACTAACTTGTTGTTTAACTTGTAAGCAATGAGAAGTAAGTAAGTAAACTCTTGAGTTCAACTCATCCAGTAGTTTGTTGTCTTCGTCCCAGTTTGTCTTCCGTTCATTCATTGAATATTTGTTACATCATCATTTTTGAAATAAATTCTGACTGCCTGACAATCAGTTTAATACCATTCAAGTATTTGATGCAGTGTTTCTCATGTCCAGGAGCAAGGAGCTGAAGGACTTCCAGAAGTACACGAAGGCAAAGTTGCACAAACAGAGGAAAAGCAACAAGAAGCGAGGCAGCAGTAATCTGGTCAGCAAGAACCAGAAGCCACAGAGGTCGGTCATGAGAACCATTCAGAAAAAGAAGCCGGTCAGAGTTCCTCGTGCATGGAAGGAGATTCTCAAGGCCGGGCAGAGTAGATTTGTCTACTTGCAGACTTTGACTCGCCGGAAGCGGGCACTTTTGTGCTCAGCCGGAGTCAAGGCCTTTCCAGAGCAGGGCATCACCAGGGTCATTGACATTTCACAGTCTCCTGGCCGGTCGAACCTGGTGGTTGGCTACATGCCGTGCATCACGCCAAAGGGCGAGAAGTACCTCACTGCCCTTTGCCGGCCGGTCCTCGGATTGGAGTGCCTGAGGATTCAGGGACTTTGGCTGGACTCTGGCGATTCCCGAGTTGAGGGAATGTCGGACAGCCTTTTGAAGGACTTGGCCGGCAACGCATTCGAGCAGAGCTGCTTTGCAGCTGTGCTGTGGTGCACCTTGGTCTTCTATTCCAAGATGCACCACCGCCGGGCGGATGCACATTCAGCCGGGCACAAGTCGGACAAGCCGGACCAGGCGCAGCAGCAGTTGGATGACGGACGTCGGACGCCAATTTACTTAAACTCGGACCCCGACCAGGACGCCAACATTATCAGCCTCACCATGTCAGACTCAGCCTCAGTCAAGCAGTGCAGTGGCTCGTCCTCGTCGGACTGACGACTGCGGTAGTGCACTCAGCCAGCAGGTCGAGGTTCACAGTAGGCCGGACTTAGTCTAGGTTGAGGTTGCTGTTGCAGCGCCTGGCCTTGCATTGAACTGTTTAATTTAGTTGTATAATAGTTTTATTGTCGGACAATCGCTGAATTGGCCGGGCTAACCTTCAGGAAGCGATTCGATCAGCAGTCCAGTCCATGGAAAAAACGACATGACGTTGTTGAGTGAGTTTGCAAGCTGGAGCCTCCGACAGTCTGGGAGCTAGCCGACTCATGTCGTTAGTTAGTAAGAGTCCTGGTCCAGAGTCATGTTTACGTTTGCACTGGCAGCTAGTACAGTCGTAGTAGCAGTAGCCTAGCAGTAGTCCGGTATGGTCCTGTTTTCACTCATGCAGCTTGTCTTGATAGCAACCAACTACATTGGGTTTGGATGATTGATTTTTCCCAATGGCCGAGGCGTGGACTTGCCATGATTTTGCTCTATTTGGCTGGGCCCTGCTGGAAATGCTCAGCTCCAATCAACTTAATTCTTTCGACTTGTTTGCGTAATCAGTATATAATTAGTTGGTTCGGTGTTCAAAAGGTGTTTGATTTTCATGTATGCAACTGGACTATGATTGTTGTAGGTTTGCGCCTTGAAATGACACTTGGTTTTTGAGCCAATGGTCGGTTTCAGATTGTGAGTCTGTGCGTTTCGCTTCAGTAAACTCACTGACTCAATCATGGCAGGCAACTGACTGCGCAGGATAACCAGCACACCCCACGCACGAATCACCAGCGCAACTAATCATCTTTAGATCAGATCTTCATCCCTGCACGACTGGAATTTAATAGATTCTGTATTTGTTTGGTTTCATTTTGGTCTTGCCCCTGCTGGCAAAGGCATATGATTTTTTCACCATCAGTTTGCTATACTCGAGTGGTGAGTGAGTGAGCGGTGAGTGTTTGAATCCGTGCGCTCATCGTTTTAAAATTGTTGTACTTGCTCGGCTCGCTACTTGGCCAACGCAGTGGCTTTCGATTTGTGAGCCTGCCAAGTGTCCCTTTTTTGAAGCAAGCAGCATCTCTTCACTTGCATTCAGGCATGTTGCACACACGATTGTCAGACTTTCGTTCAAACTGATGATTTAGGAATGAGTTGCGGAGTTCCAAGCGCTTGTAAATTGTTAAGGGTTTACCATGAATGAAGGAATCAGTCATTCTCTCGCCTTGTGTTTGTTTGCGTTTGATTGGGGTTTTGAGAGGTATCATGGCTGAATTCGGTTGAAATACAATTCATGTACTGTAAGACATTTTATAGAACAAAAAGCACTTGCACAGATTCAGACGCCCAGCAAGGTTGCCAAAATTGTGGTCGTGCCCAACCTGTGCCAGACGGAGCGGTTAGTTTAAACATTGTCTAATAGAACAAAAATTGAGTAGAACAGACAGCAGTAGTCTAGAAATATTTAATTCACGCAGAATTATGTACTTCTTAACCCCTTTTTACACCAATCATTTTTTCTCCATCACAACTTGGCTGCAGTAACGCAGGATTTTGAAAGGTGCCAAGTTCTTTCTGTACAAAGGGCGGTAGTTGAATTGAAGAGTGCAGTGCAGCAAGCCTTCAGGTGAACAGGCTACAATTTTTACATTTTCCAGTGGCTGCAGGGTTTTGGAATTGCAGTAAGTAAGTGACCAGGTGGTCTGTGCCCTTGGGTGCTCAGCAAAAAGTTACTTTATTGCTTCTGGTGAAATCAGCACACACACATTGTCACCCATGACTTTTTGCAACTGAAATCGCACTGTTCAGTTCAGCTGTGCTTTAGTTGAAATTTGTGTTACAGGTTCCAAGTCTTTGTGAGAACTTGTAGTGAGAACTTGTAGTCTTTTGGAGGCAATATATGTTATGGTGGGACAGTTGGATTTGAATATCATTGTGGTCGGGATGTGATGTTTTTTCTGGCCGGGCTGGTGTTTTCTACGTGCTTTCAGTTGGATGAGCCAACTGAAGAGTGCACTTGGTTTGGAAATGCGGGCTTTGGTGTTAAATTTGCCTGGACTAGAGCCCATGGCAATCACACCTGGAATCTTGTTGCGGCTTTGGTGACGGCGTGAGAGCCAGCTCACTGAATATTTAATTTGTTTGTTTGAATCGCATTATTATATTAAGTTTATTAACCACTCACTGACAAACAAAATAAATAATAAAGTCTGAATTTAATTGAGAGTTGGCAGGATTGACGAGTCATTGTCATCAGAATCCAATGGTAACATAACAGTGAGTGAGTGAACAGTGCCGCCACCTTCTTATGAATGAATAGAGAGTAGCAACTAGTAGGCTAAGGTCCAAGGTTTTATTAAAATATTTCCAAATCATTGGCGCGACTGACAGGCGACCACTATTCAATTCAATCATCTTGATGTGTTTTTAGATATATATTTTTTGCTTTAATTTACATGTTTTTCATTACATAAATTAATTTATACAGCCTTTTCAGTCTTCAATGCTCAGACTGCTGGTTCTGGTTTTCGAATTTAGGTCGCAGCAGTAGCAGAAGTTTGATTCATGAGGCTGACAAATAAAACACAAGGCTGAAATGGCCTCACTGACTCAATGGTTATTTGATCCTTCACCTAGTAATCAAAATCAGCTGCCATGGAAAACAGCACCTTACAGCAGTACGAGCCAGAGCTTAACAACAGCTCTCTTTCCATTGAGCGTACCTACCCAACGCCACTGCTTTACAAACAATGCAATTTAATTGATCTGCGCCTGGTTTGCGCCTGGTCTGCGCCTGGTACGGTGAATTTTTATCAAATTATTTATTACCAACATTCAAATACATATGCAAAAGAGTTTTGCGCTAAATATTTGAGGACCGTTTTTGATTGTAAACATTTATTAGTACAATAAACTATCTATTATACAGTAGATTTGAAAAACGTTCTAATTGCACAGACCAGGCGCATATCAATCAAAATATTTTCCAAATTCTCAGCAAACACTTACGCATGACAGGCAAGCCTGGTCTCAACCACAAGTTAGATGTTCAGATTTAAGTTGCAATTTACAATGTATTTTGATTGGTCTGCGCCTGGTCTGCGCCTGGTCTGCGCCCGATTAACAAATTTTGCAAAATTCAATAATAACAACGTGGAAGGAGATATGAAAAGGTCTTTAATTGAACAATTCAGCAACGATTTTCTTTATTACAATTTTCCTTTTAAATATTTATACAACAAACGTAATAGTTTTACAATCAATATGGCCAAAATCGTGCTGATGGCGCAGACCAGGCG
>CAXAMN010005113.1:1157706-1216843 GCA_963970005.1 Durusdinium trenchii | reverse complement strand
ATAGGTTTACAATCAATATGGCCAAAATCGTGCTGATGGCGCAGACCTGGCGCAGACCAGGCGCAGGCCAGGCGCAGACCAGGCGCAGACCAAGCAAAACAAATTGCAAATTGCTACTCAAATCTAAACAGCTTAGTTGTTGTTGAGACCAGACTTGTTTGTCATGCATAAGTTGGAGAAGGTGGACGACATGCTGAATTTAATATTTTTTAGTTTCCTGACTTCCCGTCGGCAAGCCTTCTTGGAGACTTTGACTGAAAAAAAACATCTTCCGCAGCGTTCGGGTGCCCTGGCGTCCTTGAAGGAAACGGGAATTCCGGAGGCTGTGGAACTCCTTGGCCTGTTTTAGTCCACGTTTTTAGTCACAGTTTTAATCATTAAGTTTGTTTCCATACCTTCAACTACCAAACAAAATTGATCCACTGTCTGTTTTAGTCATTTAGTTTTGTTTCCTTCCTTTACTTCATCAAACAAAATTTGCCCACAGTTTTAGTCATTAAGTTTTGCTTCCTTACTTTCCTTCACCAACACTTTTGGTCTACAGTCTACAGTTTTAATAGTCATTAGTTTTTGCTTCCTTACTTTCCTTCACCAAACATTTTGGTCCACAGTCTTAGTCATTTGGGTTTGTTTTCTTCCTGCCTTTCACCAAAAGATTCTGTCCACTGTTTTAGTCATCAGGTTTTGTTTCTTTCCTCATTACAAAAAAATGTCGACAGTTTTAGTCATTATAATGTTGTTTTCTTCTTCTACTTCGCAAGAAAACTTTGTCCACAACTTTAGTCATTAGTTTTTGTTTCTTTACTTTGCTTCACGAAAACTTTTGCTCTACAGTTTTAGTCATTGGGTTTTGCTTCCTTACTTTCCTTCACCAAAACTTTTGTTCCACAGTTTTTGTCATCAGGCTTTGTTTCCTTCCTTTGCTTCGCCAAAAGATTTTGTCCACAGTTTCAGTCCTTAAGTTTTGCTTCCTTACTTTCCTTGACCAAAACTTTTGATTTGCAGGTTTAATAGTCATTGGGTTTTGTTTTCCTTTCCTTCACCAAAATTGTGCTCCACAGTTTTAGTCATTAAGTTTTGTTTACTTCCTTTACTTCACCAACAAATGTTGTCCGCAGTTTTAGTTATTGGGTGTTGTTTCCTTCCTTTACATCACCAAACAAATTTGTCAACAGTTTTAGTCATAAAGTGTTGTTGCCTTCCTTTACTTCACCAAAACACTTTGTTCACAGTTTTTAGTAACTTCCTTCGCCCAAAGTTTCTTCTACAGCTTTAGTCTCGAGGTTTTGTTTCCCTACTTTCCTTCACCAAACTTTCTGGTCCTTAGTTTTAGTCATTAGGTGTTGTTTCCTTCCTTTACTTCACCAAAAATATAGTCCACTCTTTTAGTCATTAGGTTTTGTTTCTTTCCTTTACTTCAAGAACAAAATTGTCAACAGTTTAGTCATTAGTTTTTGACAGTCTAGTGACCATACGCTACTTCAGTTGCTAGCGATTAGCCTGTTCAAAGCAAGTGCGTTCAAACCTGTTTCACTAGGGCAGAATTAATCAATGCGAAGTTTTATAGAAGCATGATGACATGGCATATTATACTTGATTATTGCGAGTTTCAATGACTAAAAGCTACCCGGCCTCTTACACAAATGATATGAATTTGCCATTGGCTTGATACTACCTGGAAATCCTACCCCTTCCCTCATCCTACCTCTTCCCTGGTAATCGTGCCGCCCAAGACATGGCCGCTTGAGTTGCGCACCAGGTTGCAGTTGGCTCTTGGGTGCTGGTTTGTGTTGGTTGTTTTGGTTTCGTTTTTCTGTGGGTGCTTGGTGTTTCTTTTACTGCAACCTGAATTGTAACTCTCTCTTTACTAGCATAAGATGACCTGTGCAACCTCTGCACACGTGGCGTCTCCACCCGTGCAAAAAAATCCAGTATGCCTCGAAGGCCTGTGCTCTTTGTGCTCATCCAGGACCGACACTAAGGTGTCAGCCTGCGCGCTCTATCACGTCATTGCGCTGCACAGAGAGTCGTCAGAAGCGAAAGATCTGGTCTGCAGGACACAGAGGTGCCAGCCTGAGACGGGCAAGCAATGTCAGTGCAGGTTCCTGCGTCGCTCATCATCAAATTCTTCAGCATTGAATGTCCTTCTGCTCCCTTGATTCGGCGGTGGGGGATTGATCCATCCAGGCATGTCAAACTTGTCGCACATTTCGAAGGTGTCACTTTCCGCATATGGTCCTCTCCATGTGGCTTTGGCTTCCATTTTGAGGAGACGACTGAGTTGTGTGCATCCTGAGAATGCTCGGTGAGCAACATAAAGCAAAGCAGGCGGGGGGGTGTGCACTTCATGCAGCGAGGAGCACAGCAAGAAGGCTTCTTGTCCAATGCGCCGTAGCCTCTTCGGAAAGCAAAGTTGCTCTTTGTAGATTTGTGTAGCTTTGAGATGACTATGTGCAGTCGTGCACTCTTTCAAGAAGAGTGACCAAGCTTAAGAGAAGCTTTGTGAGGACTTTTGTGAACAGTCTACAACCGACTGTAACTTTGGCTCAAGGAGTGGGATCGAAAAGGAACCGGGTCGACGCTGAAACGAGTTCCAGGAATGCTGTAAAGATCTTGATAAAAGTGATGATGCCAAATCCTCATGTGAGGAAACAGTTGGGTAATCCACATGGCCAAACCAAAAATTCTCCCAGAAGCCGCCGTGAAGTGTTGGAGTGTTCTGCAAGTCTTGCAAGAAACCTTGTATCCGGCCGAGTTTATCCGGTGGGATTTCAATGAATACTGCGTTCAAATGAAAAATCTTTTGATGGTGCGTGACAATTCACATTTTGCCCAAGAGATCGGAACCTGAGTCAGTTGACACAATGTGCAAATGAGACAGGCCATGAGGGGCATTATGGTGGCGTCCTCTCCGTCGGTGCTGTCGGAGTCTCCGCTATCACTCCCCCAAAAGATGGCAGGGTGCATGCACCGCTGACTGCCGGCTTCAGTCCCGCCCTGCCTGCTTTCGTCCAACCCTCGGCCTCAAGTTGAAATTTTGCAGTTGTGAGAATGCGTGTTGACCTTGCCATGGTCGGTTGCCAAGTGAATTGCTGTTCGGTGTCGGGTTTCGTTTTTGAATCTTCAAAATTTTTTCGTGTGGATGATATTTACAGTAAAAGGTTCCATGTTGGTTTGGGTGTGGCTTGGGACCTTTGTGGTGTGGGTTGGAACCCTTTTGCAATTGTTGCATTAACCAACCCTTTCTTGAGTTCATGTGCATTTTTCTGTTGTTTTTTGCAACTTTCTGGCTGGTCATGCTCCCATGGAAGTGGCAGCGTCCGTGCAAGAAAAAATTGTGCAACCAAAAAACTCGGAAGGCAAGAAGGCACAGCGGTTCTTGCATTTACGACACATCACTGGCCAAACCGTGGCACATTTGGGTGCTGCCCAGGCTGACCCCCTTCACAACTCTTCACACCAGTGTTTTCTTTTCCATGTTACTTGGGCCTTTGCAACCTTTCCAAATGTTCTTGTTTGTTTCCGTTTTCCCCCTTGTGCTGTTTTGTTCGAGTTTGGCCTGTTTCCACCAAACCCTGCAACGAACTTTGGAAAGGACGATGTATCCACGAAACCAACACACAATTTGCAACAAAACAGTTGGCAAAAACATTGCCACGGATCAGTTTGTCTATTTGCCTGTGGAGTCATTTTTCACAAGGATTTCCCCGCTGCAAGCGCCAGCCAGGGTTTTCGCGCATCAACATGAACCCGCATCATGCGACCACGGTACGGTCACCGAACTTCCTGAACAGAACTGGCATTGTGTTTCCAATGTCAACCTCCAAAGCATTTTGCGGTTTCCATGTAATTGTGGGTCACAAGCGCCTGGAAGGCCGGAGTGCAATAACTGCGTTTAAAAAAAATTAATCAAATTGCACAGCACCCTGCCCCGTGAACTGTTCAACGCCTGTGGATTTGTTATATTTGGGTCGCCTCCGGCAAACTTTTGTAAGTTGCGGCGTTTCACTCATGGCTGTTCACACTCAATAGTTTGATGTCCACGTTGGAACTTCACTTTTTGTTGATTGTTAGGCGTTTGTGTGCGTGCTCGCAACAATTCCAGGCATGGCCTACGAGATATGGTGCCGCTGGGCGCCTGAAGACAAGATCCAATAGTTTGAGAGAACTCCTTGCACATGTCAGCTTTGATGTGAGTGTTGCAGACCATGGCGGGTCTTTAATTCATTGTGCGTGCTTTGATTTTGTCATTTTGAACCGATTGATCTCATTGGAGTACTGTGGGAACAGAGCGGGCGATTCAGGCACCAATGCGACCAGCTTGGGCGGGGCCCACACGAGTTCAGGGTAGGTGGGTTTTTTTGGCACGGTGACCATTAGTCAAGGCCACCCCGAGGTGCCAACTTGCCAATGTAGGTCGGAAATTTTTGTTTGTGGAGTGAAGGTGTATGTTGCATATGTTGGTCAAGCGGCGGCCGCGGAATGGTCCTGGGTAGTTTTTGTGCATCACCATCCCATCGAAAAACCGTATCCGCATAATCGGTTTGGAGATGGGTTGGCACCAACAGCCCTTTTCTGTTTTACAGCGATATTTTTGTCCAAATGCCGACAGGTGAAACTTTCCAAAATGAGATCACGGAAAAAGTGAATTCGGGGGTGGTCCACCACCTCGCCGCCCATGCCCACATCCAACTCCACATTGCCAAAACTTGCGTTGGAACCTTTCCGATACACCACCCCGGTATTGCCACCCTGTCTTTGCCTCCCTTCAACCCGACAAGGCGACATGACCTGATGGCCTGGGGGTCCCACTTGGCCATCCCTACACCTTACCACCTTGAAGCCTTGTGGCTACTCGCAGACCTCGCCGACTTTCTTGGCGCAATCGCTTGGACCGTCAACTCGGCGGGGCTCAGACACCAGCACGCCCCCGACCGAACTCAGGGCAGTTTCGTCACTGCACCACCACGACGGCCGCCTGCCTGGCCCAGCTTGGCCCACCATTGCCCGAGGCGTCCGACCTGATTGGCGAGGATCCGCCCCCAGAGTAATGGTTGGCAACAACCAGCGGGGCCACCACCACCACCAATGAAAATTCATTCCACTTTAAGATTTAAGTTCAACCCAAACGGCCATTTTATTGCGACTTGACCGCTGCGTGGCAAACTCGAGACCTGTGACCGGAAGATGGCGAGAAACAGCGCCCGAGTGGAGAGGTCGTGATAGCTTTTGGTGCATTTAATAACTTGTTCGAGCTTTCAGCACATGCGGTGCAATGGGTTGCCCGTTTTTAGTTGAGTAACAGCCTATCATCGGTTGCATTGTTGGCTGGCATTGGTGGGCCTGCTTTCGCTTTGCGCTTGTGGTTGGTCAAAATTTTACGATGAACCCCGAGAACGTTGTGCATATCAGACGCTACCCGTCAATGTGCCCTGAGATGAGACAGCCCCTCTTCGCTGCTGTGAGAGGAGAAAAACAAAGCGCGCCAATGCCTTTTTTCCTCAGCCCGCTGGATTTGGACCAAAATTGCGATGTCGTTGACATGCTGCGGTCGGCCGTGACCCCTGGCCATGCACAGGCCTAAACAAAACGTTTTGCGGCAACGACGGGTACGCTCGCCAACCTCGGACGGCGCGCCAGACATATTTCCAGTCTCGTTGCCCACACACTTGTTGGAAGATCGGTCCATGACTTGCATGTTCCTTTCAGGTTCCTACCCGGGCAGAGGAGCGTCCCATTCTTTGAAGTCAGCCGTAGGTGGAATTTCTGATTTCGATGCCTGATTTTGATGTGAATTTGGATCCGTGCATGCAACCGGGACACTTGTCATTGCCCTGACGGGGAAAGATTTTGGGGCGTGTTTGTTTTCAATGCCGTTGATGCGTTAGTGAGCTGCGAACGGCACCCCCCAAAGGCAGCCACCCCACGAGCGACACCTTCGAACCATTGAAGCCGGACCGCCTCCTGCGTGCGATTCCTGGCGCCGCAATGCCGCTTTTGCCTTTGTATCCTTTGTGTCACTCCAGTTCATAACCGCCAGTGCTTTCAACGTTGCCCTTCTTCAGCGACACTGCGGCTTGGCACGTTGAAGGTGTTTCGCAGGCTGAGGGGTCCCAAGTGCAGTGGCCTAACCCTAGCCGTCGACGTGTTTTTGTCAGCTCAAGACACTTGTTGGGAGCCGCCAATTTTCAACAGTGGGTATGTTGCAGTTGCCTTGATCCTGTGTGCTGGGCGTGCATCTGTCGAGGCCTATTGTGTCCGGAGCCCGGTTGCCAGGTGCTAGCAATGCTTGTAGATTTAACATTGCTCATCATTTCTGCGCTGGCCTGGGCCGGGAGGGAGGGCCCGAACTGGTGAAAGGGGACACAGGCGAAGTCATTGGCAATCACTTCGACCCGGTGGCTTTCTGTGCTGGACATG
Source organism: Durusdinium trenchii (assembly GCA_963970005.1). NCBI lineage: Eukaryota > Dinophyceae > Suessiales > Symbiodiniaceae > Durusdinium > Durusdinium trenchii. Next base: position 1,210,423 of record CAXAMN010005113.1, on the reverse strand, counting down.
AAAAGGGGGTTCAAACCAGAGAGGAGAGACCCGTCCACGGGTTTCCTGACAGATGGTGGCGGCAGCTCTTTCATTTGGAGTGGGAAAGCGCGGTAAGGGAGAGTGCTGGAGGAATTCCAACACGCGGTCCTGGTCATTGCCATGGCTGCGCCCCACCCTGCACATCCGGTGGGCGCCGGTATTCAAAAACCCAATGCATTTGTGCAGGCTTGGGGCTTCCAGTGCAAGAGCAGGTCCGGAGAAAAGGCAATTGGACACCGCTGCTGGGCACTTCGCACCAAAAACAAGAAGGATACCGGCGCACTATAGGACTTCACGCTCCCATGCTTGTGTCTCTCCGCTTGTATTTTTTGCGCCCTGACGCGGTGACATTGTTTGTGGAAAAGCTTTGTTCACAAGAAGAAGCGCAATCCCAATCTTGGCCGCTGACGCACTTGAACGCCTCAGTTTTTTTTAAAGTATTTTCTGCCGATTGTTAAATTTTGGCACATTGGCCAATGGTTGCGTTGCGTGATTGGGAGTGTTGGCTTTGATGAACCATCAGATTGCAGCCTCATTACCGGTTGCTCCTTTGGATGGGCGATGTAGGGTATCTCGATCCCGGGAGTTCTGGGCTGATCGTGCATGGCGCCTCGCCACATGGGGAAGCGTGGTGCTGCGATGCCACCCTCGTCTCCGCCCTGACGCGTGGCGGTGCCCCCTCCCTGGGGCCGCTGACGCTGATGGTGTCGCGCTCCGCCGTTCTTAGAGGCGCAAACGCCGTCGGTACCCTGAGCTTGCAGCTGGAGGCCCGGAACGCGGAGTCCTTGACCTTCGTGCGCCGCCTCGTCCGACTTCGCGCCCGGCGCGCCCCCCCCCGTTCTTTGCACCGCTGCCGCTCCCGGGTGGAGCCGCCGCTGGTGGGGCCTCCTCGGCGTCGCCCTCCAGCGCGCCTTGTGCTCCTTGCTGCTTGGGGACGACTGGCGCGCGCCACCCTGCTCCATCGGCTCTGCAGAACTCCCCCCCTCGGGGAATCCTGGCGCTTGCCGGGGCCCCGCGCCTAGCCGGCTCCCCCTCCGGCCGTGAGCTGGCAATGCCCGGCTGTACATAGCGTGAACGCTGCTCTGGAAGAAGGAGAAAGAAAAACAAATAGTTGGATGTTGATCACGAAAGGTAGCGGTTACGCTACCTGAGTTTTCCTTTTGCTTTAGCAAAAATGTATTAACCCAGAGCTGCAGCCTATCTCTCGGAGAAATGGTCCCCGACATCTTCGTTTGCTGGCGGGGGCCCCCCCCCCCTTCAACTCCACCCTAGCGCGCCTCGGGGTCAACCGTTCGAAAACACTATAAATATCAGTGTTTTCAGCTCTTCCAGTCCTCAGCAGTGACCAAAAATCATGGAATTTACAGCGTTTTTTGTGGCTGTCCGGCAAAAAACACCGCAAAAACCGATGGTTTTTGATGCGCCTCGGTTAGAAAAATGACCCAAAAAAAGACCAAAAGCCAGGAAAGATTTTGTCAGAAAGGGTTTTTGAGGCTTTTGGAGGCTTCAAAATTGCACAAAACTATGGTATTTACAGGGTTTTGTGCACCTTCCCGGCAGAACTTGCCGCGGCTGTGGATCGACGGCAACGAAACCTCGTAAATACCAGTGTTTTTGAGCACGTCCTGTTTGCAAGCATGGCCTGCGGCCACGCAATTTAAAGGGTCGCCGCACGTCACTATGTAAATCCGAAGTTGCATTTGAGAAATATGTGACTCTTTTTGAAGGCACGTCAACCTGTATTGAAACCGCTAGACCGCTACAGCTTCTGGAGGTTTTGTCAAGCGTTTGTGCATTAGTTGTTCTTTCATCACGCTCACTCACTTCTCTTCAAACAAGTGGGGGGCCTCTCACCTCCTCCCGGATTACGCCTGATTCCCTGCTACCTTTCGTTCACCCCCCTCCTCTCTCAAGTGTACAGATTTTGTGGCATGCGAAATGCGTCGGAGATGTTAGTGGTCTTCCGCATGCTTTGATTTCGTGGCAGGTGCAGTGAATTGTGACCTTTGTCCCCGCGGCTGGCCTTCAGAAACCGTAGCAGGTAGAGTTTTTTTGGGCCCGGCAAGTTCGTGGCAAGGGCCTTTTTTTTTTGGAGGTCGTGAAGTGCAGATTTCATGGCAGGGGCCACGCCTGGTTAACTTTGAAATGCTGTACTCTTAGGTTTTGACGTGCAGATTTCGGGGTGGCTGCAATACTTTTGAAATGCAGAATTCGTGGCAGGGGCAGGGTTGTGTGGATCTCTTTCGGCTTGCAAACCTCGATCCAGCACCATCCCCGCCATCACCACGACCTCCACTTTCATCACCACCACCACCTCTCTGGAACCCAAAGCGTCTAGATCTCCAGACTTTCTGCTGCTACATCACTAGGCCTCAAGCACACTGTTTCCTTTGCCGGGATAAATTTGTACCTACAACCTTTTTCGAAGCACGGTCTGAGGGACCTGGGTTTGTGCCCTTTTTTGGTTTTCGACTTGTTTTCGTGCTTTCCATACAAATTTGACACTGTGGCTGAAGCAGCTAGCGCAACAGGGCGGGTGCCACACCCCAGCACCCCGGCAGCAGTTGCCTGCAACCGAATTGGCGTTGCGTAGTGTTCAACATGTAACATGTTCCCAGGTGCTTATGTTGAATTTGGATTATCCATGGGAGCCGGCGTGAGCAGCTGTTGCAGTTCCGCTCTCGCAACTTGTCCGCTAGACATTGTTTTTTGGCTCCTGTTATCCAAAGCAGTGTTGGGTTTGTTCATGGTAGCTGTGCAAAATGAGGAATCAAATGAACTCCATGTACAAGTCGGGCCTCGAACCAAGTGGGTGCAGCTTACACAGAGTAGTTCTCAGAGAGACCGAATCTGGACTTGGTACCGACGACTCTTGTGCGGTGTAAGGCAAGAGGCATCTGTTTCCCAGACCCTCAGTGGCAAGATGCAACTGCTTGGTGGTAGTTCCGAAGTCTGTTCAAATCATTCCCGAAGATTTGAAATGTACTGTGCATAATTCATGGAGGGTTCCGTTCAACCCGTCACCGGATCAGTTGCTGTCCGAGTGTTTTCAGGATGGTTTTGGTGGAGGCCTGTGAAAATCTTGTTTCTTCCAACCCAAACCAGTTGTTGTGCAGGCGAAATCCTCCCGCTTCACTGCTTTCCGCTCCATGACAATGTTCGGCGGATTGCGCCAAAAGGCTTCTTGCACCGCACATTGCCGTTTTTCATCGTTTTTCCAATGTGGGATCAACGTGCGAAGTGTGAAGTTGCTACCCGCGTACGAGGCACAGCTTGGGGACAATGTCGATGAATTGCCGATATGCCCGCTTCATGGTGTCTCATTGAGTTTTATGCAGGACGGAGGGGGCAGGCTCACAATGGTGAGGCATGTCGTCAAAGAACAGGAAAGTACAGACTCATTGTACATGAATCACAGTCCTTGCTGGTGGGTTCCCAGAAGAACAACAAATTTACCTTAGGAGTGTATTGCATGATGTTATTTTCATTTGAGGGACTTGGCATTTGATGTTTCAAGCGTGGTTGCCAGGAATTTGGCGCGGCCAACAAGACAAAGGTGCGCGTCCATTGCGCAAAATAACCCTGAACAATTTTGTAGCATGCTGAGGTCGGCGCGAAAGACTATTCTATAGGCCCGCTTCCAAAACTTCAGGCTGTGCGATTTTAACTGCAATGTGATCAGGCGGGCTTTGCGTCAAAGTTATCAAGCCCGTTACGATGTTCAAGAATGGCAAGTGGGTAGCACAGTTTTCGTGCAGTTTTTGCATCATTGGTGGGTCAAAACCAAAATGTTTTTGATTTGTGCATATTTGTGTGTGGCATTGCAGCTTTCAAGGCCGTGTTTGACAACGGAAGAAGCAGACACACTTTTGTCTTATGCGGAGGCATGCGGAGTGCAATGACAAAACCCAACCACAGGTAGAATTATTGATCTTGCAAGAGTTAGGAAATGGAAATCTTTGGCACAAAGCACTGGAATTTGTTGGGTTTTTCTTGTTACTTTGATGTAATGTGATTGTGGGCATGCTTCAACTCTGTTCCTGTGAGAGGTAGGTTTTCGGGATGACATTACTGATGAGAAGAAGCGGCCAGCCTTTGTCGACATGGCTTCTCGGCAGAGTTGATTTGAATGCAGACTCGCAAAGAACTAAGCCCCTTGCATCATTGCAAAATTCTGCAGCTGCAATTTTCCAGACAACTGTGTCGAAACACTTTTTTCAAATACATTAGTTTTCTTTCGTTTTTTTTGCATACTCGACACTAGACTATGCTCCCTGGCATGTTCCCCGGCTCAGGCAATGCACTTTGTTTCCCATGCCTGGAGGCCGGCCACCTTGCACAAGGAAAATGTTGGAATTCTGGAGTGTCAGGTATGATTTTGCAACCTTTCTAAGCGCTCTGGCCAATTGGGACTCCCACCAAGGCCATCGTTCATGCGTGCAATGAACAACTTTGGTAGATGCTTCGGCTGCGGGGTGTTGACTTGGAGAGAGTTGCGGGTTGCTAGGTAGGGATGAATTTACCTACTTTTGGGTTGATGCATTTGCCGGCATCTCAGTTTGTGTTTTGCAAAGTGCCAATGAGGCTATAATTAGGCAAACTTGTCACACTGTAACAAACAAAAACAAACTTGAAGGTCGTCAACCAGCACATTGCTGACTCGTATCCCATGGAATGGTGGTCGACTCGGTTTGCTCAAGCTGTTGGCGACTTGGCGGCGCAACTGTTTTGGTGCTTTGCAGACCTCAGGGAAACCATTTTCAGAATGCACGACTACAGGGAGGTTAGAAAACAGAGGAACGTTTCCCAAGGGAGCTTGGTCAGGATTCTGGAGAACAATTTTTCAGGCCTGAAGGTGACCGGCTTTTGAATCATCCCTCAACTTGCCAATCTATTGCAACCATGATGGAGCGGAAGTGGCTCAGCAACTAGCAATTATGGTGAAAAAAATTAAGTGCAACGCACATTCTGCAGGCTCTGGACTTTAAAGGGCGCTCACGTAGAGACTTTGCAACGTAACTCTGGCTTTTGGTTAGACAACGTGTGCACCCTCCACACATACACACACAGATATCGCTGATGTATGCGTGAAAGAGACCGTGTCCTGGCCTGGGACCCTCGTGGTGCAGGTTGGCAGGGTAGTTTCTAAGCTGAGATGTCCACTTTCACGGATGTCCTTAAGGCTCATGGCAGGAGCTTGGGGCCAACCCCAGAGGGCATTAGAAGCCGTGCTTCTTGATGGCCAGCCTCGTGAGGATGGAGGTTGGATCAGCTGCGCCGTTGGGCGGGATCGGCATCCGTCACCTGAGGTGGCGAAGATGAGGCTCAAAGAAGCACCTCATCAGTCTTTCACCAATTACGAATGCAAAGACGATGACGGAGCCCAGGCACTGGAGTTGTCAGGCTGATCCTGTGTGGGAGGACCAGGGCAGGTGCATCTTTGCGCCTGTTGCGTCTCCCATGGCCTGCACGGCCTGCTTCCATGTTTGCGATGTCGCCCCAGCGGTTGCAAGGTCCATAGTTTTTTGGGTGACAGGCTGGAGCTCATTCATGTTGGTCCTGGAAGGTAGCTTGTCCCCTTAATTGGCACGCGCTTTGGAGTCAAGGTTCAAGGATCGCAAGGTCCAGGCAAAGCACCAAGACAAGAAGAAGAAGGCCAAGAAGGCCTCATCCAGCTCGAGTTCAAGTGCTGAATCGAGCACCCCCAGCCCAGGGGGGTGATTTGTTGTGGATCGTGAACTCGAGCCCGGCCCTCTTGCCCAACGCCGTTTGAACAAGATGTCAAGGTATCTTGCCTCAGGCCACCGTTGGAGCGGAGCGTGTCTGGCCTACCTGAACCAAGTGATCCTGCGCCCGCCGTCTGAGCTCAAGCTCAGGAATCACCCTGAGCTTGACGTTTTGGTTGGCGAATACGTTGAATGATTACACCTTGGCGGCCATTCATTGGGCCAAAGCCAGGTTGCCGTGGCCGTGGAAATTGGTAGACACCTGGAATCAACTGGAGGTTCCGCTTGGTGCAATGCAACACCTTTTTCAAGACGGTTGCTGCTCGCTTTCGCTGGACATGTTTTGAATGGGGTCAAGAGATCTTTGCTCACTTGTTCATCGTCGCTTGTGCTGATATCTCTCTTGGTCGTGATCGTGCAGTCATTTCTATACCATCCTCAAAAGGAACAAAGAAGAACTTCTTACAGCTCGAAAGACTTGAACTCACCAAACAAAAAGATTACAGAACGAAAGTGCTGCCATGGTACATTTGGATTGTGGGTTGCTTGCGCTTGTTCAATTGACACTTTCCCCTTCTGCTCCGCGCAGGTCCAAACAAGGATTTGCCCCTTTTCAAATCAAAGGGCGCAAGCTGAGTTGCTTGAAAACCAGCGCGTCTCAAAACACACAGTCTCGTGAAACTGCAATATATATATATATATTAGATTAATATATACATATATATACACACTATTTTGGGTATTTAAAAATATGTCGATTTTATTGACTGCCCGCCTTTGGCACTGCAAGGGGGGAATCTGAATCCGAGCCGCTCTTATTTTGCTTTGACGTGGCCCAGGTGATGTTAGAAGCACCATCCTGGTGTCATTGCCTTGGGAGGAGATCAGTCTGCATGGCAAGATGAGTTGAAGTGAAGTCGCTTTGTGGTATGCTCTTGCAGGACCCTATTCCATTGAAACGCGTTTGGGTGATTTGGGAAATTTTCTGCACGAACCAGATGGGAGCCCGCTTTGACATTGCAATGTGTGGCACCTGGTCACGAGTTCACTGCCCGTATGGTAAAAGGAATGGCAACAGACGGATATATATATATATATATACACACGGCAAAGGACTGCGCAGCTACCTGAGGCCAAAGGACACAATGGATAATTTCAGAGAAGTTCCTTGGATGCACTTGCGCCAATTTATATTCTTGGCCTTGTGCATTTGTTTTGACAATCCTGATCCAGTTCCTGTGCAAGGCATTGATAAACTCCTTCACCACCGTGCAGACAGCACTGAGTGGAGTAGACGTTGGTTTAAGCTCTGCATATCACAAAAGTCACCAGGCAAAGCATCGGAGCGCCGCCGCAAAGCTTCAGTACATTGCTACACTTTGTTTGGGTGTTATCAGTGAGCCTTGTGTGTGTGTGTGTCCAGTGGTCCTTCTTCAGGAGATGGTTCATGATGAGATCCGACGGACCATAGGCTGCTCGTTGGCATAGTGCCTAAAACGGTTGGCCAGTCATGAATCAGTGGAAACGGTTACCAAACTCTGCAGTGCATGGTAAGAATGCAGAATGCCAGTCATGAAAAGCTGGATATGACCGGATGCATGGAGCAGCGGAATTGCAGGTGGCCTCGTCGTGTGAGTACCACTAGTGGTCTGACAATTTTGCAATGGCAGACCTGAACGGGGTGGTAGTATGTTGCTGGAACGGTAGGTGCCCACCGCAAGATGACCTCCGAGCTCCCATATACAGTAAAACCATTTCAGCCGCAACAGGAACTTTGTTGGCTGTTTCATTTGCTGTGCTTTTCATCGGGTCTGAGGATTTACCAAGCTGAATGAAATGGTGCAGCTTCGTATGACACGCTGGTTGACTGGAGCAGCTACCCGAGAGCTAGACGCTCAGTGGATCTCAGCGAAGGGGCCTTCACCTCCAGACGTGAAGTTTTCTTCTGACACAGGCTTCAAATCATGAAGAAAGCTGCAAGTGCAAAGAACAAAAAGGAGCGAATCGGACTCCAGGACGAGGGGGGAAATAACAAAACTAAACCGGTGGTTGTTACGCTACATACTCAAAAGGTTTTCAACATTGTGCTTTTTCTCGCTGGTCATGGACCGGACAGGACAACCTTGGTCGCATGCTGCGAGAGAGCGGCAATTTCGAAGGTGCCGAGTACTACTTCAAGGAACCCGGAAGCACTTGAAGGGTTGAACTCAGTGGACTTCAGGTGGACCACCAGAGGCCTCTGAATTGTCATGTTTCTCGTTGAAGGAGCTCCTCCAAGAGATCGAGCAGACATACGGAAAGGATCATGTCAAATCCTCAGAATGCCTACTGAGGCCTTCCATTCACTGCGGCTTTCCTTTGCGCTGGGACCCGAAGTCATCTGCAAATATCACTTACTTTCGGTCAGAGCCAGGCATTGGCGCTCAGCTGCCTCAATCAGCTTGCAGTGTGCATCTCAACACGCGCAACGGAAGGTTGCAGAATTTACTGCATAGCAGTCTCAATTCTCCCTGACGTTCACCTTTCAACCCCTGAGAATGCAAGAGAAGGCTCATGTTGACACAGAGAGGTCACTTTGCAGAAGGCGAATCACATTGACGAGGCCAGGTCAACAGAAGCTTCAGCAAACTATACGGGCCACATGCTACTAGGAACAAGTGCATCGCTTCTAGTAACAAGTGCCTTACTAGTAGTAACAAGAAGCTATTGGAATTCTTGTTTCTAATAGCTTCTTGTTACTACTAGTAAGGCACTTGTTACTACTAGCGTTTTGCCGATCTAGGATTCCAGACTGAGTCGTTCTGACTTTCGAGAAGGCTTTGCAGAGGCACCGAGACTGTCTACAGCGCAGAAAGCGGGTTCTTGGAGAGAACCATGAGGACAGACGTTTGCCGTGAATGTGAAGCATTCGCGAAGCAGAAGCACGGCAAACTCTTCAAGAGCAAGAATATTGCAGCGATGCTTCAAGCAGTGAACACATTTAGGCTCCCAGATTGCATCGCCATGCCTGGACCATGCCGCCATCCCAAGCAGCAGGAGACGTTACAGAGCGTTTCCAACTTGGCAGTTCTTCTAAGCTTGCATCGGCGAGGATCCAAGAGCATTGAACAGTGCATTCCAGAAAAGAAGACTCAAATGTGTTTTCGTTCTTTTTTTCCAATGCTTGGAACCACATTCCTTGGTACTAGCTGCTGCCAACATCTCTCTCTCTCTCTCTCTCTCTCGCTCTCTCTCTCTCTCTCTCCATATCCACCTACCTATTTGTTACTTGCTTGTGAGCCTTGCAGATGAAATGCACAGACGCACAAACACCCAGTCGAGATAAAGAACGAACAAAAGCAGTTGTGCTACCCCCCGAAGGCCTGAAAGGAAACACTTACTGAGTAACATTGAGTGGGTCCAAGTGTGTACCAGACCAGACCAGACCAGTGGGTAAAATTGATGTTCTGTTCTGAACTGTGCCAGACCAGTAAGAATCGCACATGGTTCCAGAATTGCATGTCCGTGCATGGGCATGCTCACACACCTCCCGCCAGAATACATAGCTTCATTGGGTACGGTTTGCAGTCTGGCGCTGTAGCTTCCTGCAAAAGCAGTCTTGAAGGACACTTTTGACTTCCAAATTGACAAAGACACACTCAGAGAGTTGCTCGCAAGAGCTAGGATCAGTATGAAGTTCCACTTTACGTGCATTAGACCTTGACTGGAAAAGAATGCAAACAGAAAGGCGGCGGATCCGAGAAACTTGAAGATGTTGAACAGTGTTGTTTGAACCTGGGTGAAACGAATTAAATTTGGCAGGTACGCTGGGATGATATGTCCCAGTACCACCAGGAAAGCGAGAGTGTCTTCGTTGGTGGCAGACTCTCGTTCCTGCTGCCACCTCCTGCTGCTTAAAATGAGAAGTCGTGAGTCGAAATCCTGAAGTAAGGCGGGGCTTCATCAAAGCAAGGATTAGCTATGAGAACCTTAGGAACAGGTGGCGGCACACACAGAGGGCCGGGGACGGCGCACTCTGCGTGATATTGCTCTGAAAAGCGAGATCGACCGAAAACCGAAACTTTTCCTCTCAGGGCTTGATGACAGCTGCGAAGATCATGTCCTTTTTGGACGTATAGGTCTGCTAGTTGGGCAAGCGCTCGCTCAACAGCCGCGGACGGGTAGGTGTACTTGCGGATGAGGTGGGCTCGGGATTGTAGGCCAGAAAGTCGTAGTCGAGTGGATCCAGCTGAGGCATAGTCACGTATCTTCCATGAAGCGTCCGGTGGGATGTAGGAGATAGTCCGTTGACGTAGATCGGCATCAAAGCCAAGTAGGTGCATGTCTTCCACGGGTTCTAATTCCACTGGAATGCCGTAGAAGTCCGGGTGGATCAGCGTTTGGATGGCCATATGTTGGAGGAAGATGCTATTGAAGGCGATGAAGCGATTGTCCACGTACCGGTAGTATATAGACGAAGTGGATCTCGGTGTGGTCAGTCAAGGGATGGTGAAGTTGATGCCATGAGTGTTCAATGACGGTGATGGCGACATTGCACAAGGCCGGCGAGAGCTGAGAGCCAATCCCGGCTCCTCGGACCTGCAGGAAGTATGAGTTGCATGCTTTGAAGATACATGAGTCTAGTGCTAGAGCTACAATCGTAGTGATGTCGTCGGTGTAGAGTGTCCGTTGTGTGGGATGTTTACGGTGATGGCGGCCAATGTGGGCAAGCTGGATTGGATCTCCGGTTATGTGTGTGTCAACCGTGATGGTTGGGGTAGGAAACGTATGTTGCCAGCGGTTGACAAGGCTTTGGACAGCCTGGATCAGGCGATCTTGGGGGACGGAATTGAAGAAGCCAACCAAATCATCGTTGATTGCGTAGAGATCCACTGACACGGGTGTGTGCTGAAGGTTGTCATGGAAATGGTGCCAGAGTTGGGGAGTGGAAAGTTGCCCTGGCGACTGCGGTAGGAGGCGGTAGATCATAGTGTTGAGTACTGAGTACGTTGGAGGTGACACGTAGAAGTGGGCCGTAGCAGGATTTGAAATAGGATATGATAGTGCGACCTTTGCGCCATTGCTTCTTGCCTTTCAAGTGGACTACTCCGTATGGCATTTTGAACTTGGTGTTGAAGCCCCATTTGTATTTCTGGCGAAGGTGTGGAGGAAAAGTATGTTGGATGATGGCGGAAATGGTCTGGTCTGTATCATCTGGTAATGGTTGGAAGAGTTCTGGAGTGTGCCAGGTGGCTAAGCATCCACGGAAGTAGATGTGGGGGCAGAAGATCCGGAGATGTTGTAGTTCATGATCGGCATGGTGAAGGACAACTTTGTCGCCTAAGAATTCTTGTAGCTGCTTGACGGATCTGGCGGTGAAGCGGTCTTCGTGCTGAAGTTGGAGGTTGTCATGTTTCCATTGGGCGGTGAGGAACACGTCAAAGTGATGGGACAAAGTAGTGGGGAGTCCATGATGTCGAAGCCATTTGTGTAAGCTCTTGTGAACGGAGTCAAAGTAGCGATGTTTGGTGGGAAAGAAAGTGCTGTTCATATTGGCGTTCAAAAATCGGCGGAGGTGGACTGGGAGTTGTAGGTCGGCGAGGGTCACGATCAAGTGTTCGTCATCGGGGAATTGAGAAGTGGGTAGCGACAGGGTCCCACACGGGAGCTGATCAATGTCCGGGGGACTGCCTATAGTAGTGTTTCCCATCGCCGGTGGTTGTGTAGGCGACTGCGTAGTGTGGGGTGGGCTGCATATTGCTCTTCGGTGGTGTGAGATTGCGAAAAGTCAATGCTTGGTTGAGAATGTGGAGAGCTCGGCTTCGTCCTGGTTCTTCAAGGCTGGTGGCCATACGACGAATGGCGTAGACTTCAAGATCTGTGTATTTGCCGGAGCGGAGCTGTCGAGCGGCGTCGAAAGACGCTCGTGTGTGTTTTGTGAGGTCTCGGAGGATGGTGAGGGCGTGTAACTTGTGTGCTGTATAAAGTATGGGCTGGGCTGTGGATTGTAGTCGTCGTCGTAGTCGTCGAAAAAGGTGGTAGTGGTTGGCCAGGCGTGGAAAGAAGTGTGCTCGATGCCTGCTAAATTGCCATCAGCCTGCTTTGAGTTTGAGGTGCTGTGAAATGTAGGGCCAGTTGAGTGTAGGTTGCCATCTGGAGATGTTTAAGTGTTCATAGATCCAGGCCTGGTCATAGTCTGGGTAGGTGGCAATGTGGATAGTGGAGAACTGGGTGATGGTGTTGGTGGAGTGCCAGTAGCGGAGGGAGAGTTTGGCTGAAATGGGAGTGTTCTTGGCCAGCTGTTTGAGCTTTGCTCGGCGGTTGTGTTCTCTGCCGGGTATGCCGATGGCAGTAGAGCCCACATAGCGGTGGCCGTGTTGGTGGTAGCATCGTTGTGTGTCGTGGGAGTTGAAGAAAAGTTTGACGTAGACTGAATTGGGGGCAAGAAAATGGCGGGAAGTAGAAAATGGCTGCCAAATGGAGTAAGCCCACCGCATAGATGGCTTCCGCTCGTTCAATGTATTTGGCGTGGTGGTGAATGTGAGATAACCTAGACATGCGTTTCGCCAAACTTTGTTTGACATCTATACGTTTGGCCTTCATCAGGTCATTTGTTTAAACTTTCTCATTTGATTAAACTTTCGGGTTTGGCCTGGCCCCTGGAAGCCCGGAAATAGCTTGTGATTTGATGCTAACCACATGCTAATTATGATTTCTGCACATGCTGGAAATAGAGAAATAGCTTGTGATTTGATGCCATCCACATGCTAATTCTGGTTTCTGCACATGCTGGATATAGAGAAATAGCTTGTCATTTGATGCTATCCACATGCTAATTCTGGTTTCTGCACATGCTGGATATAGAGAAATAGCTTGTGATTTGATGCTAGTCGCATGCTAATTCTGGTTTCTGTACATGCAAATAGGTTGTGATTTGATAGTAGTATGGTTTCTGCGCATGCTGGAAACACAGAAATAGATTGTGATTTGCTTCTAAGCGCATGCTATTTTTGAGGGAATCACAGTACTAGCGATGTGGGACACTGATGTTGGACATCGCAGAAATCGTTTGTGGCTTAGCGCATGTGATACTTGTTTTTTGGACATGTTGGATCACAGAAACTTGCGGTGGGGGGGGCCATAAGGTCACACCTGGTTTTTGGACATGATGGATTGGTGAGGCTCTAATATTTGTAAAGTATCCACAGGAAACCTACTAGGATTATGACATACTCTAATGTTGGAAAGACGGGTGGACAGAAACAGTTTGACTTTAAATCTGTGGTGTTTTTATTGGGGTGGTGGACCTTTGAGAAGGGGACACACAAGAATGAGTCACCTTTTGGGAGCTAAGCGTGTTTCAAGATGTCTCCAGGAGTTTTAAATTTGAGCAACTACTCCACTCGCAGTTTTTTAAGCCGGCAATGGGGCACTGTGGGCATCAGTCATTGAATTACACAGAGCAAACATCACACCTCGTTCTGCAAATACTCACCAGCATCACCTAGCCATATAACATGTTTCAGCAACCAGTTTTTCTTCAGCAAATCACTTGGCGGATACTTTGTCGGATACTTTTGGCGAATCACTATGCGTGATGGATGGATACTTTGTCGGAGCTTTGCAGTGCCAAGCCTGGTTGGGATGCAGGACTGATCAGTGCCATAATTGTGTCTTACAATTTGTCCGTCAAGGCTTGGAATGCGTGTGTTGATGTATGCAGCCAATTTTTGGCTTCTTGGTGGCTTAAAGAGATATGGACCATAGCTATTCTGTCAGTGATGTGGCAGCTGAATTTGCCAAATACCCGCGGCTCAAAGAAGTTTCTCGGCAAAGTGCTTGTTTCTTGCTTACTCGAGGTGTTTCCCAATTTGCCCAAACATATTTTAAGTTCACCCGTTCTGCAGGTTGGTTTGACGTTCCTCACGGACCACAGAGGCAGAGTGATGAAGCGGAAAGGGACGAAGCAGGTCACACTACAGGATTGCAGTGCGAACAAGGAAGAGCCTTGGATTTGTTCATCTCATTCATCCTCTCAATTTTATGAGACCTTTTCTGGATACTGTCGCTTTTTGATAGGCAATTTTAACAAACACATTTTGGAAAAACAGCTGCTGTTGTTTAACTTGAGGTCATTGCTGCTCTTCTGAAAGCTTCAAAAGGGCGGGGTCACTTCTCCAAGTTCCTCCTCAAAGATGCCATTGACCATTTCTATACCCAGAACCACCTTTATCCTGGGGGACTACATGCTGGTCTTCCAAGCGTCGAAGAATGGCTCTTAAAGTGTGGTGAGGGCTGCTGCCGACTTGCTACTTATATTTTCTGTGAGAAAATTGTTTTCGTTTGTTGGGGGGGGTGGGGGTAATATCTTGGATTGTTTGGTTCGTTGTTGCTTTGAGAAACTACTCACTACTCGCAATAAGGCTGCCCGTTTCCGGCATTTGGCCAAGAGAAGTGTGTCCAGCAAGAAGAAGGGCTTGAACTGGATTCGAGATCAAATTGCAGGCCATGTCGAATCTTGATCCAAGATTTTGGTGTACAGTTGATTTGATTAGTTTGTGTGGATCTGCTTTGGATATGGATTTTGGAGGTTTTTCGTGTTTTGACTGGTGGTGTGAATGAGGATTTTCGTGCTATGGGTGATGATGCTGACAAGGATGAGAACAAGGATCTGGAGAGTGACCCAGAGTCTACCACGACTTCCTCGACTTCAACTGCACTGTTGGACATCATTGCATCTGTGAAGAAAGAAAAGGCTGCAGCTACACCTGCAAAAGTTTCAATGGATCTAATGGACATCATTGCAGCCGTCAAAGGAAGTTCGAAAGAGCCACCTGCAGACCTGAAGAAAAAGAAAGAAAAGAAATTGATTTCCGATCAGGTGTGGGATCGAATACTTTAATGGAATTGTCGTGCTTTTCTGACACAGGTGCTAGAGCAATTCGTGTATTGAAAGAGGGCATCATTTGTTTCATTAGAATCCTCCTTGTGTTCCCAAACAAGATCAAATACTTTGTATAATGAAAGTGTGAATATTATGTGGTTGATTCATTTGGTGTTCCTTTGTTTCCCAAAGATGCGTTGGGGTTGGTATTAGACAAATATTCAATAAGGGTGTTCTTCATTTGTTTCCCAAGCAGGTGTTGGAAGCATTGAAGAAGATTCCATGCCCCCCACCATTGCCGTATTTGGGAGATGAACCAGGTGATGAAACTGCAGCTGCCAAGACATCAAAAGCTTCAAAGAAAAAGAAGAAGAAAGAAACAGGAGCTGAGTCATCCAAAGCTAGTTCTCAGAAGGTTCAAAACAAGAGGGTCCAGAAGAATGGAGATGCTAAGTCGTCCAAATCTAGTTCTGAGAAGGTTCAAAAAGCTACTAGTTCTGAGGAGGTTGGTGGTGAGAATGTGTACAAGGCTGGTAACTTTCAGCGCACCTACACGCAGTTTTTGCAAGACCAACGTGAGGCTGGTAGTTCTGTGGGTGAGGCCAGACAGAAATGGAAGGATTCATCAGTACGCGCAGAACTGTTGAAGAATATGTCGGACAGTGAAAAGAGACGGAGACGTTTTAACTAGGATGCACTTGTGTATACAATTTCATTTGGGTGCCCAAATTGGGTCTGGACAGATCAAATGGTCTGTGTTCATGAATCATCTGGGGTGGGGAGAAAAATATTTGCAAATCTGCACAGTGCGTAGTGGATGTGTATTTGTATGGTTGGTCCTGGCACGTGGGATGTTAGAACAATTGTGGCTGTGCGCCATGCAAGATTTCAATCCAAACATTTTTAGGTGGAAAGCTAGAGGAAATCGTTTGCCATTATGCCTGTTGATGTAGCCGCCATGCTTCGTTGGAGAGTGCCACCTATCATGATCTTGTTGGTGCTCCTCCTGAAGCTCTCTGGCCAAAGTGTTGTGGACGCTCTTCACTTTTGTGAAGTTTTTGCAGGGGGTGCAGAAATTTCACAGGCATTGAGGAGAGCAACTTGGCTTTCTTTGAAATGTTTGCTATTTGTTTGGTCCTTCCTCCTAGTAAAAATTTGAAATCAACTACCTAACCCTTCCTCGCGCTCAAATTCAGGCTGGTTATTGTGGTTGTAGCATCGACCTGGTGTATGACAGTGAGACCCAGGATTTGACAAAGCCGAGTGGGTTTGTGTTTCTTGCCTATTTTAGAATACATGTTCTATTGAAAAGTGGTGGAACTTGAGTTGCCAATGATTCGATGAATGACCATGCACCATTAATTTTGAGGCTAGCATTGAGCCAGATTCTAGCCTTGAAGCCTGGCGGTCTACTTATGGTGGCCTTACTTTGTAACAGCTTCAGTGCTATGTGCCTTGGGATGGACATATGCAAGTGAAGTGTTTTAATATGCGTTGACCCTCCATGTGTTGAAATTTCCAAGGTCACGGGCGACCTCACAAAGGACAAATTTTCTGCCATGGGGAAATACATCGCGCCAGTTTGTACGAGTAGGAAACCTATTGGCTTGTCGCACGGCATTGATGCTACGACTGGCTAGTGCTTTGTATGTCGACTGGCTGTTGGAGCAGCCTGGTGGTTCCTGCCTGTGCCAGTTTCCTCGAATCAATGCCCTTTTCCAAGATATTTGTGCGCCCTGGAGCTGAAAAAAAAGTTCTGAACCTGGGTTCTGTGGTGAAGAAAAAAGCATGTAAAATAACATATTGCATGATATCTTGAAGGATCCTTGGGTTGATTTTTTGTAGACCAAAACGATCTCAGGTCTACAAGGGGTCCTTTTGGATGGGTGCTTTTGGTGGATTGTCTCCAAAAAGGCACTTTGTGCTGGCAAACCGAGCCTGCTGGATTCGAGCTATCGAGGGCCGCGGTGGCTACTTGCCCAGAGAAGAACAGCAAAAGTTGTCGACCAAGCCTCTCACCATTCGTGGGAAGAATGGCTCTTACACAGGGGTGAAGAAGAATCTGAAAGACTCACAGTCTCTTGGTCAACTTAGTGTCGGTGCGTGTGTGTGTGTGTGTCAACTCTTTGCCATATTTTTTCTTTGTTTTAATTGTTTTGTGTTGCTGATTCGATCCACAATTCAGAACTGAGGCGGTATACACAGCAATTTGGGACGTGGATCAGTGTGGTCTTTGAAACTTTTGGCCTGGATGCATTTTCTCCTCCTGAACCCCGCCGAGAAGCTGCAGTTGATCCATCCTCTACAGACTTTGAGTTGTTCTTCATGGAGTGTGTGGATGATCACCTCAATTTGAAAGGTGACCTGTGCCATGACGAATCTCAGCCTTTGACTACAATTTTTTGACTACACCATCTTAAGTCTTTCCCTTTGTAAATGACTGAAGCTTCCTTTGCCTTTATGTCCAGCATGAATTATGATGGATTTTCTCTGGTTTGTGGCTGAGGCCGAGATTGCTTCATGTGTGAAGTACCTTCTTCCTCTCGATCCGTGACCAACTGCTTGCCTGGGCATTGGGGGAAGTTGTTGCAGGTTAAGTTCCCAGGTCACTGCGGCTTTGAATTAGCAGTAGTTTTCACGCCGCTCAGCAAGTTTTGTATTTACACATGGCTCGAGATCTGTTATTTTGGTTCCCGGGGGGTCTCTGCTACCATGGTTGGCCCTCCTTTTGTCTTTCGCAATGCTCATGATCGCGACCTTCACATGCGGATATTGCGGCTAGAGGTCTTCGCACTTTCTGAGCAGCTTGAGTATCTTGAGAATACGGATGCTCAAAGTGGGAAAGAAGGCAAGTTTTCTGGTTACATATGGCTCTGATTGTGTGGTTCTGTTTAAACAATCCTACCTGATTGAAATTAATATATATATATATATTCGACAATCACCCCAGGAACCGGTCTATGAAGAGGATGATGAGGGAAGTGGTGGTGACAATTTGTGTGCTGGACCTGGAGAAGCTGCTAGCTCCACTGATGCAGACATTTAGCTGCAACAAAAATACCCCGGATTTGGTGTGGTGCTACTTTTGAACTTTGGTGGTAACTTTGTGGAACAGTGGTTCCCCTTATCAGTGTGAGGCTAAGCCGGCTAGTCTACCTGATCCAGAGGATGAGCAGCCAGGGAAAGAGACACTGGCCATTCTGGACAAGGACCAACCATCCATGACAGTGGAAGGCAATTCGATTCCCAAGAGGCTTCCGAGGAAACGATGTCCAGCGCCAATTTCCCAGGACGGACTCTTCTGCTGCCAAGCACTTTTGCTATTTATGTTTCCGTGGTTCAACTGTTTATGTTTGATTGGTTGATGCGACAATGAAGTTTTTCCCAATATTTCCAGGAACCTGCTGATGCCAGTGGGGCTTCTGGGTGTACGCCAGCTGGTCCTATGCCTACGCCTTCCTCGGATGGAGACCTTGTGGCTGGGCAGCTATTGATTCACGATGGTGGTTTCTTTACTTCTTGTTTTCCTTTGGAACATGTATTTGGTGGGAAGCCTTGTGTTCTTTTTATGTTTGCTTCATGCCTTTCATCCGAGGAAAGGGTCCTAGCTATCATGGATGGCTATATTGATCCTCCCTGGACAGTTCATACACCAACTTTTGCGAGTGGTGGCAACCGCACTCTGCTCAATCGCGGTGGAGTTGTAAAGCGTTGCAGGTTTTTGTGAAAGAAAGCATCATGAAAAAAGTGAGCATCCTTGGTCTCCCAACCTCTTTCTTTTTGTTCTTAGTCGGAGGCGGCTTGGCACCATCCAAGGTGATTTGAGCAAACAAGGGCACGCAGATCACCACCTACTGATGGATGCTGATGATGATTGGATGAGAGCTCTTGTGGGATGCACCTTGCAGTACTCATAATTTTTGTATTGGTGTGTTTATGTTTTCTTCACATTCCAGTGTGTGCCTACCTGGAATTTGAACCCACGAAGGAACAATTTGGAGCGATAGATATGCGCAGTCATCTTTCTTTATGCAACCTGGGCATTAGCTGTGGGACTGTTTTTACTTTAGATTTTTTTAGGCTATTGGCTTGCTGATCTTGTTTTGTTTGGATTGAAAGCCCTCTCAAGGCAAATTCACAGAATCTGTGGGAGCATTGCTGGACTACCAGTGATGCTGGGTTTCTTTCAAATGCCACTATGGCGTTTGGCATCTTCAAGAACGCGCGAAAAAGCGTGATTTGTACGGAAAATCGGAGGATTTGTCCGGAAAATCCGCGTGAAATCCGTGAAAAATGGAATTTGAAAAAACATTACAATTCATTCAAAACCAAAACATTGTGTGAATGATTTCTCAGCAATTCTGGGTTCTGAACATAACGTAGCACGCATTATCCTGAAGGGATGGATCTTGACCTGGATACCCTACAGCAAGAACATGGCCTGAGTCGTGAAGAAGCCGCTGAAGTTGTCCGTAGGCTGAAAGCGGAGCCACTAGTGGCTAGTCCGACCAATTACTTGTTGTAAATGTTTTTGGTGGGTTTTTTGGGTCCATGAAGATTTGACCTGTTTGGAAAAGGTTCTGGAAGTTCTGGGTGTATCTGGCAGCAACTAAGGTAACTCCACAAGCTTCGCCAGCTCGCAAAAGAGATGAGGAAACACCGCCAAAAGTTCCCAAGAGCAAAGCAAAAGCAAAAGCAAAGGCAAAGGGTGCAGCAGCAAAAAAGTGGGAGGCTGAGATGCTTGAAGAGGAGGCAGCTGAGGTGAAAGAACGCCCGAAGGCAAAGAAGTCAAAGAAGGATGAAGAAGACCAACCAAAGAAGACCAAGAAGGCAAAGAAGGATGATGATGAGGAGGAAAATACAGAGAAGCCGAAGATGAAGAAGGCAAAAAAGGTCGAGGAGAAAGACCCGCCAGAGAAGACCAAGAAGGGAAAAAAGGTTCCAGCGGAGGAAGAGAATGAAAATGAACAAAAGAAGGCGAAGAAGGCGAAGAAGGTTGAGGAGGAAGAGAAAGAAGAAGAACCAAAGAAGACAAAGAAGGCGAAGAAGGTTGAGGAGGAAGAGAAAGAAGAAGAACCAAAGAAGACGAAGAAGGCGAAGAAGGTTGAGGAGGACGAGAAAAAAGAAGAACCAAAGAAGACAAAGAAGGCGAAGAAGGTTGAGGAGGAAGATAAAGAAGAAGAACCAAAGAAGACAAAGAAGGCAAAGAAGAATGATGTTGTGGAGGAGGAACATGAAGAGACGACAAAGATGAAGAAGACAAAGAAGGTTGAGGAGAAAGACCCGCCAAAGAAGACCAAGAAGGCAGAAACGATTCAAGCGGAGGAAGAGAATGAAAAGGGGCCAAAGAAGGCGAAGAAGGCAAAGAAGGTCGAGGAGGAAGTTGAAGAGAAAGAAGAGGAACCAAAGAAGACAAAAATGGTCGAGGATACAGATGTGCCAGAGAAGACCAAGAAGGCAAAGAGGAAAGAGGGTGAGGATGATGATGATACTACACAATTGTACGGGAAGGGCGAGGTTCAAGAGGAAAGGAAAGAGGCCTCATCCAGCTCAACCAAAAGGCGCTTCAGAATGGCCGATCTTGTCGAGTTCCAAAAGCATGACGTGCCTGCTGAGACTGTGAAAGATGAAGATGATGAGGACCAGGAAGATGGCAAAGATGAGGATGAAGAATTTTGGCATGACGCACAAGTGCCTGAGTCACCTCCTGCAGCAGCAGCAGCATCTCCAGTTGGTTGCACCAGTCCCAGTGATTCTCAAAGTCAACTAGGCTCTTTGTGCACCTTTCTTCATGGGAAGGAGCAAATGATTGCTCAGTACATTGCTGATGCTGCTTCCCAGGAGTGCGCAGGATCGCAAACGGAGTCACAACTCTTTGCAGGGTTGCTTGGATGATATGTTTGTTTTCCTTAGTTGTGTGGTGTTAACTGTTTCTCTGTGCTGCAATATTGCTTTTAATGTGTTTGCTTCTGGGGAATGAGGCTCGGGCCTTCAGCGAGTGTCGTTGCAAGCAACAAAGCAGCAAGTGAATTGGCAGACCTGCTCCGTTCTGTGCTGCGCACATCTGATGTCGGCAAGACGATCCCAACAAGTGAAGGACCTGTGGCAACACCTGCTTCAGCGGCCGCCCTACCAGCACCCGAGGAGCATGTGGCAACACCTCCTGCGCTACCAGCACCTGTGGAGCCTGTGCAACCAGCATGCGAGGAGCCTGCAGCACCTGTGGAGCCTGTGCAACCAGCATGCGAGGAGCCTGCAGCACCTGTGGAGCCTGTGCAACCAGCGCCCAAGGATCCTGTGGCAGCACCAGCTTCGCTACCAGCACCTGTGGCAAAACCTGCTTCAGCACCTGGCGCAGTGCCTGCCCTACCTGCAGCGCCTCACCATCAAGCTCATGCTGGTTCAGGCGATGAAACCATCCCTGGCAGTCTTGCCGCAAATGTGCCCAGCAGCCCCGAGATGATGCTGACCAGGGAGGACTTGAAGGGCATGGGTGAGGGTCCCTAGACTTCTTTTGTACCACATGTTTGTTTTTCCGTTTTTGAATGTTTTTAATGTTCCACCTCAACACCAAACAACAAAGACTAAAGTTTTTCTTTAAATTCGCGTGAACTGAGATGAAATCATTGAGAAGTTCAAGCTGGGTCTGGTGCCACCTGAGCTTATCAACACCAGCAACTGCCGGAATATGGCGATGAGAATGCGGAGGAGGTGTGAAAGTGGGAATTCCGAGGTGAACTTTCCGGAAGTCCACAAACTTTTTGAAGGCTCTTTTGAGGACAAACGTCAGTTGCTTCGGACTTTTCTTTCTAGTGGGGAAAATTTGAAGAGGTGTGAGGTCCGCTTACAATTTGAGAAGACCGTCGAATGTGAACAAGAAGGTGTGGAAGAGCTTTTGACTGTAAGTGGCATGGTCAAGGCTGGTGTCCATGAGCATCTCGGTATTTTCATACATTGTTTTCTATTGCTCCTCTTTCGGTTTTGGTCTTATGTTATTGTTTTTGAAAGTTCTGAAAGGGTTAACTTTTTTCTATGCCTGGACTCTGAGGAAAAAATTGAAGCGATTCTTGCGTCACAACAGCCGATTCTGGATCCCCAACATCCGGAGGTTCTTGAGGAAGCCAGGTATTCCAGAAGCGCACTCGGCGTGACACTACCCGCATGAGAATGGCTGGCGAAGCAGATATCGCACCTACAGGTGATGTTGTGAAGGCCCTGTCGTCTGGTGTTCATGGGCCGACCCCAGCACCAACTGGCGCAGTCAACTTGAACGCCATGAAGGCTTTGATTGGAAGTTGTTTGAACGCAATTAAATCACAGCATTGTTCTTGTTTTTGACTGTGTCGGTGTTCTTTCGATATTCCCCCGCTGTGTATATACTTAGGCTCAGAGCAGGCCCAGGGCTCTAACACCAAGCCAGCTCCCAAGAGGAAGGGCAAGGGAAAAGCAAAGACAACCAAGCCAACCAAGCCATTGGAACCCAAGACCAATGATGAGATGCTGGATGATGCTCGCACCTAGGTTTCTATATGTATTACCTATTGCTGGCACTTTCAGTTTGCTTTTTTGATTTGCTATATCCTTCTGCTATATCCTTGATTTGCTAAGGCAATGATTTGAAGAGTGAGTACAAGCATCTCTCCTCCCTGGCATTGGACCTTCCTAAAGGCGAGATACATATATATATATATAAAACAAAGATTGTGTCCAGAGTCCAAACAATATGATGAACAAAACACACTAGCTGGCAGGCAATGAATTGCGGACTTCTTTGCAGAAGGAAAAGGTCGAGGTTTCTGAACTGATGGATTCATTGGCTGATGTGGATTTGGCGGCTCCACAAAAGACTCTTGACAAGACATTTGCAAAGGTGAAAGCCAAGGCTTGTGTCACTGAACAAAGCATTTTCCAATAGGGTTTGGAAGTGTGACATGTACAGTTCGTGCTTCTTCATTTGTCAAATCCTTTGCAGGTTGAAAAGGTCAAGATGTTGCGAGTGCAAGCGCGGGCTGTGAGTCGTGAGCTTGTGACATTGCTGGTATTAAGAAAAGTTTTGCATGGTTTGGTGTTCTTTTTTTGTCGGAATATGTCCCTTTGGATTCACTGGTGTTTTGACAGCTTCGATCAGGCGAAGAAGGAATGAAGATGCGCGCGTTGTGAATCTTTGGGGTTTTCTGCACAAAGGAAAACCTTTGTCAGCTTAAGACCGAAGAGTCTGGGGAGGGAGAAAAAAATCGCACTTCTAAATGATCTTGGAGTGAATGGCTATTTTGCAATTGTTTTACAGAAACTCAGAGACTTGCCATTTTCCAGGACCTGTGCCACTGGTCTCAACTCAGATTCGAGAAAACCTCGATGCAGCGTCTCTTGAATGCATCGGTGTGTGTGCTCCCACAGCCATATGTGCAACCCCTTGCTTGACCATGGTCTGAGGCTAGCCTTTGCATTTGGGCAAGGTGATATATCACAAGCTCTGGCGGAACAAATTGGAAGAATCTACACTTCAGAAACGTTTGGGACGCTAAGATGCATTAAATGCAATTTTGATGTGTTTTCTGAATTGCTGACTCTTACATTTTTGAGAATTGATATTGCAGTTTTTGAACTAAGGACGAACCAAGGATAATCTGGGGAGCAAAGACTACATGCACGTGCACGCAAACGCAGTCTCTCTTTAGTGTGCTCTGTGACTTATTGCACTATCCCTGTCAAAGGTGGTGAGGATGATGAAGGGGTGCCACAAATGAAATTGGTTGATCATCCTGTCCTCCTTCCTCATGACCTCGCCGCTGCACTTTTTGAAGCTGGATATTCGGATTTGCTGTTGGACAGGAATAAATTTTGGAACCACATGTTTGAGGAATACCGGGACATGCACTGTGACCCGAAGAACACCATTCCTTTGTGTATCTACGGAGATGAGGTGACAGTTTTTAGACAAGCTTGCATGTGCTTTCACTGGCAATCGTTGGTATCAAAGCACAGAACAAATTCAATGGCATCACGCTTCTTGATAGCCATTGTGCCCTCAGAGATGTATTGGATTGAAGAGAAGGTGAACAAAACACTTCAAGTGTTGGCTGGATACGTGGTAAAATCTTTGAATCAACTGGCTTGGACTGGGGTGCAGCTTCAACAACGACCTAGAAGTGTCGGTGTCAAGATCAGTTTCATTGTGATGTCCTTTCGTGGTGATTGGAAGTATTTGCGGTAGGTCTTTTCCTTAAAGCGACACATGAATACAGAGTTGGTGTGCTTTGCTTGCATGGCGGCAAAGGGTCGCTATTACCCCAGATACAACTTCACTGACATGTCAGAACACGCTCCATGGCGAGCTACTACATGGAATTGTGAGCCGCCTTGGGAGAATGATGTACCAGAGTTTACCAAATTGGCCTACTTTGAGATCAAAAAAATTGGAGCTGACATATTACACGTTTGGCACTTGGGTGTTGGGAGAGATGTGATACTCGGTTCTGAAGTCTTTATGGAAGTTTTGGGTTGCAAAAACACATACACATACACCCCCAGTGAATAAACCCACGGATTGGCGCTCTGGCTTTTTGGCACCCAAGGATTGGAGGCACAATGTCATCTTTGGTGCGCTCTGGTTTTTTTGGAATGGGCAGTGTGAAGAAGAGACTTGGTCGGGCCACTCGTATGGTGAAAGGCTATTGCAAAGAGCACAAGAAACGTTTTTCACTTCGAGCTTTCACTCAAGACAACCTGGTGCTGAAATCAGGACAATTCCCTGTCGCTCAAATCGATCAAACAATGGTTTGATGTTTGTTAAATTTTTGGGTTTGCGCGCAGGCCTTTATGTTTTAGTTTTGTAGTACATATAGGGGGTGCCATCATGCCATCTGAGGAGTTCAGAGGGAAAGGATTTGACACTGGAATTATTTTGGGGTGGCTCTATCACATTCTGCATGAGAATGATGCTGTGCCTCCCTCGTGTCAGCTTGTGGTTGCTCTTGTGGAATTGGCTCATGTTGCGATCTCTGGCATTTGTGGAGGTGATGCATTTCTGGATTCCCAAGATCAAAGGCAAATCCAACTGTGCGGGCGTGGTTTCCAAATTGTTTATGTGACATTGGTCCATGCAGATCCAAAGATTTGGCGTATGAGGCCAAAGTTTCACCTGTTGTCTCACCTTTTTGAGGAAGGGGCCCGCCCAAGCCAACGCAATCCCAACGAAAATGCGACATGGATGGATGAAGATTGGGTGCGGAGGGTGGCCAGAATAATTCGGCGGACTCACAAGGACACAAGTTGCCTGACGGTGATTCAAAGATATCTCCTTTTTCTATGCCAAAACCTCAAGACGCTGAAAGAAAGCTGAAAAAGGAAAGCTGACACTCATGGGCTTGGGAGGGTTGAGAAACAGGATGAAGCAGGTGAAGGGTTAAAAACAACAACTAATGGTGGTATCCAAAAATGTTTAACACAGAAATAGCTTGTGCTTTGATGCTAAATGCATGCTAATTCTGATTTCTGCACATGCTGGAAACATATAAATAGCTTGTGATTTGATGCTAACCACATGCTAATTCTGGTTTCTGCACATGCTGGAAACATATAAATAGCTTGTGATTTGATGCTAACCACATGCTAATTCTGGTTTCTGCACAAGCTGGAAACACATAAATAGCTTGTGATTTGATGCTAACCACATGCTAATTCTGGTTTCTGCACATGCTGGAAACACATAAATAGCTTGTGATTTGCTGCTAATTGCATGCTAACTGCATGCTATTTCTGGGCATGGTAGCTGAGCACGAAGCATTTGTTCAAACTTTCCTTATAAACACATCATTTGATCAAACTCTCTGAAAGTTTGAGCGTTTGAGGTTTGTATTAAAAAACTTTGAGCGAATGCATCTCTAGGAATGCTCTGTGAAGTGTGCGAATGTGTTGGAGTAGAGTGTGTGTGGGTCCTCGGCTACTGAGGAGGGCAAGTCAGCAGGCCATGGCGGCGCCAATGGCCACCAGCTGCTGTAAGGTGCGGACAGACAGCTTGGGGACCTTGAGCAGGAATGCCATAGCGAACTGCTGCTTCCTGGAGTTGGATTTCAGTGGCTCCTGAAGCTTGGAGAAGCTTGATGATGGCGGTAGCCGATTCTTGGATCATCTCGTCGAATTGCTTGACCCAGTTGGTAATGTATTGAGCATGCCATTTCTCCGGGACGTCGTCCTTCAGAGTGGGACGGTCTGGTTGAAGGACCTGGGCGGGTCAACGGTTGGGGTTCGGTCTCTGGTGGTGCTGCAGCTGGCGCCGTGGGGCGGGCGGGAGGTGCGAGGCTGGGAGAGCCCCTGGTTGGGAGAGGTGGGCCCGGGGAAAGCTGCAGACCATGGGCTTGAAGCTTCTCTTTGGCACGCTCAATTCCGCTTCGCGAGTGTGAAGTTGGCGAATGGCACTGCCTTCTGCTGGGGCTGGGGCATGCTCTCGAAGGGCTGTCAACAGTATGTCCATGAGGGGTTGCGTGAAGGCCTTAGCTTCTGTGGTCTTGGCGGGTGGAACATTGCCAGCTGTGCGGTGTAAGGCTTCGGCTGTAGCGTCCAGGTCGATGTGTTGCTCGCGGATATGCTGGATCAAGTGGGTCAAAAAGATGGATTCAGCAATGGAGCGAGTGGGCACCAAACTGGTAAATTTCCCGTTTGACAGGGTACGGGCTGTGTAGTCTGATGTGCCGTGATATGCTAGGAGCCATGGAAAGACTTGGAATGTGGGGAGCCCAGCGATTTGGCGGTTGCGGCTCCGTGCGGGTGGCCGAATGCATTTGTAGAGCTTCTGGCCTCCGGTATCGTTGGCATCCCAATTGTCATCTGTCTGCTTCCAGGTCTCCGGTATGGGGGGTTGTGGAAAAGGGATGGTGTCTGGTGGTGAGGGTGATGCTCCCTGGGCATGGCGCGGTGGGGTGATCATATTGGGTGATGGGGAAGTAAGAGTGCCGGTGCGGCGTGAAGGAGGTGGAGGGGGAGGGGGGAAGTCCTGGGCTGCTGTTTGGTAAGGTTGGGAGGCGGCTGATGTGCGGAGAGCCTGGGTGATGGGACCGTACGTGGACGCCGAGGGGGTATATGTGGCAGTTGCCGCTGAGGTGGCTTGCTGCTGTGCTGCTTGCTGGTGCTGCAACACTTGTTGATACCAGTAGTAGTAGGGGTCCATAGTCCCAATGTTGACAATCAGAATGCAAAAACGGTGTAGCAAAGTGTGGAATATCCGGGCAAAGTGGGGGAAAAAAAACAGACGGGAAGGGGGAAAAAGAAAAAGACAAAGAACAAACCTGGGTTGTGGCAGTCAGGGTAGTGTGAAGTGACTAAGCCCAGGTCAAACGGACATTCTCGGCGCTGAAGTAAAGACTTTTTCTCGCAAGTGGAAGAGACGCTGAAGTGAAGATGCGGCCTCTACTGGGCATTGCGCATGTCGGGCCAATGCGAAATAGTTTGCGGTGTCCATTCAGGAGCCAGCGTGGGTGTAGGTGTCATCGTCGACATGGCCGCGGTAGAGGAACCGGCTGATGCTGAAGGATTGGTCGGATGATGGCAAGGGAGCATCGTTGGGATCGTAGTTCTCCAGAAGGCGAATGCCGCGTGTGGTCCAAGAGTGCTGGACTTGTTGGTGGACCTGATTGGCAGTGGCAGAGTGGTTGACCGCAGTGTGAGTGGTCTGCTGGTATTGCTGGTATTGAGAATGCGTGACCATGGTTTGTGAGTTGGCTGGTGCCATTGTGCTGGGGCGCCGAGGCCTGGAGTGGATCGGCGGTGGACTGGAGCTGGCGGTCTGTCCATGGTTGGTGGTGTGGTAGAGGAAGGGTCAGTTGGTGCCAAAGTTGTAGTCGGCGGCGGCGAGGTTGGCGATGGCATGGGGAATACCGGGGTGCCGCTGCATTGGATAGCCTGGGCCAGTGATGGAGGGGAACGAGGCAGGAGTTGCCAGAGGTTGTGCCGGGGCCTGGACCGTAGATGCTGGTCCTTCTGGGATGGTGGAACAAGGGGTGGTCGAAGGTGGAGCCGGGTGGGAGACCATGGAGTGGTAAAGGGGGATGGGATCAGTCTGGACTCCGGTAGTCGCGGTTGGGTTGACCTTTGGGATAAAAAGGTTGCATGGTCTGGCGTCCGTCGGCGCGGGCCAAGGAGTCAGTATAATGTTCTGGATGTCCCCCAATGTTGTCCACATGTGTGGAGGCTTGGTGTAGGTGGTCGCAGGCCCGTTTGACATGATGGCGGAGGTTATTGATATGGTATCCCAGGGAAGATGGGAGCTGAGTGATGGAGTCGTGCCATAGGGCTGTCTCACGTAGCTGATCCAGGATGTGGAGGTTGGTG
Organism: Durusdinium trenchii; assembly: GCA_963970005.1. Classification (NCBI taxonomy): domain Eukaryota; class Dinophyceae; order Suessiales; family Symbiodiniaceae; genus Durusdinium; species Durusdinium trenchii. Next base: position 1,182,487 of record CAXAMN010005113.1, on the reverse strand, counting down.
TAAAGTTGGGGACGCACTGCGGCAGCGGATGCGAGCACTGCCATGAGGTGATAGATCCAGAAACGATGTTCAGCCATGTAGAGCGACGATGGGAACACGGAGGGGGATGGAATGCGCGAGGTTGCTTGAGCCTTGTGATCACTCGGCGTGGAGTTTGGGATGAGAAGGGGAGGGGTATGGATGGCAACAACGAATCAACGGGAAAAGTTGAATGACCCGTGGTGGGGAGGGGAAGGTGAAGGTAGTGCAAACGGATTTTTTTCAAAGTCGACAGGTGTGAGGCCTACGAAAAGGTCTAAATTTCGTATTGGCATGGAAACGCGATCAGGGATATACGAAGTTGTTGACCGGCATCATGGAGTCGGGGAGGTGCCGCCCAGGTCTGTGCGTAAGTTCCGGGTCGCGGTAGGGCGATGATCCTGGTGTGCCTGGTGTTCGTGGAAACTCCACTCCGACCAGGTGGTCAACTCTGCCTAATGTTGATGTGGTAGAAGACAAGGTCTTCAAGGGACATCATGTAGGAGACGTGAGAGATGGTGTAATCTTGCATCGCCGGTAAGCCAAGCCAAAAGCTACATCTTGATAAGCCTGTGCGAGAATAAATCACGTCCTTGAGGTCGTCGACACTGTAGGGTTCATCTTCAATATGGATGACTGGAAGGGTCACGGTGATAATGTGGAGAGGCGCATACCGCAGGAGGCGGAGATCAAGTTCAAAGCGGACCGAATGTAGATGTGGCGCTGCAGAAAGTTCTTGGTAAGGTTGACGGAGAGCTTCAGGGTCTGGTTGTAGCCTTTGTCGTGCAGGATGAGGTGGGGGGCGAGGAGGAGTCGTCATAGGATAAAACACCGTAAGTAAACGCGGGTCCTGAGCCGAAAAAGCAGTGGGAGTTGAGGAGACATCAAGGAAACCTAGGTGGGAGAGATGGGTGTCAAGGGCTTGGCAGGAAAATGGTTGGTGGGGAGGTGTAATGCCATGCGACACGTTGTTTCTCTCGCACGCGAAACCATCCGAAGAGGAATGATACAGCAAGCTGAAAGGGCATCTAAAGATCTTGATCGTCAGCTTCCAGGAGGGCAATGTCAGTCGAAGTCGTGACAAACGCATTGGGAGTCAGTTCTGGAGGCATAGATGTAGTCGAAGGTGAGCAGCGGATGACACCAGCAGGGATTTGTCAAAGTAGGTGGGAGGTGCGGCTTGGGAGGGATATGAGCTGGGCTGTAGGATCCCTCTGGCCGACGTGGAAGAGCAGTGACTTGGTGGATAGTGGTCCGTAACAATTGTGCTTGATCGGAAGGTGGCAGGTTCTGAAGCTGTATGGTACCGTCCGGTTGCTGGGTGAGGAGCTGCTGAAGGACTGTGGTGACAACATTCTGGTAGCTGTCAACGTCCACGGAAATATCGGAGGTGCGTTTGGTGCCTCGTGACTCGGAGTAGGAAAGAAAAGCGGCTTGTTCATGTAGTTGGTGATGATGTTCACATAGGTCCCCCATATGCTCGGTCGCAGTGGCAGTCAGCACGAGTTGCCAACCATGGGTAGTCCAAACTTTGTATTTTCGGGGCCAATAGCTGCGATCTGGGCGGTCTGCTGCTGAGTCGGGGCCCGTGTCGGGATGACGATCAAGTAGGTTGGGGGGCAGGTTGCTCGTGTGGTGCCATTGTCGGAAGAACCAAAGCTTCTGCTGACCGAGCCAGCGGGCGCCACTCGTCCCATGGCTTAGGATCTTTACGGAATGTGCCATAAGGATGGCGTTTGAACCACGCACTCTCATCGACGGTGCGCAAGGCATTTTCTTGGTCTGAGTAGGTCTCGTCCTCGGACTGCTCTGATGCAGGGGGCATAGTCCAGCTGGCCCAGCCCGAACCTGGAGTAGACATGGTGGTGGAGTGGTCATCTGGCCGGGAGTCAGTCGCATTCATCAGATTGTCTGCCATGATATCAAAGAGCAAGAGAACGAGAGAGGAGTGACGCGATCAGAAAGCGAATTGGTCAATCAAATGGCTGCGGAGGGGTTGGGGATGCCATAACGGAAGAGAAGGGAGTGAGTACGTGTGAGAAAGAAAAAGAAAAAAGGGGGGGAAAATTGTTTGGTGTGAGAAAGAGGTGGTGAAGCAGCGACGCACTTTTTTGAGACACCAAGGGGGTTGAGCGGGTGTGAAACAGAGGGTGTAGGCATCCGCATTGGTAAGATGCCGTAGGATAAGTCATCTTGCTCGTCGCCAAGGAGCTCGAGGATCGGCGGGTGCTAAATCCGCTTCAGTGGGAAGAGAGTCTGATACTCATGGAGAACATACTGAAGTGGGACAGGGCGTGATCTCCGTGGGCGAGGTCCCGAAGATGCCGGTGGTGCAGTCGCCGATGGCCCGTGGAGCAGGTGGTCCAGGGCGACGTGGGGAGAGCGCGCGGGCTAAATGGGCTGGTCTAAGTGATAAGGGTGGATCTGGTGCCCGAAATTTGCAATTGGGGACGGAGTCGTAGTGAAGCCAAATCTCTGGGGGTCGGGGGCGGTCCGGGCGCTGCTTGGGTGGTGGCGGGCGGGTTGGTGGTGAGATCAGTACAACGTCATCGGAGCTGGTGTCGTCAGTGGCTGCTCTGGCTGCAGTCCGAGATCGTGACGGCCGGTTGGAGGGGGGTTGGCCAGTGGAGTTGGATGCAATGGGAGCAGTATTGGTGTTGTCGAATCTCGGCGGCGAAGGATGCGCAGTCGGCTGTGTGGTTGGATGACTGGTGGATGGAGATGGAGATTCCATTGGGGTAGGTACCACGTAGTCGTAGTGAACGAGCATCGAGGTAAGGGCTTGGCGGGCATCCGGGGGGAGTGCAGTGCTTGGTTCCATAGTTCCAGTGAAGTCTGTGGTGCGCCAAGGAGAAGACACTGGAGGATCCGTCATGGCGTAGAGGGCCAAGAATAGTGCGAACAGGTTGATCAGAGCTTCGAAACTCGTGCGCAAAAGAGCTGCGGGTATAAAGAGTGAGGGGGGAATATGTGAGGGTGGCAGTGTAGTGGCACGGGGATGGATGGAGACGAGAGACACCGTTAGGAAGTGGGGCTTTTCCGGATAAACGTTGCATATATACAAGGTTGACGTGCTAAAGAACCTGCGGAAATTGAAACAGTTAAGAAACGTTGATCTAGGAAGACCCGGCGGCTTCAGAGGATGTCATAGTGGACGAAGTGGAATCCAGAGAGATCATCGCCGGATTACTCACTGGTAGTCGTTCTGGTCGACGAGATTGTTCACTTGGATGAAGAACTTGTCGACGCGGAGACCGAGAGGATTGACGTGGGCTAGCCGGAGGTGTCGGGTAGTTCAGGAAGTAGCAGAAGGCTCGGCGAGCGTCCTGAGAAATAGTCTGCCATACACGAAAAGATGTCAAGAATGGATCATGTACATCATCTGGAGGCAAGGGAGGAGCTGATCTAGTCAGGAACTGGACGCTCGAGTGGGAGGCCGCTGATAGCCTCTTGCGCGCCGGGAGCTGAGGGTGTAGTTGTCGAACTGGGTGGCAGTGATGTAGCCATGAACGAAGAAAAGCGGTAGGAAGGTTTGAATCATTAAAGTAATGCTTGAGCATGGACAATGGGGAAAAAATAAGTCTTCTTGTCTGGGGGTGTGGGTGGTCAGGAGGGGGAAGTGGGTTGGAAGCGCGACGGTCTTTTTCTCAAAAACTGAAGTGATGTAGCCTGTTCAGACATGTCTCACGGTGGAGATTCTGTGAAACTGGCGACCGGGTCGCGACGATCACGGGTGGCTCGCCAGAGCGATGCATGTAGACCGGCACGTCCTGCGGGAGAGGCGCTCTGAGATGTGGTCTGACTAGATGTGGTCCAGGGCGTGGATGTAGACGTATCATGTGCACGTACGGGTGGAGTGCGGGAGCGATCTCGAGGTGCAGGGGTAGGACCATGTTGTGGAGTCGGTAGGTGGTGGTCCATCGCGAGGTGCACGTTGATCAGCAGGAGGTCGTGGATCCTGTCGCGGATTGGAAGGCGAGCGACCGGTCAAAGTGCGATATTGAGCATGGTGCCAGGCGTATTGCCAGGTACGAGTGAGAGCCGCAAGTTGATCGTGGGGAATCGCTTGAACCTCGCGCAAAGTGGATTGGAGCTCATCGCGAGTGAGGCTGAGCTGCATCAAGTTCATACGAAATTCACGGAAACGGTGATAGTCTGCTTCGGTAGGGAATTGATCCATCGGAGGTATGGGTTGAAAAACTATCGGGTGATGTTGGATGCAGTCAACAATCCAAGAAAGCAAGTTGATGGTCCAATGTACCCAATAGACTGATCTAGCTTATTTCTTTGAAAATAGTAACTATCTAAGGAATATATATATTCCTTGTTTCGAGTTAAATCAGGTTTGACTATATATCTACAATTGTTTCTTGTTTATATCTTATTTGTAAGATAACTATTTTGTGTAACCTTTGTTCAAAAAATATATAGATTTTTTTTCTACAAAATAGTTACTATTTTTAAAAAAATAGTCACTATTTTCTAGGATGTCCATCCATTCTAGGGGTCGAAGTTTCGACGAAACTTCGACCAAACTTCGACGGCTAAGTTATAGTCAGAAATGAAACTTCGACCAAACTTCGACTAAACTTCGACAGGTGTTTGGTATCGATTTGCAGTGTTTTGAATCAGTGTTTGGGCAGCTTTTTGTGATACATGCTCTTTGGAACTGTCAGAGCAATAGTTTCTTTGTTGCAGTCAGTCATTTGTCTGAGAGATGTGCTCTTGAGAGGTACTTTGAGAGATAACTTGAGAGATACTCATTTTGGGAGATAGACCTTTGAGAGATACTTGAGAGTTACTTTTATGAGAGATACTTGAGACTGACTTTTGAGAGAGATATGTTTGAAGAGGTCTTGAGACACAGTTGAGTGAGAGGAGCTGCGTATGTGATGTGATGTTTTTTTGAGAGATACTTGAGACTGACTTTTGAGAGATGTGTTTGAAGAGACCCTGAGAGATACTTGAGTGAGCGCATGATCTTTCCAGCAAACCTTGAGAGAGAGTGTGAGAGACCCTGAGGGATTGTTTTGGGATGTATGTGGACTTTGCGATTGAAGTGCTTGCGATTGATGTATTCCTTTCTATCTGCGATATTCTTTGTGTGACTCAAACGTAGGAGTGTTAGCGTGAAGAGTTTCAATTCGATTTCAATTCGAAGAACATGTCGGGAGCTTTGAGTAAAGCCAAACCTCGACAAGTAGCAGATCCTAGTGTCACCGTGGGTGACTTGATGGAACCACTGGAGTCCTTCTTGGAGACCACTGGGGACAAAAACGTGATGAAACATTTGCAGCCACCACCAAATACATCGTGGAAGACCTCAACACCGATTACTTGGCTGGCAGGATTGGCAACCCTTTTTGAGGACTACCTGAAAGTAGCGCCAAATGCAATCATTTCATCAAAGAAACACAAAACGGCCATCATTCGCCTAGAAGAGAAGCACCGCGTCAACTTCAGCAAAAAGAATACAGATGAGTTTGCTGACCTCATCGACGATTTCATCAGGATGGGGCTTTCGCACTTGAGGTCTTTGAAACAGCAGCCGGAGAAAAAGGAACAAGCGTTTCGACGAGCAGACAAGGAACAACAGAAGACCTTGTCACACGTCATTGATTTGATTCGCTTCGATGTGGAGCACCAGGACGACAGCCAAGGTTCCCAACATGAACAAGGTCCAAAACAACTGGCCATGGTTCCTTTTGAACAAGATCATCCCGAAGATGTCCAGACCCATCCATCCTCTGGTTCCAAAGAGCATTGCAAAGCTCCCCCAATGGCAGGTGATGCATTGGCGGTTTTTGATCGAGTCCTTCAAACACACCAATCCGATGAAGCAGAGATTCCCATCACTTTGCTGAAGTCATCCCAACCCAAGGGTGGCCATTCAACTCCAGCTCCAAAAACAGAATCCCCACCCAAGAAACATCCTATCAAATTGGTTCTCACACCAGAGGAAGAGGAGATTATCCTTCGCAGCGCAGCCAATGCCTCCCCTATTTGCAAAGATGGCAAGTCCCAGAACCAGAGGTTCAACGCTCAGAAGGCTAAGAATAAGAAGAAAGGAAAAGGGAAAGGGAAAAAGAGTGACAGGGAGACAGAAGAGGGAGAAGAAGAGAACAAAGACGAGACCAGAACCCAGCCAAAGAAGAGACCTTCTGCAGCAGGAGACAGCCGTGCATCGAAGAGCCAAAAGAAGGATGAGTCAGAAAGTTTGGAGCATTTGTTGAAGGAGTTGGATTTTCGCTTTGAAGCAGTGCCTGGTCCAGACAAGCTTCCTCGAAAACAGCGGCGCAACCAACACACTTCGAGGGCTTACCACCGCACTCAAGACTTCCTGGTTCGACAGGGGTATTCGAAAGAGGTTGCGCAAGAAGAAGCTCGCAGGCAAAGCAGGAAAGCAGGCGCATGGTTTGATGAACGATGGCCCCTAGGAAGTGAGGTCGTGTTCAAGAAGCCGACCATGAAGGGAAAGAAAGTGGAGCCAGAAGAGTTGGAAGAAGAAGAGCTAGAAGAGGGAGAAGAGCTAGAAGAGGGAGAAGAGCTAGAAGAGGGAGAGGCAGATGAGGCAGAAGAAGAGATCCCTATTCCTATGAAGAAACCCAGTGCAAAGAAGACCAAGAAGAAGACTCCTATCTCCAAAGAACATGATGACTATGAGACCCCCGCAGTGATGAAGAAGCCTTCGCAGAAGATCAAGGATCCTGAGCACACTCCTGAGGCTCAAGAGCCTTTGCGCGTCAAATCTGAGCCTGAGGACATCGATTAGTTTTTGAAGTATGACCAGGTCTGAGCCATTGAAATATTGTATTAGTTCACATATACATGGTCCAATACGTGTTGTTGCAAAGCCAGTCATTTGTTAATGTTTGTTCAATTTGATTCAGGCCACAGCCCGAAAAGGTGGATCAAGGATATCCAGCAGAGCCTGCATGGCGTTGAACTGAGACACGAACGATGCAGATGCGAAATTATGTGAACCCATAATTTGAACTGCTCCAATGCGTTTTTGAACGTGAGGAAGACCTGACCTATATTTGTTGAACTGGAGGGAAACCATGAGGGAAAACCGTGAGAGAAACAACCTTGAGGGAACTTGAGAGAGTCAAGAGTTTGTTCGAAAAACACATGGATCTTTGCTCAATTGTGTTCATGTAAATTGATCGTTTTTTACAAGGCGGTCTTGTGCTTGTGCTGAGGGTTTCCTTGAACAACACATCATTGTGCGAGAGTCGTTGTGAGAGCTGAGAGTCATTGTGTTTGATCGACGTAAACAGGTTCAGAGCAGGTTTTCAGAGTTGAAGATTCAAGAACAAATCCTGCAAGCTTGTACCCAATCAAACGTTGCAAATCATGCGCATTTGCATTTTGACAAGCTCTATGTTCCTATATACGAACACGCAACCCATTGGACAGCTTCACTTTGCATTGTTCAGATGTTGCAATACATTGACATTCATTGAGTACGATACTCATCCACCTTCAAGCCATCTGTACTTCTCAAATTTGATGAGCACATTTTTGCATTTCAGAGTTCACCATTCATTTCGCTTTGCTTTGCCATAGCAATGAGCTCTGAAGTGCACAGGCTCTTTCTAAAGCACCTGGAGTTCTCCACGACTTCGAAACAGGTTGCGGATACCCTGGTCAAGGCGACGACGCCGTTCTTCATCGACGAGCAGCCGAAGTTATCGCTCAAGGCGGCGCAGACGTTGAATTTGTATGAGTGAGTGTGAAAAACGTTGCACTGGCGCGTTCTGGCTTTGCCGTGTGATTCTTTCCATTTCCTGTTCATGCATTCCAAGCTAGAAGAATGAAGAGCTCATATTCACCATGAGAGAATTGATCAGTCTCTTGATGAACCATGAGAGGTTTACTTGAGAGTCAATTTAAGGCTTATTTGAGATGAGAGGTTTAGTTTTCAAAGTTTGCCTTCAACCTCAGAGAGTATACCATGAGAGTTCACTTGAGAGTCCATGAGAGGTTTGTGAGAAACAATTTCTAGGGAATTAGACTATCTAGAGTATCACTTTAAAGGAAGTTCGTACGATCAGGACAGCTTGAAAGTGTAACCTGAGGGAACCTTGAGAGTGTACCTTGAGAGAACCTTGAGAATGTACCTTGAGAGAACCTTGAGAGTGTACCTTGAGAGAACCTTGAGAGTATGTGACTTGAGGGAACCTTGAGAGTATGTGACTTGAGGGAATGAAGACTTCAGAGTCTGTAGTATCATCATCTTGAAGTATAATTCGACATGATTGTCATGTCTCAATGCCAGCTCAAGTTCAAGCAACAAAACTATCTTTAGACATCGTCTAGCTTTTGTAGTTGTGAAGCCATGCAGTCCAGCAAGCAGCCTGAACATCATCAAGTAGAAGCTGTTGAGGAGGAAGTTCCAAACGACGACATCACCGGCTGGGTCGCTGTGGATCAAAACAACATCATTCAGGTTTTTGGGGAGGTGTCCCAAAGATCAATCGACCTCATGAAGATTATCCATGGAGATCTCACTTGTGGAGAGGAGCCTGAGGTTCGGTACAACCCTGTGCCCAAGAAGGATCAAGGATATCCAGCAGAGCCTGATGAACCTGCTTCTTCATCCTCACAGCGGCCGCCTTTGCGCAGAATGCCCCACCCAACGGACAACGCAGTCTTGGAAGAAGCCGGCAAAGATGATAAACCCAAGGCTCAGAAACGCAAGTCCAAGAAGAAGAAGGGCAATAAGGGCAAAGGCAAGAAACATCGTTGAGCACTACATGTGATGTGAGGCTTGCGGTTTTTGAATGTGTTTCTCTTAGGCTTTGGCAGTGAGATTCACTGAGTTTGATTGACTGAGTGCAGGCTTTGCAAAAGAACTCAACAAACAAATGAGCTGTGATCATTTGAAAACCATGACAATGAGCGAGTTCCTGAACTGTGTTCTGAATCTGGTTTGAGACTTTGAGAACATTTTTCACCAAACACCATGAGAGATTTTTGAGAGACAGAAGGAAGGCCAAAGAGTCAGGGGTCGAAGTTTGGTCGAAACTTCGTCGAAGTTTCGACTCGAAGTTTGGTCGAAGTTTCAACTGCTATCGAAGTTTACTTTTGTACTATGTTAACAAAACACTGTAAATACCATATGTTTTGAAGGTTGTATCTTAAACTTCGACTAAACTTCGACCAAACTTCGACTAAACTTCGAGTCGAAACTTCGACGAAGTTTCGACCAAACTTCGACCTGTCATCATTGTAGTAAAAGAAAAACTAATGAAACCATACTACAAACCTTCAGGAATTCAAAGAGTTTGTGTTGGAATTCTTCAAAAAATGCTTGATGAACCTATGAGCGGACACTTCATTCTTCAACATTTGACCTGTTGACCTCTGTGGATTTCTTCCAATCAGCGCTCAAGTCGATCATTTTTGTACGAAGAATCTTGCTTAGATAGTACGCGTGATCGCTTATCATCATGCCTCCCGTGAAACGCCCAGCTAGCGCAGAAGAAGGTCCCAGAAAGAGGCCTGCAAGTTCCATCAACCAGACGGTCAGAGAGATCAAAGAGCAGTCTGCGGCCATGAGCGATACCCGAGACAAGGGGAAAGGTGAAAAGTTCGCGAAGATGTTGAAGGCAGGAACCCTCCCCCCAGAGGTGGTGCACATGTGGAGCATCGAATCGAAAAAGGCACCTTCGGAGCGAGCCTTCAAGACTGAGCTCATCAACTCGCTATTCGCAAAGCAGAAGGACGGCTCGTATCGCATCGACACGGACTCCCACCAATTCGCACAATACCGCAAGGTGCACCATGCCCACATCGCGAAGACCAAGGACGAAGCATTGCCGAAGAACCTCATGATCGGTACGTACTTCAGTGGAGACGAGCGCCTCTTCAACAGAGCTTTGGAGGACAAGGAGCTTACCTCTTTCAAGGATGAGGCGTCCGGCATTGAGTACTACAGCTTCCGTAAGCTTCAGGCTGTGGATTTGCATGCGTCCGAGCAGGGCGAGCATGTGCATGGCTACAAGAAGCTTGGGAAGGATCAAGCTTACACCTTGGGTGCCCTCATGACGAAGATGAAGTGGGACTTCAAAATGACCAAGGCACAGAAAACATGTTTGTAAGAATAGGATAACGGCGCTCAGTTCAGAACACTTTGTTTTCATGAGCTCTGCAAGTGTGGGAAGTGCCTAGTCCTTGAGAAGAGGAGTGGAGAGTTTTCTTGTGAGTCTTGTGAACTGAAACCTTGTCTACGGAAAGCCATCAGTATAAACCGTTATAAAAATAATACTAAACTTTTTTGAGGCTTTAGCCACATATCCTTCAGCCCATTGCTGTTTAAAGACAATATACAGAATTGGTGTTCAATTCATGAGGCAGAACAAAAGAGTTTGGACAAGGACGGCGAGATTCCCAAAGGTTTTGAAGCATTGGCATCTAAAGCGAAAGATGCCGTGGAAAGACTCTTGAAGGAGGGAAAGAAAATCGCCAACCAGATTGAAGACAAGGCCTTGATCAAGAACGGGTTTACCACGCTGACAGGCCATCTCAACGACCTGAACCATTGGTCTATGTTCCAGGAACTGCCCAACAAATCAGTGCCATCCAAGGCAACTTTGGAGTCCTTCGTGGGGAAGATTGCAGTCGATGTGGATCGTTTCAATGGGGAAATTGAAGCTGCCAAAGGTCGGCTTAAAGCCCGTAAGAACTGAAGCGTTACACTTAGCTCGGCTGCTTAGTGATCATGCCCACGCCTCCAGCTCTTGGGGAAATTTTGATGGGGGGTTATTCTATTTTGGTTTAGCCCATATACCAAAAAGAACATTAAACACCCTATGGTTCGAAGCTGTTCTCCATATCTTTGCAGGTTCTGAGTTCAAGCTGTTCTCCATGTGTCCTTTACAAGTTATTGTTTGAAGCGGTTTTCCAAGTCCAAGTCGGGCTTTTTCCAAGAACATCATCTCCAAGAGGAAAGGCAAGTGGCTGAAGGATCCCTGATGGATCGAAAGCTGGCAACGTATGAGAGTTGAAAAAAGAACCTTTAGATCATGATGCTTGAACTTGTATATACCGGAAAAAGTCTTGAGCTGGCAACGTATGGAAAACCGATCCCTGCTAAACAAAGTATCTTTCAAGCAGTGCTGACACGCAAGTGCTAGAATATGTTTCCCATATATGTGTCCCTGGGATATCTCTGTTTCTCTCAAGGTGTTGTGCGCTCAGGTCATCTCATGGCTCAGATTTGTGCCTCATGGCTCAAACTCCCTGCCAACTATATTGACTGAAGTTGGGGAGTTTGCAGCGTCTACCCAAAAACCTCAAGCCCTGAGTTATCCTTGAGTGAAAAGAGCATCAATTTATGGTTGGCCAAACCCTGCCCTTGCCTGAGCTTGGATTTTCTGAAAACACAAGTGAAAACCTCGAACTTACAAGCGCGTTGTGACAGAGGGAACACTGTGGGGAACCTAGCTTTTCAGAGTTTGCAAACATATATATAGAGACAGTTTCGATTCATGCTTAATCATTTTCAGAACTTACAACGTTTGGACAAAAAGAGTGGAGATCGTTTTTGCCACAGGCACGAGTTCAAACAAAACGACATCAACCAACAGTTGGCTTTCTCTCAACAAAGTTTTATTTCAAACACTTCTCTCAACGTTGCTCTCTCAAGGTGAGATCCCTCCTCTCGCTCCTCTCAAGGTGAAGTTACTCCTCTCAAGGTGGCCAACCAGTGGGAGGTTCCTAAGGTGAAGCCCTACACGAGATGTATTCGAGCCTTTTGCTAAGAAAACATTTTCAATCAGTTTCGAGATGCATACGTCAGAATATGTTTCACTCAAATTCCTCTCTGTCTCTCACGGTTCTGACACTCATGGTTCATGGTTCAGGTCTGACACTAACGCTTTCCCAGATCATAGCTCAAATGTGGCTAGGCCGTGCACTGCAAACTCAATGTATTACGAGGCCAGAAGGCATGACAAGCTGAAGACCTATAGAGCGAAAAAAAGAGTGAGATCTCAAAACTGTTTAAATGACAAATGAACGCCACTGAAGCCACTTTGCGCTTCAAGAGAAAGTCTCCTCACACTCGAACCTCTTCAGCAGTTGAGCCGCTTAAGACGCAATGTGTGCATGAAGACAGGCACTGACAAAACACATAGAGTCTGACAGGAGACCTTTTTACCACTGCCACATGTAAAAGACATTGTTTACACTGTTACACCTTTTGCGCCGGTATGTATTGAACATGGAGCCACCCAGAAAGAAACAAAAAAGAGGTGGTATAAAACAGAGGATTGCCAGGGCCAAAGAAGCCGAGCGGGCCGTGCACAACTTTGAGGGCAGCAGCACTTTGGCAGCCTTACTTCTTAGTTTGTTTGCGTGGGGGTTCTTCAGCCCCCAGCGGGTGCAAGAGATCGCTGCTCGCGCTGTCCAAGACATCGAAAATGCTGCCAACAACCCAAGTGTGATTGAGGAGTTGAAGATTCTCCAGAGCCTTGGGACCAAGGGGAAATACAGCAACAAAATGCACGGCCAACTGATGGAAAGAATTGAATGGGTTTCTCGGCTGCCTAAAGGCTATAAGTTTCAAATCCCACTCCGAGGGTTTCGACAAACTTGCAGCCAAATGATGCTACTCCCACACGAGCTCTTCTCTGTCATCTATCACAGCTACAAAGCAGTTTGGAGCAAAACTGTGGCCCCATCCGTGGACACTGTGAAGAAGTTTTGGCACGCAGTCAGACTCCACCCGCAGATGCAAGACCACCCCATGAAAGCCAAACCAAGCTGGAATGAGCGCACAGTTCCAATCGCCGTTCACGGGGACGGTGTCCCGATTGTAGGTGTGGGAAAGGCGTGGAGCCGGATGATGACTCATTATTCCTGGTATTCCCTTATCGGTCAGGGGAAAACAAGCTCTATGCTCATGTGGATTTGGGCTTTTTACGACCGCCTTAAAGTTGGGGATGTGACACATGGAACTTTGCATGAGTTCTACAAGATTCTCCACTGGTCATTTTTATGTCTTGCTGAAGGCAAGTGGCCGAGCCATGACCCCTATGGTAAAGCGCAGCTCGACTATCACAAACCCAGCTGATTCTTTTTGTCTTTTGTATGAATGCCATGTTGAAATGAAAACGCAATGTGTCCATGTTGAATATGTCCGTTCTATCTGTGTCACAAAACCCATATATATATAGCGAGTTTTGTAACATTGAAACACTCAGACAGGTACCAACCGGGAACTGCTGAACACAAAAGAGCCAACGCATGGCTAGCTGATGGTTGGTGTGGAGTTCTCTTCGCCCTCACTGGCGACTTGGACTATCTACATGGTATGCTAGGGTGCCCGAACGCATCTCTGGTGAGTGGTCCTTGTGTATGGTGTCAACGCACAGGTACAGGTGAGAACACCTGGTGCGACTTCAGGCAGGGTGGGCCTTGGAGGATGACCAGGTGGTCGCCGCAAGAGTGGCGATTGTGGGAGAATAGGAATCGGTTGTCGCTGCTCACTTTGCCAGGGGCATCGTGTTGGACAATACACTATGACTGGCTCCACTGTAAGTACTTAGGTATGGACCAGTACATTTTCGGTTCCGTCATGGCGGTCCTGGTGAACTATGTGATGCCACAGTCAGCGGAACAGAACCTGCAAACTGCATGGGCCTATCTCAGGCAGTTCTTCAAAGACAACCAAACCCCCACTCCTTTCAGGTATATGAACAGGCTGTCAATGTTCCTGCGTGCTGCAGGAAAGTTTCCGAAATTGAGAGGCAAGGGTTCTGAGATTCGACACTTCGGGAAGGCTTTGCTGTCGCTCTGGTCAAAGGAGATGAATGTGCATCTTTCTTTGCGCAAAAAAATTTTGCTCATGTTGCAGCTGAACGTGGAACTTGAGGACACAATTACCGAGTTCAAGGAGGAGTTCAGTTTCCCCCCAGGCATCGCACAAAGATTTGAAGAGGCTTGCTCTCAGATGCTCTTGCTCCTGACCCAAATTGCAGAGCATTACTTACAGGAAGACATCAAATACTTTGACATTACGAGCAAGTGTCATATGGTACAAGAATTGGCCATTATGTCAAAATGCATTTCGCCTAGAGTTGTGTGGGTGTTCGCCGGAGAAGACCAGACCCAAACCTGTACTCGGGGCAACAAAGTTCCCCAACAGTCTGTCAAGCTTTGCCGCCATTACCGTTTGGCTTTGCATTTCCTTTTTGAAGAGCAGTGTGTTGGGCTGTAACAACCTTTTGAGCATAGTTGATCCACAAAGGTGCGCCACCGGTATAGACGAAAAGGGGCTGCTGCGACGCAGACAGAGGATGACATCAACAAAAGCAGCAAGAAGGATTCGGGTATTGATATAATTAACCAATATTTAGTGCAAACTGACCTTGTCGACACATGTTCTGTGTATTCCCCTGCTCTTTTTCTGTCACCGCATATTCCTCATACTTTTGCAACACATGTCCTGGTATGGCTATTTTCAGAACCAAACCATGAGAGGCGTTTCGAGAGACCATGAGAGGCACGTTGTTTCCACCATGTTCTAGCTTTTCAATATATCAGATGTGTGTTCTAGAAGAGAACATTAGCATATGTCAAGCTTTTTGCAACAACAGGGGGGGTCGAAGTTTGGTCGAAGTTTGGTCGAAGTTTGGTCGAAGTTTCAGTTTTGACTATTTTTAAGGAATATATATATTTCTTAAAAATATATATATTTCAATCTAACTATTTTCTAGGACTTCTCGTCAAATCTGTAGAAAATAGTTAGTCACCAAAAACAAGATATATATCTTATTTCATCAGACTATTTTCAAGGATTTTTTTTGAAAAAATATATATTTTTTGAAAAAATTGACTATAATAGTTACTATTTTATATATATATATTCTTTATAGTCAAATTCCTAGGATCGAGCCTAAAGCAAGGAAATAGGATAGATCAGTCTATTGGGTAGCCACATCATCTCAGGATGCCGTACGGGACCTGGATCAGGTTGTCGCGGAGGCAGGTGAGGCACAGTGAATGTACTAAACGGAGGTCCTCCGCGTTCACTGATCGTGGGGGAGGTATACAGAGACATGGCGAGGACTTGAACTGTCAAAATGGCTGAGGTAATATACCTATGGAAGGGGAATGGGAAACAGTATGTCGATGGGGCGACAAGTAGTGTGGGTGAAGGCCAAGAGACACTCGGGTCGGATGGATGTGGGGTTGATTGCACTGGGCAACCTGCTGGGTGAACTGTGGATGGAATCTGAACCAGGTGGGTGTTGGGAATGTGTTGGAACTGATGAGACATCGCTGTGGGGGAGGTGTATTGAAGTTGTGGATGCTGTGGGTGTGGTAGTGCTGGTTGAAGTGGTTGTAGGTGGGGCGCTGGGATTTGCATCGTGGGAACTGCACCATACGGAGCCGAAGGGGTCACCAAAGAGGTCGGCTGCGACATAGATCCATAGGGAGAAGGTGCACTTGGTGCTGGAGAAGGTTGAGCAATCCACTGGTAGTTCATGGCGTCGCAGTGGAAGTCGTGGAGCGACCTGACGACAAGCTCTCGTGCCGTGCGGAAGATGACTGGCCTAACTTGAACGTAAGGTCGTGCCTGAATCGTGCCTGAGATGACTGTACAGGTAGTTACTTAGCATCTTGATGCTGCAGAAAAACGTCTTCAGTCCTTGATCACAGTAAGCCCTGCGGCATGAAATCAAGGGTAGCGTGCAGTACAGTCATTCAGAAACAATCACAAGAAGTTCCGGAGCGCAAAACCGAGAGATCAGTAGAGGGATCCCCCACGTGGGTCTAAACGTATGCCGCGCTTCTTGACGGGGATCACACCACAGCCCGCAGTGGGACCCTGTGGCGAAACACACTTAGAGAGTTGCTCGCAAGATCTAGGATCAGTATGAAGTTCCACTTTACGTGCATTAGACCTTGACTGGAAAAGAATGCAAGCAGAAAGGCGGCGGATCCGAGAAACTTGAAGATGTTGAATAGTGTTGTTTGAACCTGGGTGAAACGAATTCAAATTGGCAGGTACGCTGGGATGATCAGTCCCAGTATCACCAGGAAAGCGAGAGTGCCTTCGTTGGTGGCAGGCTCTCGTTCCTGCTGCCACCCCCTGCTGCTTAAAATGAGGAGTCGTGAGTCGAAATCCTGAAGTAAGGCGGGGCTTCATCAAAGCAAGGATTAGCTATGAGAACCTTAGGAACGGGTGGCGACACACACACACAGACACACTTGCCGTTCTTTGTGCAGTTCACTGTTGGAGCAGCTCCGCTAAGCGCATTTGAATATAATGAATACCACAGATGATCTTATTCAAGGAGTTGGCACCAGCATTTACGGTTGCAGTTTTGTTCAAGTCTATGACTGACCAGCCCCTTGCCTTTGATGCACCTTATGATTGTATGCAGATATCAGTACGAATGCTAATTTTTTGCCGCCGTTGAGACACGGACGGTCACTCAGTGACATGACATTGTCACATTAAGAAGTCCTTTGCATTGGCCTAGGCCCTTGACAGCTGAAGTCTTTCAGGAAGCTCGCGAGCTTTACAGCCCTTTGGACTGAGTAGCATGTTGCGATCAGAGATATTTTGGCATCGCAACTCGAACAGCCAGACTCCGTTTGAGGCCAAGCTGTGAAGGGGCGAGAGATGACAATCGGAGCAAAGGACCCCCGAACACTGTACACGCACAAGGCTGAGTTGGAGCACGCTTCGTTGCAAATCCAGATCATGCTGAAAGGACTATTTGTTTTGGCGCTGGTTTTTTAAAGCGCACTTTTGTGTTTACCGAGGCTGAGCAACTTTGCTCGCTTTCTTTCCGAGGCAAGGTTGGCTGAAGAAGTATTTGTGGACTGTCGCATGCACAACATTGGAGTCCCCAGTGTTCGCAGCGATGCCCATCAACAAAAGGGATTCGTATCCAGATAACAACCTCCCATCAAGAAGAATAATTCGAAAACAAAATTAGGATCCGGTGCTTTCGCCTTCTAGTAGTTGACATTGACGGTTGTTTTGCACTTGCAGGCACCTGAACCTTCAAATGACCTCTTCACGGAGTCGGAGCAATTGCATCAACGTGCAGTCCAGTCCCTCAAGGACTTGCTGCAGCAGGTGCTACGAAAACAAGCAGAGCTGTATGCTATGCTTCTTCAATGCCACGTGACATCGCGCATCTCTTTAAGTGTCTAGGTCCCGTGATCTTTTGTGTCATCCCGTGTTCTTTTGTTCAATATTGTTCAAACAATTTCAAAACACTAAATTAGGAGAAGGAGCATGGAATGAACTTTGCGCCAGGGACATCCGCTTACACTGTCAGCGATGCACAATCAAGCATGCTCCTGGCTAGATCGATGTCTTTTTGACAATAAATGCGACGCAGGAGCAGCCGGACAGAAGGGTAAAGTGTCCATAAAGTTGGAGTTGAAGTTGAAACACAGGTCGCTTCTCAACAAAACGTGATTTGACCCAGCCGTTTGTACGTTTTCGAGTTTGAATTCCAGCTTTGGTTTCTATCCGCCGGGAAGTAGCACAGCTTCCAGGTGGACCGATCGATGAATCTGTTTCACAGCAGCTTGGCAAAATCTTTTGAGCAGGATGTTTGGCCTGTGTCCTTAGAGTGTCATGTCAAAACTGAAGCAGACAGCAGGGCAGTTATATAGATTGAAACGGAAAGAATGAGTGAGAGACTGTAGATCTACTTATATAAGTCTTTGTGAAGGATGTCAGGAAGCATAGACTTGCTATGGGCACTTCGAGCACTGATTTTAAGAGGAGAGAGTAATGACAACCACAGGTTACGTCTCGTACACAAGCTCCGAATTGAAAAGATGCTCGACGGCAAGCATTTCATGATTCAATGGATCCAGTTTTTATTTACCAGGCTACCGCCTGCAGCCGCCGACCCCCAAGGGATAGAACCTTAGCGCTAGCCTTGCTCTATGTTAGCCTTAGCCTTAAGCCTTAGCCTTAGCCTTAAGAGTGCAGACCCAACCCAGCACCACCAAAGCAGGTACCCAAAAAGTCGACTTTTTGGGTACCTCCCAGATTTACCATCGGACGTCAGCTCTTGCATGAACCCCGATCATTGCCCAAGAATTAGACCCAACCCTTCACCACCAAAGCAGGTACCCAAAAAGTCGACTTTTTGGGTACCCCCCAGGTTTACCATCGGACGTCATCTCTTGCATGAACCCCGTAATGCTGAACCCTCGTCCCCATAAAGGATATCATTGCCCAAGAATTTAGACCCAACCCAGCACCACCAAAGCAGGTACCCAAAAAGACAAAGCCTAGAGCATTCCTAGGAAAATGCAAGAAAAGCCTTTGAAAATCTCATAAACCAACAGAAAACGTGACAAAATCTACGAAAAAGCAAGGGCATTGGCCGGGACCATGCCGCGACCAGCCCGGGATTCGAGCCCAGGACCATTTTGGACCGTGCTTATTTTCCCGCGCGGGTCGAGAGGGTGCCCCAAGATGTAAATCAATTGGGATGGCAGAATCTTGGACAATATCAGGTAGCTTTCCTGGAGAATTCCGTAGCTTTTAGGACCGGATTTCGTCACTGCAACACGGGTCCGGAGGGGTAGGGGAGGTAAGGTCTAGGTCTAAGGCTAAGGACTAGGTCTAAGGCTAAGGATAAGGCTAAGGCTAAGGCTTAAGGCTAAGGCTAACATCGACAGTCACGCCTTTTCTCCCGGTGACCCAACCCATCACCACCAAAGCAGGTACCCAAAAAGTCGACTTTTTGGGTACCTCCCAGATTTACCATCGGACGTCATCGCTTCGCCGGGGATCCCTCGCAGGCCAAACTGCAAAGGTGGGTTCCACGATAGAGGACTGTCTCTGTTTTTTCAAAAGTCGACTGAACCCTCGTCCCCATAAAGGATATCATTGCCCAAGAATCTCCACCAAAGCAGGTACCCAAAAAGTCGACTTTTTGGGTACCTCCCGATTTACCATCGGACGTCAGCTCTTGCATGAACCCCGTGACGCGTTGGGTTCTGCGGCCTGTGGGGCCGCAGGGCGCTGCCCATGGTCTAGGGTACATTCAAGTGCCACAAGTGTCGTCGCCCGGACTTGTGCTGAATCGATCGGTTTCTCCCGGCGACCCAACCCAAAGCAGGTACCCAAAAAGTCGACTCGGCGCCCGGACTTGTGCTGAATCGATCGGTTTCTCCCGGTGACCCAACCCATCACCACCAAAGCAGGTACCCAAAAAGTCGACTTTTTGGGTACCTCCCAGATTTACCATCGGACGTCATCGCTTCGCCGAGGACCGCTCGCAGGCCAAACTGCAAAAACAGAAAACGTGACAAAATCTACGAAAAAGCAAGGGCATTGGCCGGGACCATGCCGCGACCAGCCCGGGATTCGAGCCCAGGACCATTTTGGACCGTGCTTATTTTCCCGCGCGGGTCGAGAGGGTGCCCCAAGATGTAAATCAATTGGGATGGCAGAATCTTGGACAATCCACGTCACAATCAGGTAGCTTTCTTGGAGAATTTCCGTCGCTTTTAGGGCCGGATTTCGTCACTGCAACTAGGGTCCGGAGGGGTAGGGGAGGTAAGGTCTAGGTCTAGGTCTAAGGCTAAGGACTAAGGCTAAGGCTAAGGCTAAGGCTTAAGGCTAAGGCTAACGTTGACAGTCACGCCTCACCCCACGGTGTGGGGTCGGCGGATTTGCCAAGTTTTTCTCCGAATCGATTGGAATGCAAGTCAAGTCATGTTTATGTATATATCCGATCAAACCCTTCGTGGTATGTTTGTGCTATGGTTGCACGAGCGAGAGTGAGAGCGAGTGCAAGTGCGAGAGCGAGAGCGAGAGCGAGAGAGAGAGAGACAGAGAGAGAGAGAGAGAGACGAGAGAGAGAGCGAGAGAGTCAGATAGAGAGAGAGAGAGATACAGAGAGAGTTACGTTAGGATTTTTAGTGGAATGGACGACTCGTTCGGAGGCTTGGAAAGGAGCACCCAGACACCCAACAAACCGAGAGAAAGCTCCAAGAGATCACTCGCACCCAAAAGCAGCCGCTTGGACCCGCTTGGAACTTTTTCTTCAGCTGAAGCAAAGCCCCCCCAAACAAGGAACGCAGCAAAGACACAGTAAAGCTGTTGCAAAGCTCTGGTTGCTTGAGCTGAATTTCTTTTCTTGACCTGTTGGCCTCACTGGATATGCCTTGTCGTCACCCATCTTGGTTTGGCAGCGTTGCTTTGCAAAGGCTTTCGCAAAGGAATCGTGGAGCTGAACAAGGAAAGCTGGAATCTTTCTCCTCCTTTGAGGACCTTTTGCTGCAGAATAATCATTGCCTCTTATATAAGATTGTATAAGCAAGTGCACAAGTCATACAAGTGCAGTTTGGAGTCGTCTTAACATGCCTTCCAAAGGACTTCTACCATGCTCACTTTGAGACGGTCTGCTCTGCAGAGGATTTCAAGCAGGCGACATCTCCGATAGCAAAAAGAGAGGGCATTTCAAGGTCGAGCTTTCTTCTTTTTTCTGCAGATGGTGAGAACTATTTGGGTTCTTACTTCAAGTATAGGAAGAGGTGCCGATGTGCCCTTTGGAGCCTGAGTGCTGGTGCCGTCGCTGCCAGATGTGTACGGCCGCGTGAGCTTTGGATGCTGGTGCCGCTGCAGGGTGTTGCTGCCAGATGTGATGTATGGCAGGGTGCTGGCGCGTGCCAGATGTTGATGGCAGGGAGCCACTGCAGTGTCACTGCAGGGTGCTGCTGCATTTTTCTGCTGCGAGATGTCTGTGGCAGCTTGGGTGCTGGTGCCCCCGGAGGGTGCCACCCACAAACTGTTTTATGCTGGCATAATTTCTCCCGACTCTCGAATAAAGTTCATTTTGGACAGAAAGTGCACCAGAGATCAAAGTGAGTCTGGTTGGTCAGGTCCGCAAGCATATGCATGAAGGCATGGCTGCGGATCTTGCTTGGCTCTCAGCCTTCACACTGTGAGCAACAAGTTGAGTCAGGGCTGTCAACTCTTCCGGCTTCAAGTGTGGCATATGTTTGAATTGCACGATGTCCCTGAGTACTTTTTTGTTATTCCTGTGTTAGGCACTAGAATCATGCTGCTTAGAGTTTCGCGCAGAAAACTTCACCACCTGTTGCAAGCAACCTTCTCTATGCATGTATGCATGTCATGCTCAGCTGTTAGCTTCCTCACCCAGAATACCTGCATTGTTTTTGGGCCAAACTCTTCTGGCACTTAGAAGAACATTTTCCACCACGTGCATTGTTTTCTCATTGGCATGCATTCCAAGGCACCACACTATTTTTTGAGCTTGCTGCTTCTGCTCTGCCTTAAGGTTTTCGACGACCTCTTGGCAACAGGATTCATTGATGAGGATGGTTTCATGACAACAGGCAAGCTTCTCTGCCAGGTCCCCTTGTGAATCCTTGTGTGACAAAGTGGTGCTGCCAAGGCATGCAGCCCTATAATTTCTTGGCTCACATCATCTCGGGGGATCTTGTTCAGTGCGGTCCCTATGCTTGTCATGGAGGTCAGTTGCCACAAGTAGATCGTTGATAGATATGGAACGTCAGTTGGACACGCTTAAGGCGCAAATGCGAAGTGGAGCAAGAATACTTGGGCCCTCACAGTTCCATGGCCTTGGTACCACATTGCTTTTTTTCAATTGCAATGCCTCCGGATGCTCTAACTGAGGAGTGAACTTTGTGGTTGCCCACAACAAGCCCGAAAGTGAGGAGATGCTGCTTGCCCATCATGGAACAGTTTTGCCAACAAGTACATAGGTTGGAGGCCGTCGCTAGTGGGTTGGAGGCCATTACTACTATATAGTAACAAGAAGCTGCTAGTAGCTAAAAGCTATAACTCTAGGTTGGAGGCCATTGCTAGTAGGTTGGAGGCCATGGCTTTTAGATGCCTTCTTAAACCGCGTCACCCAGGTGGTCCAGCTCAGATCCAAGCTGGATCGGGAAGGCCAGCATGTGACTGGCTTGCAAGAAGGAGGGAAGGGGCCGATCTTTTAACGCATCAACTCGCCATATTTGCACATTCTGCATGATTTGTGCGGTGGAGAGCCGAGGTCCCAAAATCACAGGTTCCTGGCCTTCAAGAGTTTGCGCTGGGTGGCTTGACACAAAATATCATAGAATATTGCAGCACAGTGCCTGAACGTTGACTTTGGAATACTCGCGAGGAAAACTTCAATGTGATCTCCATTGGCTTGGAATGCGGGTCTATGCTTGCCTTAGAAAACCTCAAGGCTGGCAAATCACTCAGAGACATGACACTTATAGAAATGCGTACCGACTTGAAAGCGGCTGCCACACGCCAACCTAATTACCCAAATCCTGAACAGTTCAGGCAAAGCCCGAAGGACAATGGGGGTCCTAAACGGAAGTGAGGCCCAAAGCTCAAGAACCGGAAACGACGAGCAACATGACGACGTCCGCTCATGTCTGCAGAATTCAAATTGAAATTGAAGGGTGGCCACCAGCTGCGTCTTACAAAGCGCCCAGGTGCACCATTGCAGGAACGTTTGCGCGTCCAAACTTTCACAGTCTTCGTTGGCTCCTGCGTGAAAGTGGACCCAGAGCCCCCTGCTAAAAACCGAAAAGTGGAAACAATCCAACAGGAGCACTGTGACTCCAAGGGTTACACACACTTATGGATATGCGTACGGAACTGAATGCCGCATGCCACTCGCCAGCCTAAGAAACCCAAATGCTGAAGGGTCCAAAAGAACCTAGGGGCCTGGGGGTCTTCAAACGGAGGTGAGGCCAAAGGCTCAAGTCCGGAAGCGGCGATCAGGTCGACGTGACAACGGCCGCTCACATCTGCAGATGCATTAGCACTTTACCAAAAGATTAAAATTCGCAGGCACGTCCAGCTGGCCAAGCCGGATATCCCATTTCATAGCTTCGTTGGACACAGTCCCAGTGAAATGCTGTGTCCCCCTGCGGGAAAAGAAGAAAATTCAGCAACAAATCCAACAGGATCCCTGTGATTACAAGGGGCACACACACATGCCTCCCCGAGGAGGCATATTTTAAGCGCCGAGCCGGGAAAGTTGGGTGAAACTAACGAAACTGATGAAGTTCACGGAAGGTTTGGTAGGCAGTGAGTGGAACGGGGGAAGGGCCGACAAATTGAAGAAGTGTGACACCGCGTGTAATGCGGCGTTGCAAATTATTGAACTCGTGGATGGCTCGACGCATTTGAATGTGAATGTTCCGGGCAGAAATGGTCTCAAAATATTGGTCGGGAGGTACAGCTTCAGCCACAATCGGATGGCAGCAGAGGGATTCAACGACCCAAGCAGCCAAACAGGTCATCCAATGAAGCCAAAGAAGTTCAGGTTGCCGTTGCGGCTGAGGACGGCGAGGTCCAGGCGGAGGGCTCACTGGGATATCGTACGGGTTGAAGACTGCCTGCCGAGGAGGTGGTGGAGTGGAGGCTGCAAGCAATCCGGGCGGATGGTGAGCCATGACATGGGGCGTAGAAAATCGAAAAAAATGGCTGAGGGTGTATGGGAGGTCATGAACATGAAAGGTTGGAACAGGGGCAATGAAAGTGCAGAAAAGGAAAAAGAGAAAGCGTCTGCGAAGGGTTCTTCGTAAAAAACATCTGCAGAACTACGTATCATCTACATCTTCACATCTTCACCTGTGCACATCCACATTCACACCTATATCTCTGCTGATGTTCACATCTGCACATCCACATTCACACCTATATCTCTGCTCATGTTCACATCTGCACATCTTACATCTCTGCTCATGTTCACATCTGCACATCTACATCTCTGCTCATCTTCACATCCTCACATCATCTCTGCTCATCTTCACATCCTCACATCTACAGCTCACATCTTCACCTCTCGCTCTTCTTAACTTTCTCTCTTAAGGCCGGGGGCAGTGCCGCCGGACCGCCACGAAACGCAACCCTCTGCGGAGATCGTGCGTGTCAGACGCGCGAAATGCAGGCGAGAGTGCGATTTGTCTTTGTCCGTCGCAACCCTCTGCGGAGATCGTGCGTGTCGAGTGCGCGAAATGCAGGCGAGAGTGCGAGTTGTCCCGGTCGCGGGCAACCCTCTGCGGAGGTCTTGCGCGTCGAGTGCGCGAAATGCAGGCGAGAGTGCGATTTGTCTCTGCCGCGGGCAACCCTTTGCGGAGATCGTGCGTGTCGAGTGCGCGAAATGCAGGCGAGAGTGCGCTTTGTCCCGGTCGGGGGCAACCCTCTGCGGAGATCGTGCGTGTCGAGTGCGCGAATTGACCCGGTCCGGCGCAACCCTCTGCGGAGATCGTGCGTGTCGAGTGCGCGAAATGCAGGCGAGAGTGCGATTTGCGTATGTCCGGCGCAACCCTCTGCGGAGATCGTGTGTGTCGAGCGCGCGAAATGCAGGCGAGAGTGGCGACGTGGTAGTGCAACTGTAGTACGCGGAGCAATCTGTGGAGCTGGAAGCTGAGAACTGGCGACTTTGTAGTGCAACTGTAGTACGCGGAGCAATCTGTGGAGCTGGAAGCTGAGAACTGGCGACTTTGTAGTGCAACTTGAGTGCGCGGAGTCTCTGGCGAGCTGAAAGATGAGAACTGGTGACTTTCTAGTACAACTTTAGTACGCGGAGCAATCTGTGGAGCTGGAAGATGAGAACTGGCGACTTTCTAGTACAACTTTAGTACGCGGAGCAAGCTGTGGAGCTGGAAGCTGAGAACTGGCGACTTTGTAGTACAACTTTAGTACGCGGAGCATCTGGGGAGCTGGAAGATGAGAACTGGCGAAGTTGTAGTACAACTTTAG